>OX940944.1:3562200-4074669 GCA_954870645.1 Agrotis clavis
CTCTTTCTTTGATCTGAGATCGTTAGTTAGTAAATAAATGAAGTACATACCAGGTTCGTTTTCCTCCTTGATATTTACATTATCACATTGTTCCTCAAATTCAAGTGGTAGCTCATCAAAATTATTGGTTTCTTCTTTATTATCGTCTATTATATTAATGTGTAGTACTGGGGATGTTATTAGACTGTTGGTAAACTCTACCAAGCCTTGTTTTATTAGAGGTTTTATCTGAAAAGAGTTTTTAACTATGTTAATGTAAAGTTCATTATTGTTGAGATGAAAATGCGCCCTCTATATAAAGTCTATTATAGTTAACTGTCAAAGTCAGTGTCAAATGCCCTGTTCTCCCGCTCTTATTTTTCATTGTCCGCTATGTAAGAACTCTGCTGAATAAAACAACGTGTTTGTGAATACAACGCTTTTATTTTCAATGCCTGGAGCCCCAAAACCTCAACAGGTTATGGGCCCAGAGCTACGCGAGTGAAAAATAAGTACGGACAGCGTTTTTTTGGACTCGATCTGTGACGTGAGAGTTGCGTCGGTGCACGTGGTTGTACGACGACGTAAATCACGATGGATCTAGGAGGTCTTGGTTTCGCAGCTGCGAAAAGGTTCGCGGGCGAGAACTACAGACAATGGAAGTTCCAAACAACACTTGCCCTGAAGGCCAAAGGGCTGGGCGATCACATAACCTCTTCGATTCCGCCGGCTGGGGCCGACGTCAAGGAATGGCACAAAGAGGCTGCGAAGGCGATGTATATCATTACGTCGAGCTTGGAATTAAGTCAGATAAGCTTAATTGAGACTTGCGATACGTCGAAAGCAATATTTGAAAAGTTGGACTCTGTCTATGATCAAAAGAGTGAAAATAGCAAAATGTTGTTGCACGAGAAGTTTCACTCTGTAAAGTTCAAGGAGGGTGACAGTGTCGCTGAACACATCTCAAAGATCGAAAATATAGCAAAGCAGTTGAAAGATGCTGGAGAGACGATCTCTGAAATAGCCGTTGTGACTAAAATACTTGGATCACTGCCTGAGTGCTATCGGATGGTGCGACAAGCTTGGCTGTCATTGGAACCAAGTAAACAAACTGTAATTAACCTTACGGCACGCCTCTTGGACGAGGAACTCAACTTTAAAAGTAAGGAAGAAAAAGCTGAAATAGCACTTGCTGCGGAAAAATCTTTAAAATCAGTGAAGTGTTTTAAATGCAAAAAAAAGGGGCACTATGCTCGGGATTGCCGTTCTAGCTCACAACCCAGTGGCTCGAATAAGCATTTAAATGAAAGTTCACGACCCAGCTCAAAACCCAGTGGCTCAAAGATAGAATCTGCTTTCACCACTCAGCTCGAGGCGAATACCATAGAAGATGGAGAGATATGGCTCCTGGATAGTGGAGCATCCGCCCACATGACATATCGGCGCGATTATTTCTCTGATTTCAAGCCAGAGAGTAACTGTGTGAGGCTAGGTGACAAAAGTGAACTATCAGTGCAAGGCTCAGGAACAATTAAAATAAAGAAATGGTTGGATGGTGAATGGTTCAATTCCACCATCAATGGTGTTCTATATGTGCCAGATTTAAAGAGGAATTTGTTCTCTGAAGGCGTTGTAACATCAAAAGGTTTTACAGTGACCAAAAACAAGGACTTTGCATTGATAAAAAATAGTGATGGGACTGTAGCTGCTACTGCTGTTAAACAAAGTAATAATCTGTACCGAATGCTTGTTAAGACCATCACTGAGAAGGACTGTCAAGCAAATGTTGTCACTCTAAAACAGTGGCATGAGCGTCTCGGACATGTGAACATAAAAACATTGCGTGAAATGGTGCAAAATGGACATTTACCTCCAGTGCGTGACCTGAGTGACTTTTTCTGTGAAGCTTGTGTTCTCGGCAAGCAACATAGACTGCCCTTTAAGAAGTGCTCATCAGAAGTAGTGAAGCATAAAGTGTATAGTGATCTGTGTGGTCCTATGCCCACCCCATCTGTTGGAGGGGCTCGATACTTTATTACGTTCTTGGATGCAGCATCTGCTTTCATCACTGTGTACTTTCTGAAGCGTTAAAGTGAGGCTTTGCAGGCTTTCCAGAGATATGTACAACTACTTGAGAATAAGTTAAACACTAAAGTGAAGCTGTTACACAGTGACAATGGCAAGGAGTATTGCAATGATGAGTTTAGAAAATATGCAGCTGAAAAAGGTATTGAATTAGAATATACTGCCCCCTATACGCCGCAACAGAATGGCAGGAGTGAGAGGGCAAACCGAACTATCATGGAGTGTGCCCGGTCCATGCTGTATGCGCGACATTTACCTCTTTATCTGTGGGCGGAGGCGGTGCAGGCAGCTGTATATCTAATGAACAGAAGATCTAGAGATGAGAAGACTCCGTTCGAGTTATGGACTGGAACAAAGCCTAGTTTGAGTCATGTAAGAACATTTGGCTCTGTAGCTTACATGCATGTACCTAAAGAAAAGCGAAACAAACTAGAACCGAAAAGCAAGAAGCTGCTTCTAGTTGGCTATGAAGGTAATTCTGACAACTATAGGTTGTTCAATCCGGAGACTAAGAAAGTGACTGTGTCAAGAGATGTAATTTTTAATGAAAATGAGCTTCCTTCTTTAAGTGATGAAAGATCTGAGTACCTACTGTCTCTTGATAGTGACCAGAGTGATCAAGACAAAAGTGTAAAATCACAGGACTATGAATATGATGTTTTTGAGGACTTCTATCAAAGTATGATAAGCAAAGAAACAGTAGAGGAAGAGAAGGAAAGCACAGAGATTCAAGAACAAGACAGACCAGTTGAAAAAAATGGAAAAGAGAAAACAGAAACTAGAAGATACAACCTGAGACAGCGGCCACATTGAGTCATGATGGCAGAGGCTAATCTGGTTGAGGTACTGCCTAGTACTTATGATGAAGCTATTAAAGGTGAAGATTCTGAAAAATGGATTGCTGCAATGAGTGAGGAACTAAAGTCTCATGATACATGCAAGACATGGGAGCTTGTGGAACGTTTGGCAGATAAGAAGCTGATTGGTTGTAAATGGGTTTACAAGATCAAGCAAAATGCTGATGATACCATAAGATACAAAGCTCGGCTATGTGCAAAGGGTTACACCCAAGAAAAAGGTATTGATTATGATGAGACTTTCTCACCAACTGTGCGCTATGACACCATTCGAATTATGCTCTCACTGGCAGCTAAAGAAAAATTGTTTATGACTCAGTTTGATATCAAGACTGCATTTCTGTATGGTGTCCTTGATGAGGAAGTCTATATGGAACCACCACCTGGGTTGAATACAAATGGGTTGGTCTGTAAACTGAATAAATCTTTATATGGTTTGAAGCAGTCACCCAGGTGCTGGAACCATAAGTTTGACTCCTTCATGAAGGAAAACAATTTTACAAATTGTGAATCTGATAGATGCTTGTATGTGTCTTTGCAACAGAATGTTCCCTTGTACTTGCTTCTGTATGTGGATGATGGGCTGTTGTTGTGCAAAAATAAAGATTTAATAGACAAGTTTGTAAACAAGCTGGAAAAACATTTTGAGGTGTCTATTATGAGCCCAAAACAATTTGTTGGTTTAGAATTGGATTTTGATGAGGATGGATCTATTTTTGTGCATCAGACTAGGTACATTAACTCTCTGCTGAATAAGTTTGGAATGGACCTATGTAAACCAAGTTTAGTGCCAGCTGATCCTAATGTAAAGTTAGTTGATTGTGAAGGATCAGCTGATACACCAAATGTGCCTTATCGCGAGGCAGTAGGCTCACTTATGTATGCTGCTATAGGTAGTAGGCCAGATATTTACTACATAGTATGCTCACTTAGTAGATTTTTAAACAATTTCAATAATGTACACTGGGGTGCTGTTAAGAAAGTCTTCAAATATCTAAAATTAAATAGAGACTTGGGCTTACGTTATGATGCAAGTACTGAGGAAAATGCACTTAATATTAAGGGTTTTTGTGATGCTGATTATGCAAATTGTGTGATGACTCGTAGATCTGTTACTGGATATGTATTTGTAATGAATGGTGGGGCCATTACATGGAACACTAAATTGCAAAAATGTATTGCTCTCTCGACAACAGAGGCAGAATACTTAGCTGCTTGTGCTGCCACGAAAGAACTTGTGTGGATTAAAAATTTATTTAAAGAAATTGGTTTTACAGAAGCTAATCTAGACTTGATGATTGATAACCAGAGCACTATCAAACTCATTCGTGGCGCCAACCTCCACAAAAGGTCTAAGCACATAGATGTCCAGTACCATTATATAAGAGAAAATTATCTCAAAAATGTCATGAATGTTGTGTATTGTGAAACAAAATTACAGGCGGCTGATATGTTCACCAAAAGCCTTCCAAGGCCCCAGTTTGAGTTTTTGAGAAAATTAATTGGTATGTGTAAGGGAGTGCACATTTAGGGGGGGTGTTGAGATGAAAATGCGCCCTCTATATAAAGTCTATTATAGTTAACTGTCAAAGTCAGTGTCAAATGCCCTGTTCTCCCGCTCTTATTTTTCATTGTCCGCTATGTAAGAACTCTGCTGAATAAAACAACGTGTTTGTGAATACAACGCTTTTATTTTCAATGCCTGGAGCCCCAAAACCTCAACAATTATGTGTCTGACGTGGCACGGTGTGCACATATCAATAAAGTTACTTAAATTCTAACTTTATTGACTACAAAAATAAAAACCTATGTATGTATAAGTACCATTTAAAGAATGTAGTTTCATACCAATATTATATAAAATTATAATAAAAGCTACTCTGCATATCAAAGTCGTTACTAGTACCTACTAAATATGAAACCTCACCTCATCATCCTCATTCAACATCTGAGTGAACAGCTTCTCTGCTTCCAGACATTTCCTCTGCAATTGACAGCATTGCTTTAGTCTAGTGTAGCAGAAGACACAAGCGAGCATCGGTCTACTGTCTTCAGTTACAAACTGCAACAAAAGTATTGTTCCATTGTTTGTTTTATTAATAAAGTGCTCTTAATACAACTGTATTGTGCTCTGTTTGTAATCAAACCAGATGTAGCTGAATGTCAGTATTTTACATGGAGCAACTGACTATCAGACCTCCATAACCCAGTAACTGGGTAATACAATACTGCTTTTTTTTATATGTGGCAAAATCATCAAATGAGTCCTTCCACCCCGGGCAGGGCGGGAGGGACTGTCAGACTTGTACTGACTAAATTCCACAGTGTCCTTCGGTAGCCCTTTGTGTACCGGAGTCGCGGTATACGTATGTCCCGCAACCCCTAGGAAAAACTGATCGTCGGCTAAGAGTGTAAACTTGCTAACTCACTTTTACCCAATTTTACAGGAGACAGATAAAACTTAATAAATTTGAATTTTACAATTTTAGGTTAAAACCAAAAATACAGTTGGTGTATTTTTGGATATTCTACATTACTAGAAATTAATAAAATAGTAAAATTTGGTTTTTAATAAGTTTAATTTTGTTTATTAGTAATTTTGTTTATTGTTAATTAGTGTTTTTGTGACTTAGCTGGATTTTTTTTGGTGGCAAATGTTTAATTTTGGGGACATAGCAGGTTTTTCGAAAAATATCCAGAGTAAAATTAACTTAATTTTACTTTATTTACAAAACATAACTATTTTATAATTTACTATATTAATATTAAATATAAACTATAAATAAAAACTGATTGTTAATATGTAGGTACAAAAAAAGTTTTTCTTTTTTTATAAATTCAAAGGGCGTCAAAGAATACGTCCACATCGCTGCAATGGGAACAGTGCCGAGAACGCTGGCCACATTGCCACGTTGTATGGCAATGCCGATTCGTTGGCATAGGAATAGGCCAGCCCTCTGAACACCTCAAGAGTCGACTAATAGCCTGGCGATGTCCTTAAAAACGTGAGCACTCGGACCCAATGGCTCTAGAATTTCAACCCTTAATGGCTCAACAAATAGCTACTAGCTAAACCAATGTATTTGCGCTGCTTGGAGTTTTCAACACCTGCATCAGCAGCGCCAGCACTACACGCTGTACTAGAAAGATGGGATGACGCAAGGGTGTCGACACAATATGTTGTATCGCACACCACACCACACCTACTTAGTTTCCATGGCATTATGGTCATACCATTTGGTCTGTCCCCATCGTCGCTTGCTAAGCCTCTGGATTCTAAGACGGCTGGCACCCCGGCGGTGCCAAGAGCACGACGGATTATGTCGTTTAAGCTTGAATGTCATGCTAACCGACCTGCATTCCTGCTACAAAAATGGCCACGGTGTCCGAGGCAGTCAACTATTTTTTCACCACATTGACAGCGGTGTGTCACCCAGCATAGTACCTGTGTTGGGCGACGGTACACAGTTTACAGCAGTGCAGTGGTGGTCCAGTGGTATCGGTCCTGACTTACGAGTTGTAAGTCGTGGGTTTGAACCCCACCAGGTGCATTACTTTGTGTAATTTATT
Organism: Agrotis clavis; assembly: GCA_954870645.1. Classification (NCBI taxonomy): domain Eukaryota; kingdom Metazoa; phylum Arthropoda; class Insecta; order Lepidoptera; family Noctuidae; genus Agrotis; species Agrotis clavis. The sequence goes on from OX940944.1 coordinate 3,568,692, forward strand.
TCATTATCACTGCTCTCAAAATGAAGGAAAACATCGTGAGGAAACCGGCATGTCCTAAAACTAAAAATGAATAGTAATAATAAAGGCTTGTCTCTACTATATTCCAACCAAGAAATCTTGAAAAAATCGAGTTAATTGACTGAAAACTAAATTTTAATTGCACGGAACGTTGTCAGGCCGAAAACTCAATACAAAATGGCGTCAATCATGGAGTTAGCAGCGCAATTTCACTTAAGTTTATTTGGCTGTTTTACGCATCACACTTTTTTGCCGATTTTACGTTGAGAATGTGGGTAGCTGCTTTTACAGACTGTGTGGCTCAACTTTCTCTTACAGACTGCATCAAAATGTCATTTTTGGTCAAAAGTGGAGTTAGCAGGTTTACACTCTTAGCCGACGTGATTGATATCAGACTTTAGAGCTGCTGACTAAAAGTAACGACTGTCAAAGATCTCCAAATTGACAACAAAGGCCAGCATAGTTTATTTCAAAATCAGTGCCATTAAAAATATAGTTCTTTTTCATTCGATTTTAAAATGTTTACATTATCATTATACTTACTGGGAAATTAGACAGCAACTCGTATAACTGCTGCAGGTCCTTGTTATCAACCTCAAACAGGCGACCATCCTCCGCTAAACATATCCTGCACATTCGCAGCTTTCCCATCTTATGGGTCGATTACACCTAACGAGTACAGCGGCGAGTCAGTGTCCTCGGCCGAGTGCTCGGTTGGTATATAAACACTTTAACGAGTGCTCGGCCGAGTACTCGGTCGAGAAGAGAGGCGAGAGGGTCACTAGAATCCCAATTTGTTTACTAGGCCGAGTAGCCGGCCGAGAGCTTATTTACTGACTCACCACTGTACTCGTTAGGTGTAATCGACCCATAAGCGACTATTCTCAGTTGGTTATGTGGCCGCAAACATTGAGCAGTGAGCAGGAGGTATATGCTTCGATTGTGTGCACTACAAGACGAGTAGGTCTCTGTAGTGTTATAAAGTATCTCTTCCGGCAATAAATTCTAGGAAATTAAAAGTTTTTTCCTAAAGTTTGTGCTAGAAAAGGCAATCAAAAACAAGTCGATTGACAATGACATCACAATTTAAATGTCACCATGACAGTGACAGATTTTCAACTCAACTTTTTTTAATTTTTGGCCCGGCTTCTGACCCTTTACGCCATAATGTTTTTCTTACCACCACACACGTTGTTGTCATAGATATATAGCATGGACAGAGCAATGACTTATTCTCTTGATTCTATCGGGAGAAAAAAGACACAGTAGAACTGAGTAGAGCATAAATCCGATAAATGCCTATCTATCTTCAACAAAAAAGGTTTCGTTCGACTCGTGTTTTTACGTTCGTTCACTATTATTTCTAATTAATTGTTATTTTCCGAGAAAAGTGCAAAGGTTGAAATGAAAAACGATAAGTCCTAAAAATTGATTTATTCCGTAAATAACACTACTACATACTTTGATACACTACAATAAATGTGTCCTAAACAGTGATGGGCGGAAGATAAATACTCGAGTATTTATCCGGGACGGATTTATGCGCTCACGCGCTGCTCTCAAACAGTCTGTCAAACAGGGCGCGAGCTGTATATTCGCCAGTTGTGGACGCCCCCTAAGAATCGGTCGGACTCGGTCATACTCGGAATCAGGTTCGGTTATACTCGATCGGATTCGGAGTCATTTAGAGTCCTAAGTCTAGTTCAGACCCGATTCGAGTACTATTATAATCATGTGGAGCCTCTCAGCCCATGCAAAGTTACTGGATTCCGCACTAAATAAAACATCATCATCATCATTGGTTGTCAACCAACCCCGGTGCGGATGCTGTATCCATTCACTGGCAGTCATAGCACTTCCAGAAGTCCGCCGAACGGTAGCGAGGTCCGCGAAAGAGCCAAAATGGCCTCAGACATACGACACCCTATGCAATGAAACATTCTGTCGCCGAAAAGACTGAAAAGCCGGAAGTTTTTTAAAGTGTTCCCCACTTTCAGGAGATCGGTCAAAGGAGCGTTTGAAACTGTGGCGGGAGAGTGTCCCTCCTAGAAATGACTGAACTGGAAATCCATAAACTGACTCTGTACCCAGGTAGGCCGAAGTAAAGAAAATCTCTCCCAGGTGGAAATTCATTGACAACTCTGAGCTGTAATGTAAGTGTGGTGTTGCTCTACAAACGGTGAGGCATTTAATATCGTGCCCTGTTCGCTACAGGAGCTGTGTACGTATCGTAGAGCGGTAAACTCATGAGCCATTTTAGGCAGAGTCGATATGTCATCGACACGATAAGATTAGAAACTAAAACTTATGTTTTCTTCATGGTTTTGATTGGAACATTAAAAAAAAACAACGAAAAAAAACGGATACTTTTTTCAACGCATAAGCTTTTTAATTATTAAAGTGATAAAAAGTACGGTACACATTTACGATGAACAATGCAACTAAACTGTAAATGGTATTTATACACTGTTTTGGATTAAAACTCCAGAAAAAATGGCAATTTATTGAGTATTTATCTGGATAAAAACCCATCTAAAACTAGTCCTAAATAATAGTACAATATTATGTAGGTAATTCATTACTTTTCAATCAATAAAAGTTGAAATTTTAATAAAAGTAACCACTTAGGCACACAATGCATAAGGAAGAGATTTGCCCCCATCCCAGGGTGCACCGGCCCGAAAAACTGGTCTTCCCCCTGGACGTATCCGAGAGGGAACTTCAGTCCACGGGCGCACGTGGAGGTTTCCTGTCATAGCACCCCAAGAATTATGGTAACATTCGTCCAAGTGTTACATTGTCCACATGTCATTACGTAAAAAAGTCAAAAGTTATGTTATGAAGGTCAAGTGACAAAATGTCCATACGACAAAAAGTGAAAATGTTTTTATAATTATCTACAAATTAAATTATTTAAGGAAATTGGAACGTAAAGGGCTTTTGCAATAAAAAATAATGAAATTTGTTCTATTACCTATCTAAAAAAAAAACCAGGTATCGTTTCATCACAAAACCTAGGATTTTGAGGCATGTACAATATGACTTTTGGACATAATGACACTTGGACGAATATTACCAACCAACATAACAATATATAGATAAGTAGCTGACCCCGCGAACTTCGTAGCGCCACAGAATCAATACTACTGCACTACTACTACTACATCATTTGTTACAAAAAATGTGATAAATAAAGAACCACTCGACCGATTTTGTGCAAACTTCACATAAACCATCTACTAAATAGCCCGAACAAAGCCTAAACATTTGGTTTGGATAGATGAGCCCGTTCTTGAGATATAAAATTAGAACGAAGAGTGGCGTTAATTTTTATATATATAGATGTAAGTATACACAACGATACATGTCCAATATATTTTTAGGGTTCCGTAGTCAACAAGGAACCCTTATAGTTTCGCCATGTCCGTCCGTCCGTCCGTCCGTCCGTCTGTCCGCAGTTTAGCTCAGAGACGCACAGTACTAGAGAGCTGTAATTTGGTGTAAATATACGAATTTGTTGTGCCGAAAAAGTGGTAAAATAAAATCTCGTAATATATATTTTTTTTTGGGTTCCTCCTGTACACGTAAAGTGGGGATGTTTTATTTTTTTCTCGCGTACCCCTTAGTGTGGGGTATCATTAAATAGGTCTTTAAAAAATATTGATAGTTTCCATTAACAATTTTTTGATAAAAAAATTCAGTGCTAAATTTTGCTCGACTCGAGTGTCCCCCCCCCCCCCTCTACCAGCTAAACGGTTATGTTTGGGGGTGTGAAAAAATTCACAATAGTAGTATATATAACGAAGTTTAAAAGAAAATTATCATGACTAAGTAGGCTTTACAACTTTACGAGTAATAGTCGACCAACTTATAAAAGAGCTGAGAGCAGTGGTGGCCCAGTGGTATCGGTCCCGACTTACGAGTTGTAGGTCGTGAGTTCGAACCCCGCCAGGCGCATTACTTTGTGTAATTTATTTCATCACCACTGCTCCCAAAACGGTGAAGGAAAACATCGTGAGGAAACCGGCATGTCCTAGAACCAAAAATTCGAAGACATGTGACATCTACCAACCCGCACTGGGCCCGCGTGGTGGATTATGGCCCACTCCCTCTCACAGAGAGGAGGCCTGTGCCCCAGCAGTGGGAACATTATAGGCTGATGATGATGATGATGAACTTATAAAATGTACTTGGATAACATATTTTCTTAAACAAAATGTATCGGAGAACATGTTCTTCAACTGCAAATGTAAGTTTGTCAACTTTATTTTTACAGCTTTAATAGGTATGTTTTTACGGTATGTTTTTTGAGGATAGGTAGGTTTTTATCGTCAACTATTTTTAACTAACTTCAAAAAAGGAGGAGGTTCTAAATTCGTCGTCGTCTTTTTTTTATGTGTTTTCCCCGATTTCTCAAAGACTCCTGCACCGATTTTGAAAATTCTTCTTTTTAAAATTAAATTCAGCGAATCAGTTTAGTTAGTTCGCATAAGTATTTTGATGGGCAACTACGGAACCCTACACTGTGCGTGGCCCGACACGCACTTGGCCGGTTTTTTTTTTATATAATATAATATTCCACAACTATCACACAACGCCATCTAGTCCCAAGCTAAGCAGAGCTTGTGTTATGGGTACTAGACAACTGATAAACATACTTATACAACGTGTAACGTTAACAGCGCAAAACCTCTCGTGGGGTAACTCAGCCCATATGACTGAACAATATTTGATCAAAATCTTTTGGAAAAAAAAAAGATTTTTCATACTGATGGGCTCGATCAATTTCTCATTTTGTATGAATTTTTTTTTTTTCCAAAAGTTTTTGATCTAACATTGTTCAAATGTTCAGTAACATGGGCTGAGTTACCCCACGAGAGGTTTTGCGCTATTAACGTTACACGTTGTATATTTCTAAATACATAAATATTATAGATAAATGACACCCAGACACAGAACAAATGATCATGCTCATCACCCATGTTTTTTACCATCTTTGTAACATGTAAAATGCAATAAACAACTGAGTATTGAAAAAAAATTTCGAGAAGTTCTAGGACATGCCGGTTTCCTCACAATGTTTCCCTTCACCGTTTTGAGAACAGTGGTGATGAAATAAACACTAAGTAATGCGCTGGCGGTGTTCGAACCCACGACCTACAACTCGTAAGTCGGGACCGATACCACTGGGCCACCACTGTCTCCTGCCACTGCCTAAAATTTATTACTCGGCGACAAATGTGTTATCATTATGTTGCCGGTACTACAGCAACTGTACAATCTTTTTTTCCATAATACACTCGAGAGCAATGAATCCGGGTCATTTAAAGAATGTTAAAAATCTCGGAAACTAAAAATGATAGGTTAATGCAATAAATTGTATTTAATAGACAATGTAATACTCCTTCAATGAAAGTAAAAAAAAATATGAGTCACCATACATTTTATTAACACAAAATTACATAAAGAAAAAAACTGCTGATCTCTCCTTAAAACAAAAATAGGAAACATGAAATTTTTGAACTTTATTACGATTTTCTTGAATTTTAATACTTCGTATTGCCTCCTCGTGCTTCCATTACTGCGTTTACGCGGTTTGGCATGCTGTACACCAAGTTCCTTATATGATTTTGGGGAATATTCTCCCATTCCTCTGTGAGAGCAATTTTGAGCTCACGAAGCGTGATTGGGGGAGGGTTTCGTTGTTTTACGCATCTGCCTAGCTCGTCCCAAGCATGCTCGATCGGGTTGATATCCGGGCTGCGCGCTGGCCACTCCATACGAGTAATGTTCATCTCTTGAAGGTAGTCATTCACAATCCTACCTGTATGAGGTCGGGCATTGTCATGCATAAATATAGCATCCTCACCTAAATTGACCATAAATGGACCAACGTGATCATTGAGGATTTCTTCCACATATCTTACGCTAGTTAAAGAGCCGTTTTCTATGATCACCAGCTCTGTGCGACTTTCAGAAGAAATTCCGGCCCACACAAGTACAGACCCACCTAGGCTACTTTTTCTTCGATGCATGCTGTAATTTCGTAGTTCCATCTTCGAAAGTGGCCCTTTTTAAAATTTGATTTTTTTATGATATAACTTTACAATAACTAAGAAGTTTTAATACCTTCATTTAAGGAGTATTACATTGTCTATTAATAGTACATTATGCAACTAGTGAATAAAGAGCGGATTTAAAGCGAGGGCCTTATATATGAATTAAGAGCAAGCGAAGGATTTTAATGACTGAATCACGACCGTAGGGAGTGATTCATGATGATTGAATCACGAGCGAAGCGAGTGATTCAAGTATTTAAATCCTGAGCGACGCGAGTGATTCAGGCCCTCGATTTAAATCCGTTTTATTCACGAGTTGCATACGATACTTTATACCATGACCACGAGAAAAATAATAATCAAGCGATAATTAGATATTTAACGAAGAAAAAAAAAGACAAACGTGTGTTTACAAACATCTAAATTCACATACATAAACACCCAGACCCGAAACAAATAATTGTATAGATCATACGAATATTTGCTCTGTGCGGGAATCGAACCCACTGCACGCGACGAAGTAGTCCAATCGCTCGGTCACTGCGCCAACAAATTGACATTAAACTCGGAACAATGATTTAAATTAAGAGTAACATTATCCTAACAACACGGGGGCTGACGGGGGTGGACCGCAGCAATGTGTTCTAAATTCAAACACAAAAACAGTGAGAAAAAGAGCTTTTTACTCACTGTTTTCAGTGAGAAAAAGTAACTTTTTAAAGTGGGAATGGTATAAATACAATTTATTGCATTAACCTAGCATTTTTAATTTCCGAGATTTTTAGGATTCTTTAAGTGACCCGGATTCATTGCTCTCGAGTGTATAAATACCCATGCAATTTTTATATTATATTCTTGTACAAATTCACATTTTAAACCGAAATTTTCTTATTATAATTTACAAATCAGCTGTAATAGTTATTGCTAATAGCACTTTCGCTTTTTGAAAAACATCTTTTCTAGAATCTGGAAAACGTGCCGACAGAGATAGCCTAACCGAGGATATTGTCTCTTTCTAATAGGGTGATCATAAAAAGCTTTATTAGTTTTTTCGCACTTTCTGTTTTCTTTTCTGGTTTTTGTGTGTTTTCAGAACGTGAACGTTTCGTGAACTAGACTGAGTAAAGCTCTTCGGACAAAACTCACATTTGAAAGCTTTAACTTTATCGTGGGTCTGAATATGTCGTTTTAAATCACTATAGTGAGCGAACGGACGCTGACATACATCACATTTGAAAGGTTTTTCACCGGAGTGTAAGTACATATGTCTTCTCCAAGAACTATTACCCCTAAAACTTTTAGGACAGATGTGACATTTAAACGGATTCTCACCGCTGTGCAGGCGCTTGTGGATAACTAATTTAGTTTTTTCTCTAAAACTGCTTTGACATTCATCACATTTGTAAGGTTTTTCTTTAGTATGACAGCGCATATGACGTCTCAAATTCGATGCTCTGTTAAAACCACGCTGACATACAGAACATGACAGAAGATTTTTACAACCCCAGCATGCTGATGCACGAATATGATCTCTAAAACATATCCTTAACGCAAAACCTTTACCACATTTTTCACATTGATAATTGGCACGTACATCACCGTTATGTCGCGCCATATGATTTAAAAATAGCTCTTTTGACTTATAACCACGACCACATATCTCACATTTGTGACACTTATCCTTTGTGTGTGACAAAAAATGTTTTTCCAGCTGAATTTTAGTCTTAAATCTACGACCACATACATCGCATTGGAAAGGTTTCTCATCGTTGTGTAATTTAATGTGATTTCTCAAATATTTTTTGACAACAAACCCCCGTTTACATATATCACATTCGTAATTTTTTTCTCCAGCATGTTCCTTAATAATATGGGATTTTAAACGTACACTAGTTGTATAACTCTTCGGGCATTCATCACATGTGTAAGGTTTTTCACCATTGTGAACTCGAATGTGTCCAATGAGTTCTTCTTTTTGGTTGTAAGTAAGCGAACAAATATCACACTTATAATTTCGTCCATGTTTCGTTCGAATATGAACCATTAAATATTTTCTACTGTGCGTTGTTAAATGACATCTATCACATTTGTGTTGTTTTTCTCCGTTTTTAACCCCTGTGCTTTCTTTGGGACTATTTTTATTAGCTACAGAAGTACTTGTCACATTTTCTTTTAGTTCAGTAACAGCTGTTAAGGTGTTTTTCTGTTTTCCTTTTTTTTTACCACTGTGTGAGTACTCACTACAATGGCTATTTAAATGATGTTTCAAACTAAAACTCTTCTGACATGTTTCACATTTGTAAGGTTTTTCACCAGTGTGCGTTCGAATATGACGTATAAAATTGGATTTTGTGGTAGATCTATATTGACATATATCGCAGTTGTATTTAAATTTTCGATCATTCGTAGATATAGCAGTTTTATTCACACGATTACTGGTAGTTTTAGAATTTGTGACAAGCTTCGAACGCGCTGCGGACGTGCGTTTCTGTTTGTTCCGGATGATTGTTGAGTCTGTTTGTTCAGTTTTCTTTTGCTGGAATGTCATTGTATCTTGTTGTCTTGTTAGTCGTACGTTTACCTCTGGTTTCTTTGCATTGGACGCACCTGTGAATTTAAACCTGGTAAGTCAGGAAGTCATTTTGGGTAGTACAGAGAGACAGAACAGAATATCTTAATCTATACTTTAATATTGTAAAGCTGATGAGTTTGTATGTTTGAACGCACTTATCACTGAGGAAATCTTTTTGTGTTGGATAGTCCATTTATCGAGGAAGGCTATAGGCTACATCACAACACGCTATGATCAAAAGGAGCGAAAGCAGCGAAATAGAAACCACGGGAAACAGCTATTTTTCATTAAAAAGTACAGTAGAATCCGTTTATTATGACTCCGCTTATAATGACCAACCGTTTATTATGACGTATTCCGCAGCGAAGTTTGGTTTTCATACAAAATTCTTTAAACAAAGTCGGATATAATGACTTCGCATTAAGAGGCATGCCGCTTATTATGACCCATTTTTAATAATTTGTGTACAGTTATATAGTTACCGACGTGATTCATAACACCTTCGACGAGTGTTCAGAAGCGTCACGTGATGTTCGGCGCATGCATGGTGGTTTTGAGTCTCATTGGGTAATTCAATTATATTATTGACTTAAAGTTCTATTTGTCTCTCTATTAAAATAAATACATACTGACAAAAACAGGAGGCTGTTTATTTTATACAAAATGCTTTGTAGTATGACGTGTTTATTATTTCCTTTCGATGTCATAATAAACGGATTCAACTGTATGACTTACTTCGCTTCTTGGGAACTCTTGGTATCTTCTGGGGTACTTCTTCTTCCACTTCAGTCTTAAACTCCATCAAAGGTGTATCATCTTCTGAATCTGATTCAAGATCGTTTGCTGGCATATCTTCTACATCCGGACAGTTATCTACATATTCCTCGTATCGATATTCTGGCTCAAATTCTGAAATTTTTCTTCTGAATTAATCTTTAAATTCCAATTCCGAAGATCCTGATTATAATATGTAAATAAATATACAAGAAATGCTCGTTTAAAGATATGCTAAACGAGCTTAACATTATTTCTTTATTTCTATTTTTAAATGCCTATTTTTCCTTTTTCATTATAATTATCTTTATTTAATTTTCTTGGGTTCGGGTTATCACATTCAAAATTCGTTTCTTTGTTGGTATGTTCAGTTAAAAGACAATGCAACTTTTCCTTTGACTGCTGGTCCAAAAATATCAAACCTGTTGTGCATAATTGAAACCTATTCCAAACGAAAGTTCTAACCGCTTATAACAACTTTTACTATGGGGCCAAAGAAATCTATCCCAGTAAAAAAAAGATACAGGGTAACAAAAGTATTAAAGAGTGTGGTTTTTTTTTCCACCTTATTATAGGTTTTGTTTGTTCGCATCCAACAACGCATTTATGTGTCTTCGTCATTGTTATATGTGACCTAAAAAATGTAAACATTTTTTGGGTCAGGGGTAGTGAACGCTGCCTCTGAACCAAGGATAGTAGAAAAATCAGTGGTGATGGTGACCGTAATCACTAAACTCACCCTTCTGTGAAAGCGCTGATTGTTGAATGTAATATTCTCAATGACGCCAAAATGACGATGACAAGCCTAAACTGGATCGCGTTAAGAGCTCGTGGTAAGGCTCCAGGGCACACTTATAGAAGAAAAATCACGATAATCGCACAGCAACGCACCAAAAGACAAGCTATGGACGACTGCGAAGAGCTTGCACATTATACCAATCCAATCGGGTAACAAAGAAAACAAGTAATAGGGATGCAGGTATACTCCCCTTTTTTTAGCATGGTAAAATCATCAAATGACTCCACCCACCAAGGGCAGGGCAGGACTGTCAGACTTGTACTGATTAAGATCCACGGTGTCTTTCAATAGCCCTTGACGTTTCGGGGTCACGGTAGCTCGTTAGTCTCGCGACCCCGGTAGGCTTTGGCTCTCTAAGGGTGGCCCCGTCATTGTGCTGACAGCTCTTTGAGGCGCGCGTGGTCGCACGCCGGTTGAAAGTTTGAAGTTGTGTTCCACAACGCACTTTCGACCCGGGCATGGTCAAGATCGGACAGCGAGTCGCCCGCATGCCCACGGAGATCGTACGACTGGGTCGTGAGATGGACTGTCCTCTCCCTCACGCGTCAATGCCGGGCGCGAGAGGTCGCCGCCTATCTCCGTCGTGAGGACACGGCGGTTCTGCCCACGCGGAGCAGTCCTGCACCGTATGTTCCACTGTGTCCTCCGGGCGATACTATCATTGGAGACACCCAGGCGTTTCTTCCTTCCCGATCCGAAACAGGTACCTCCTGAAACTTCCGTGTCAGTAAGGACCTGCATCAGGCGGTGGGTCAGGACTCCGTGACGCCTATCTAGCGGCATGCCCAGGTACACAACCCCGCTCACGAAGGTAAAAAAATGATTCGGAAAAACCTCCCGCACTCAGATAGGGTGCGGGAGGTTTTTCCGAATCATTGTTGGCGCGGATTGTTGGTTGGTTTTCCGAATCATTGGGAGGCGCGGAGCCGTGACGCTTACGACTACCCGTCGCTTAATTGGTACAGCAGCAGCGCGCACACTATCGCACACGCCATTGCAATCATCTCAGCCATAGGACATCCACTGTTGAACGTAGGCCTCCCCTTTAGATTTCCACATATACCGGTTGGAAGCGACCTGTCTCCCGGTGACCTTTATAAGGTCGTCTGTCCATCTCGTTGGTGGACGTCCTACGCTGCACTTGCTAGTCCGCGGTCTCCACTCTTCTACTTTTTGACCCCATCGGCCATCTGCTCTGAGAGCAATATGGCCTGCCCATTGCTACTTCAGCTAGCTAATCCGGTGGGCCATATCGGTGACTTTAGTTCGTCTACGGATCTCCTCATTTCGGATTCGATCACGTAGAGAACCACCGAGCATAGCCCTCTCCATAGCTCGTTGAGCGACTTTGAGCATTGAGATGAGGCCGATAGTGAAAGACCATGTTTCGGTGCCGTAAGTCATCACTGGTAACACACATTAGTTAAAGACTTTCGTCTTGAGGCACTGAGGTATGACGGACGAAAAGACATTGCGTAGTTTTCCGAACGCTGCCCAACCGAGTTGGATTCGGCGTTTGACCTCTTTCTCGAAGTTGGACCTACCTAATTGGATGTCCAAAGGAGATATATGAGTCAACAACTTCGAGTACCGAGTTTCCAACAGAGACTGGGGTGGGCACAACATTGGCATTTGATATAATTTTCGTCTTGTCCATGTTCATTTTCAAGCCCACCCGTTGTGAAACTCAGTCGAGGCCATGAAGCATCATGCTGAGTTCCTCCATCGACTTTGCCATGACTACGATGTCGTCGGCAAACCGAAGGTGAGTGATGTATTCGCCGTTGATGTTGATGCCAAGTCCTTGCCATTCCAGGAGCTTGAAGGCGTCTTCCATTGTGGCAGTAAACAGTTTCGGGGAGATAACGTCCCCCTGTCTTACGCCTTTTCTGAATAGAATCGCCTTCGTGCTCTGCTCCTGTACTCGGATCGACATGGTGGCGTTATTATACAAACACTTCTACACCTCAATGTACCGATAGTCAATACGACAACGCTGCCTTTACAATAAATGAATTTAAAAAAATCCACATTTTTTGAAAATGTTTGTTACCCTGTATCTTTTTTTTACTGGGTTAGATTTATTTGGTCCCATATTAAAAATGATCACCAATGATTAGGACTTACGTTTAGCATAGGTTTGAATTGTGCACAAGGGGTTTGAATTTTTTGGGCCAATAAGTTGCATTTTTTTTTTCATTTACTTTTACATAAATAATTATGTTAGGGTGCTTATTGCTATTTCTTAATAGTACTGAAATACAGTATTTTATATACATCTTTATATCTACAGGACTACCTTGTTTACTGCGGCGTCAGTCCCGGCTGTCTCTCAGAAACAAACTACTTGTATACAAAGCTGTTTTAAAGCCAACTGGACCTACGGGATAGAGCTCTGGGGCTGCGCTAGCAACTCCAATATCGAGATCCTTCAGAGATTCCAAAACATTGCTCTAAGAACAATCTCAAGAGCACATTGGTTCTTGAGAAACACAGAAATTCATGAACACTTCGAGATTTTTTTTTTTTTAGGTCGTAAAATCATCAAATCAGTCCTCCCGCCCTGGGTGGGGCGGAAGGGACTGTCAGACTCTTACTGACTAAAATCTACCCGTGTTCCTTCCTATGCCCTTTACGTTCCGGTGCCACGGTATCCTGGGTTAAGAAAAAACCCGCGACCCCAGCAGGCATTTGGCGCGAAACACAACGCGCCACCGACCCGGGCTTGGTCCTTGGTCGGACGGCGAGCTACCCATTACTCACCGTTCGCAAGCCCGCTCCGCCGCTGTGCCCTCTGCTAATCGGAGGGACACGCGTTGGAGCGTCCACTCGACAGGCTATTCGCATACGGGCAAAGAGACCCCTTAGGCACACGGTGCCTAAGGAAGAATTTTTGCCCGCATCCCAGGGTGCACCGGCCCGAAAAACTGGTCTTCCCCCCGGACGTATCCGAGAGGGAACTTCAGTCCACGGGCGCACGTGGAGGTTTCCTGTCATAGCATCCCATGAACACTTGGAGATGCCAACCATAAAGGAAGAAGCTTGTAAAATAAGCAAGAGATACAAGGAGAGGCTCCACAAGCACACAAATGAATTGGTTAAGAACTTATTAACCCGATAAGAAGATGTGATTCGCCTAAAAAGATGACAAATATTGGACACAGACCAGAGGAACTAACTACTTACCCCCTAACTTATAAACATTGATTAGACGTTACTTATCTTGAATAGCTCTTATGTCACTTGCCATCTCTATTCATTGAAATAGAAATGACAAGGACAGGTGATATTTAATCGGTAGCTAAGCAACACAAGTTTTTTTTTTATATAAGTAAGGAGGTTGGTCTCTACTGACTTATATGGTGCTGTTAAATGGAATCGCACCCAATCCCCAAGGAAAAAAAACAACATTGTATTGTATTGTATTGTATTGTATAACGGGCTGGTATCCGCAACTCCACGTCATATGCGCGTATTTTGCGTGCGGGTGGGAAAGAAATCATTCGATCCACCCCAGCTCGCCGAGGAAAGCCAGCAGCGCCTTCGTGTTGCCGACGATCTCGCGGAGAGTACCTGGGTTACCGAAGTACTTTGCCCTGTATGAAGCAATCTCAGGGCAGTGTAGGAGCACATGGGCTGCTGTCTCGTCCTCCGCCATACATAAAGGCCCTGCACAGGGGGCTGTCTGTGATACTTCTTGAATAGCTCTTATGTCACTTGCCATCTCTATTCATTGAAATAGAAATGACAAGGACAGGTGATATTTAATCGGTAGCTAAGCAACACAAGTTTTTTTTTTTAATATAAGTAAGGAGGTTGGTCTCTACTGACTTATATGGTGCTGTTTAATGGAATCGCACCCAATCCCCAAGGAAAAAAAACAACATTCAAATCACAATATTATTTAAGGAGATATCATATAAAACATCGTGAGGAGACAAGAGACATCTACCAATCTGCACTGGGCCCGCGTGTCCCAGCAGTGGGAACATTATAGGCTGATGATGATGGTCATTAGCTCAGATCAAAGACATAGGCAGATAGAGAGCACAGAATACGCGAGTGGGTCCACCAAAATTAATACAAAATCAAAATCGAATACAAAGTTGCGACAGTACCAAGCTACGCGTCGTACCAAGCTGCGCGTCGTTGTTGTTTTTTTGCCAAAATATACCGTCTCGTGTCTTTAACCATCGTAAAAATTGTTCTCAAAAACAAAGAAAACATTATGGAATGTAATTCTATTTGATTTTGTATTAACTTTGGTGAAGACACTCGCGTGTTCTGAGCGTTCTATCTGCCTATTTCTTTGATCTGAGATTGTGTTAGTAAATAAATAAAGTACATACCAGGTTCGTTTTCCTCCTTGATATTTACATTATCACATTGCTCCTCAAATTCAAGTGGTAGCTCATCAAAATTATTGGTTTCTTCTTTATTTTCGTCTATTATATTAATGTGTACTACTGGGGATGTTATTAGACTGTTGGTACACTCTACCAAGCCTTGTTCTATTAGAGGTTTTATCTGAAAAGAGTTTTTAACTATGTTAATGTAAAGTTCATTATGTGTCTGACGAGGCACGGTGTGCACATTTCAATCGAGTTATTTTAATTCTAACTTTATTGACTACAAAAAAAAAACCTATGTCTGTATAGGTACCATTTAAAGAAAGTAGTTTCATACCAATATTATATAAAATTATAATAAAAGCTACTCTACTCAAAGTCGCTACTAGTACCTACTAAGTATCGAACCTCACCTCATCATCCTCATTCAACATCTGAGTGAACAGCTTCTCTGCTTCCAGACATTTCCTCTGCAATTGACAGCATTGCTTTAGTCTAGTGTAGCAGAAGACACAAGCGAGCATCGGTCTACTGTCTTCAGTTACAAACTGCAACAAAAGTATTGTTCAATATTATTGTTTGTTTTATAAATGAAGTGTTCTTAGTACAACTGTATTGTGCTCTGTTTGTAGTCAAAGCAGATGCAGCTGAATAGCAGTTTTTTTACATGGAGCGACTACCTAACTGACCTCCATAACCCAGTAACTGGGTAATACAATACTGCTTGGTAAAACTGATTATATATCAGACTTAGAGCTGCAGACTAAAAGTAACGACTGTCAAAGATCTACAAATTGACAACGGGGACCAATTTGAAAATCAGTGCCATTAAAAATATAGTTCTTTTTCATGCGATTATAAAATGTTTACATAGATCATGTACTTACTGGGAAATTAGATAGCAACTCGTATAACTGCTGCAGGTCCTTGTTATCGACCTCAAACAGGCGACCATCCTCCGCTAAACATATCCTGCACATTTGCAGCTTCCCCATCTTAGCGACTATTCTGTTGGTTATTATGTGGCCGCAAACATATCAGCAGTGGCAGGAGGTATGTGAATGTTAACTTCGATTGTGTGCATTACAAGACGAGTAGGTCTGTATAGTGTTATAAAGTATCTCTTCCGGCAATAAATTCTATTAAATTATAAGTTTTTTCCTAAAGTTTGTGCCAGAAAAGGCAATCAAAAACAAGTCGATTAACAATAATTTTGACAATGACATCACAATTTAAATGTCACCATCCATGACAGTGACAGTTTTTCAATTCAACTCTTTTTAATTTTTGGCCAGGCTCCTGACCCTTTACGCCATAATGTTTTTCTAACCACCACACACGTTGTGGTCATAGATATATAGCATGGACAGAGCAATGACTTATTCCAACGACGATATAATACTAGACTCCTAATAACAGGCGACCGATGTCTGCCAACACATTAGGCAAAAAAGTCTTATATCCGTCTCATTTCGACCAATCCTGTGAGCCGTAAACATACTTTGAGACAGAACAGACCTTGAGTTAGCCAATCACAACGCAGTACCCGGCCCCCCTCGCTTACGTAGTACCTCAGCGAGTTGGCAGAATAGTTTTGTTCGTTAGATCGTGCAATGCGTAGTCTAGTATTATATCGTCGTTGACTTATTCTCTTGATTCTAGAGAGAAAAAAGATAGAGGAGTAGAACATAAATGCGATAAATGCCTATCTATCTTCAACAAAAAAGGTTTAGTTCGACTCGTGTTTTTACGTTCGTTCACTATTACTTATCTCGCATTTGACTGAACTGATTTTAATGTTATTTTCCGAGAAAAGTGCAAAGGTTGAAATGAAAAACGATAAGTCCTAAAAATTGATTTATTCCGTGAATAATATCAAATAAGAACTCTTTGATACACTACAATAAATGTGTCCTATTGTCCTAAACAGTGATGGGCGGAAGATAAATACTCGAGTATTTATCCGAGATGGATAAATGCGCTCGCGCGCTGCTCTCAAACAGTCTATCAAACAGCGCGCGAGCTGTGTATTCGCCAGTTGTGGACGCCCCCTAAGACTCGGTCGGACTCAGTTATACTCGGAATCAGGTTCGGTTAGACTCGATCAGATTCGGAGTCATACTCGTTTAGAGTCCTAAGTCTAGGTCAGACCCGGTTCGAGTACTATTATAATCATGTGGAGCCGCTCAGCCCATGCAAAGTTAGTGGATTCCGCACTAAATAAAACATCATTGGTTGTCTTAAGCCGACCCCGGTGCGGATGCTGTATTCATCCACTGGCAGTCCTAGCACCTCCGGAAGTCCGCCGAACGGTAGCGAGGTCAGCGAAAGAGCCAAAATGGCGTCAGACATACGACACCCTATGCATGGAAACATCCTGTCGCCGCAGACTGAAAAGCCGAAACAGTTTTTTAAAGTGTTCCCCACTTACTGGCGATCGGTCAAAGGAGCGTTTGAAACTGTGGCGAGAGAGTGGGTCACTACCAGATCTATTCTTGCCGCCTGCCGAAGATCTCCCTCCTAGAAATGACTGACCTGGAAATCCATAAGCTGACTCCGTACCCAGGTAGGCCGAAGTAAAGAAAATCTCTCTCAGGTGGAAATTCATTGACAACTCTGATCTGTAGTGTAAGTGTGGTGTTGCTCTACAAACGATGACGCACTTAATATCATGCCCTGTTCGCTACAGGAGCTGTGTACGTATCGTAGAGCGGTAAACTCATGAGCCATTTTAGGCAGAGTCAATTATGTCATCGACACGATAAGATTAGAAACTAAAACTTATGTTTTCTTCATGGTTTTGATTGGAACATTAAAAAAAAAAACAACGAAAATAAAGGGATACTTTTTTCAACGCATAAGCTTTTTAATTATTAAAGTGATAAAAAGTACGGTACACATTTACGATGAACAATGCAACTAAACTGTAAATGGTATTTATACACTGTTTTGGATTAAAACTCCAGAAAAAATGGCAATTTATTGAGTATTTATCTGGATAAAAACCCATCTAAAACTAGTCCTAAATATTAGTACAATATTATGTAGGTAATTCATAACTTTTCAATCAATAAAAGTTGACATTTTAATAAAAGTAACCACTTAGGCACACAATGCCTAAGGAAGAGTTTTTGCCCCCATCCCAGGGTGCACCGGCCCGAAAAACTGGTCTTCCCCCCGGACGTATCCGAGAGGGAACTTCAGTCCACGGGCGCACGTGGAGGTTTCCTGTCATAGCACCCCAAGAATTATGGTAACATTCGTCCAAGTGTTAAATTGTCCACATGTCATTACGTAAAAAAGTCAAAAGTTTTGATAGGAAGGTCAAGTGACAAAATGTCCATACGACAAAAAGTGAAAATGTTTTTATAATTATCTACAAATTAAATTATTTAACGAAATTGGAACGTAAAGGGCTTTTGCAATAAAAAATAATGAAATTTGTTCTATTACCTATCTAAAAAAAAAACCAGGTATCGTTTCATCACAAAACCTAGGATTTTGAGGCATGTACAATATGACTTTTGGACTTTAAAACACTTTTTTTTTTTTTTTTTTACGTGGCAAAATCATCAAATGAGTCCTCCAACCCCGGGGCTTTAAAACACTTGGACGAATATTACCAACCAACATAACAATATATAGATAAGTAGCTGACCCCGCGAACTTCGTTGCGCCACAGAATCAATACTACTACACTACTACTACTACATCATTTGTTACAAAAAATGTGATAAAAGAACCACTCGACCGATTTTGTGCAAACTTCACATAAACCATCTACTAAATAGCCCGAACAAAGCCTAAACATTTGGTTTGGATAGGTGAGCCCGTTCTTGAGATATACAAAAACAACCACAAAAAATGGTAAAATAACCTACAAAACTTTTCTTTCGGAAGTCGGTGACTTTTTTTTATTAGTTTCATTGTATTTTTTGCCACCGACTTCCGAAAGAAAAGTTTTGTAGGTTATTTTACCATTTTTTGTGGTTGTTTTTGAAGGCGGTTACATTTTTTTTAAAAAGTTTTTATTTTACTCTTTTTAGTTTAAATATTTAACCACAATTCTTGTCAAATACATCATTTTCTTGCATATGTAAGAAATCCGTAGCACGGTAATAACATCGTTAACATCTCTTTCATTCCTTCTCTATCTCAAAAACTGCTGAACCGATTTTGATGAAACTTGCAGTATTCCTTAAGTTGAACGATACCTAGTACAACATAAAAAGAATTACTTAAATTGGATTTGTAGTTCCGGAGATATGCGAACACAAACATAATTTACTAAATCAGTCGATGCCGACTCCTTACTAGAGGATTTGTACCTTCCATCATCAGCTCATCCACCTGAGATGATGATTATCAGATGCAAATACTTGAACAGCTTTAGAAAATATATGAAAATGGTACTATGTTCCTATAAAATTTGAAGGTTGCCCTCGATTTCCCTGGGATCCCATCATCAGATCCTGACCTGATGATTATGGGACCAATTGGAAAGTATACCCTTTCAAACAAAAGAAAAATTTTCCAAATCGGTTCTGGCGTCTTCGAGAAATCGGGGGACATACATAAAAAAAAAAAAAGAATCCGACGAATTGAGAACCTCCTCCTTTTTTTGAAGTCGGTTAAAAATTAGAACGAAGAGTGGCGTTAATTTTTATATATATAGATGTAAGTATACACAACGATAGTACATGTCCAATTTTTAGGGTTCCGTAGTCAACAAGGAACCCTTATAGTTTCGCCATGTCCGTCCGTCCGTCCGTCCGTCTGTCCGCAGTTTAGCTCAGAGACGCACAGTACTAGAGAGCTGTAATTTGGTGTAAATATACGGATTTGTTGTGCCGAAAAAGTGGTAAAATAAAATCTCGTAAAATATTTTTTTTTAGGGTACCTCCTGTACACGTAAAGAGGGGATGGTTTTTTTTTTTTCTCGCGTACCCCTTAGTGTGGGGTATCATTAAATAGGTCTTTAAAAAATATTGATAGTTTCCATTAACAATTTTTTGATAAAAAAATTCGTTTGTGAAATATTAAGCTTTAAAGTGCTAAATTTTGGTCGACTCGAGTGTCCCCCCCCTCTACCAGCTAAACGGTTATGTTTGGGGGTGTGAAAAAATTCACAGTAGTAGTATATATAACGAAGTTTAAAAGAAAATTATCATGACTAAGTAGGCTTTACAACTTTACGAGTAATAGTCGACCAACTTATAAAATGTACTTGGATAACATATTTTCCTAAACAAAATGTATCGGAGAACAAGCTCTTCAACTGCAAATGTAAGTTTGTCAACTTTATTTTTACAGCTGTAATAGGTATGTTTTTACGGTATGTTTTTTGGGGATAGGTAGGTTTTTATCGTCAACTATTTTTAACTTACTTCAAAAAAGGGGGAGGTTCTAAATTCATCGTAATCTTTTTTTTATGTATTTTCCCCGATTTCTCAAAGACTCCTGGACCGATTTTGAAAATTTTTCTCTTTAAAATTAAATTCAGCGAATCAGTTTAGTTAATTCGCATAAGTATTTTGATGGGCAACTACGGAACCCTACACTGTGCGTGGCCCGACACGCACTTGGCCGGTTTTTTTTTTTATATAATATAATATTCCACAACTATCACACAACGCCATCTATTCCCAAGCTAAGCAGAGCTTGTGTTATGGGTACTAGACAACTGATAAACATACTTATACAACGTGTAACGTTAACAGCGCAAAACCTCTCGTGGGGTAACTCAGCCCATGTTACTGAACAATATTTGATCAAAATCTTTTGGAAAAAAAAAATATTTGTGCTCGATCAATTTCTCATTTTGTATGAAAAAATTTTTTTTTTTCCAAAAGTTTTTGATCAAACATTGTTCAAATGTTCAGTAACATGGGCTGAGTTACCCCACGAGAGGTTTTGCGCTATTAACGTTACACGTTGTATATTTCTAAATACATAAATATTATAGATAAATGACACCCAGACACAGAACAAATGATCATGCTCATCACCCATGTTTTTTACCATCTTTGTAACATGTAAAATGCAATAAACAACTGAGTATTGAAAAAAATTTTCTAGAAGTTCTAGGACATGCCGGTTTCCTCACAATGTTTTCCTTCACCGTTTTGAGAACAGTGGTGATGAAATAAACACTAAGTAATGCGCTGGCGGTGTTCGAACCCACGACCTACAACTCGTAAGTCGGGACCGATACCACTGGGCCACCACTGTCTCCTGCCACTGCCTAAAATTTATTACTCGGCGACAAATGTGTTATCATTATGTTGCCGGTACTACAGCAACTATACAATATTTTTTTCCATAATATAAATACCCATGTATTTATATTAGGGTGCTAATTAAGGCAGCTTCTTTAAAATGTCATTCTCGTCTGCAAATATATTTAGTTGTCTAATGAATTAATAGGTCAGCGACAAACTTTTAGCGTCTAATAAATGGTTTATAAGCGACCATATATTGTAAAACAAGCTACTGTTAATATGACGCAACATGGTGATAATTCTTAAGCAACTAAATTTGTGATATGTCTACTCATTGCCAGCTTCTAATAAGTGTATCAACTTCATCTATAAAATAATATCAACGTACTCTAATTTCATAGAGTCACCGTTATATTTACCTAATTTTGTCTGTGTTCCACCAAATATACTGAATGTGCACCAAAATATGTCATAACGAGGTGTAATAAAAAAAATCTACCTAAGCAGGGTCGACGAAGCCCCGCTTCGCGGGGCTTCTATTTCTGTGTACAAGGTTTAAAGGAACCTAACCAAACCGAACTTCGGGGTGTCCCTGAAATCTTGCTAAAGCGAGTTTTAGATTTGGTACTGATTTGGTACAATATATAAAGTAGCTCACTTACAACATTAGTCGCTGAGTAATCAAATCAGAAGTAAATATATTTATCGGTAGCTCGGAGTCATATTAATTTACGCTCGTAAATTGACGCTGGTTTCTTGATATTTTGTTGGAATAGTAAAGATGATGAATTAATATAATTGAAGCTGTTCTATTAACTCGTCGCTCACATATAAAAAAAGACGCTAGGTTGCAGGTGCTAAAGAAAACTTTTGTTGCCGCACATATAATTTCCCTTTATATTATACACTCTTAAACAAATTCACATTCTAAACCGAAATTTTCTTATTATAATTTACAAATCAGGTGTAAAAGTTATTGATATTAGCACTTTCGCTTTTTGAAAAAATCTTTTCTAGAAATTCTAGAATCTGAAAAACGTGCCGACAGAGATAGCCTAACCGAGGATATTGTCTCTTTCTAATAGGGTGATCATAAAAAGCTTTATTAGTCTTTTCGCACTTTCTGTTTTCTTTTCTGGTTTTTGTGTGTTTTCAGAACGTGAACGTTTCGTGAACTAGACTGAGTAAAGCTCTTCGGACAAAACTCACATTTGAAAGCTTTAACTTTGTCGTGGGTCTGAATATGTCGTTTTAAATCACTATAGTGAGCGAACGGACGCTGACATACATCACATTTGTAAGGTTTTTCACCGGAGTGTAAGTACATATGTCTTCTCCAAGAACTATTACCCCTAAAACTTTTAGGACAGATGTGACATTTAAACGGATTCTCACCGCTGTGCAGGCGCTTATGGATAACTAATTTTGTTTTTTCTCTAAAACTGCTTTGACATTCATCACATTTGTAAGGTTTTTCTTTAGTATGACAGCGCATATGACGTCTCAAACTAAATGCTCTGTTAAAACCACGCTCACATACGGAACATGACAGAAGATTTTTACAACCCCAGCATGCTGATGTACTAATATGATCTCTAAAATATGTCCTTAACGCAAAACCTTTACCACATTTTTCACACTGATAATTGGTACGTACATCACCGTTATGTCGCGCCATATGATTTAAAAATAGCTCTTTTGACTTATAACCACGACCACATATCTCACATTTGTGACACTTATCCTTTGTATGTGACAAAGAATGTTTTTCCAACTTAATTTTAGTCTTAAATCTACGACCACATACATCGCATTGGAAAAGTTTCTCATTGTTGTGTAATTTAATGTGATTTCTCAAATATTTTTTGACAACAAACCCCCGTTTACATATATCACATTCGTAATTTTTTTCTCCAGCATGTTCCTTAATAATATGGGATTTTAAACGTACACTAGTTGTATAACTCTTCGGGCATTCATCACATATGTAAGGTTTTTCACCATTGTGAACTCGAATGTGTCCAATGAGTTCTTCTTTTTGGTTGTAAGTAAGCGAACAAATATCACACTTATAATTTCGTCCATGTTTCGTTCGAATATGAACCATTAAATATTTTCTACTGTGCGTTGTTAAATGACATCTATCACATTTGTGTTGTTTTTCTCCGTTTTTAACCCCTGTGCTTTCTTTGGGACTATTTTTATTAGCTACAAAAGTACTTGTCACATTTTCTTTTAGTTCAGTAACAGCTGTTAAGGTGTTTTTCTGTTTTCCTTTTTTTTTACCACTGTGTGAGTACTCACTACAATGGCTATTTAAATGATGTTTCAAACTAAAACTCTTCTGACATGTTTCACATTTGTAAGGTTTTTCACCAGTGTGCGTTCGAATATGACGTATAAAATTGGATTTTGTGGTAGATCTATATTGACATATATCGCAGTTGTATTTAAATTTTCGATCATTCGTAGATATAGCAGCATTATTCACAGGATTACTGGTATTTTTAGAATTTGTGACAAGCTTCGAACCCGCTGCGGACGTGCGTTTCTGTTTGTTCCGGATAATTGTTGAGTCTGTCTGTTCAGTTTTCTTTTGATGGAATGTCACTGTATCTTCTTGTCTTGTAAGTCGTACGTATAGTTCTGGTTTCTCCGCGTCGGACGCACCTGTGAATTTAAACCTGGTAAGTTGGGAAGTCATTTTGGGTAGTACAGAAAGACAGAATAGAATATCTTAATCTATACTTTAATATTGTAAAGCTGAAGAGTTTGTATGTTTGAACGCACTTATCACTGAGGAAATCTTTTTGTGTTGGATAGTCCACTTATCGAGGAAGGCTATAGGCTACATCACAACACGCTATGATCAAAAGGAGCGAAAGCAGCGAAATAGAAACCACGGGAAACAGCTATTTTTCATTAAAAAGTACAGTAGAATCCGTTTATTATGACTCCGCTTATAATGACCAACCGTTTATTATGACGTATTCCGCAGCGAAGTTTGGTTTTCATACAAAATTCTTTAAACAAAGTCTGATATAATGACTTCGCATTAAGAGGCATGCCGCTTATTATGACCCATTTTTAATAATTTGTGTACAGTTATACAGGGTGGAAAAAGACCGTTAACGAAGCCGAAAGCCACGTATTCTACCCATTATTTGGATCATTTTTTTCTTTTAGGCCATACCTGGGACTCCACGGGTTCTCGAGATATTGAAGGTCAAAGTTGCATTTTTTTTAAACTTTTTTTTACGAAATCCAATTCTAAGTATTAATACAAAACTTTTTCACAAACAAACATTACCTGTATTTTCGATTTTTCTAAATAAATTACGCATTTGAAGTTACGAACAGTAATGTACGTTGAAAACGCACAGCTGATTACTTCCGACGGTCAATGACTCTCTTCTCTAGACTTAGGTCCCTTTGGAGGTGCGGGGTGAGGCGCGGGAAGAATGCGTCAAGACCGGAGCGACGCCATTGGTGCGCGCGCGTCTCGTGATAGGCCGCTCAGTCGCTATTCGTCTATCGTGGCTCTCACACTGCTGTCTAGTACAGTCGAAAAGAAGTGTTTCTTTGTTTTAAATTGTTTTTTATTTCTTTAGTTTCGTTGTTTGTTAGGTTTTTTGTTGAGATTTGATATTGTGTTGAACTTATTTGCTATTTTAAGCCACCACAATACCGCGAGGAAAAGGCAATGCTTTGAATAGACATTCGAGAAGTTTGGTGTACAATGTTTTACAATTTTTCACAAGATTTTCAAATACTCGAAGCTTTTTTTTTTTTTAGCGTGGTAAAATCATCAAATGAGTCCTCCGGCCCCGGGCAGGGCGGGAGGGACTGTCAGACTTTTACTGACTAAAATCCACGGTGTCCTTCAATAGCCTGTTATGTTCCGGGGTCACGGTAAGGAAATAATCCCGCGACCCCGGCAGGCTTTGGCCCTCTGAGAGGGGGGCCCCGTCAGTGTGCTGACGCTCTTTGAGGCGCGCGTGGGATACAACGCGCCGTCGACCCGGGCATGGTCCATGGTCGGGCAGCGAGTTGCCCTTTACTCGCTGCCCGCATGCCCGCGCCTACGGTGGCCGGAGATCATCTGCTGACGTCCGACGCCGCGGGCGCCTACCACTGCGGTTGGGGCGGAGGGAGGACGCTGTCCTCTCTCGCTCGCGGCCCGCCTCCTCCTTCACGAGCATTACTGCCTCGCAGAAGGAGCAGACCGCTTCCCACTCCGAAAATACTCGAAGCTTACAAAAAAAACGGCCGCGGCAACAAAGACGTGTGTATCGACAGTACAAAGAATTACAAAAGAGTAAATCAATTCAAGTTCAATTTATTTTAATAAACATTTTAAATTACTTACCTTTGATTTATTTGCATAACCAGCATTTACAACATTACACAAATTATTTAACTAACATTATTATTTTGTCTTAAGTCTTTTCTTCATGAGTGTACGTGCGCAGACGGCCGCCATTTGTGGTCAATGAGAACCCGCCCTCCACGGTAGTTCAAACGCATGTTAAAACGAGCCGACGCGCCCGCGCTCCGCCCGCTAGGGCGGAGCGAGCAGGCGGCGCGGGCGCGTCCCCGCCCCCGCCGCCCTACGCGACACCCGCTGGCCCCTCTGCCAGCCGCCACGTGCCGACAAAACAAAGAATTTTTATTTAGTTCGGTTTCTGACACGATCGAATTTACTTCTTGTGTCTTTGTTTCCGAAAAACATTACTGTTGAGTGTTCTGTGACTGTGTACTCGCTAACACACAAAGATTCTGTGTGTTTTTGAGTACTTTTGTGTTTGTTTTTGCTAGTTAGTGCGTTTGTTTTTTTTTTAAGTTTTAGATACGAAAATGCCGTTTCATGATTATTCTGCGCGCGAGTATGTTAATATGGTATACTGCTATGGTATGGCGCATGGAAATGCTGCCGAAGCCCTACGAATTTATGGAAGACAATACCCTGAAGCGTTCCAGCCTAGTGATTCACGTATTTTCACGCGGGCAGTGCAACGTTTGTTGGATAATCAGCCTATCGTGCCGATTTCACAGGGGGGTGGCAGGCAAATAACGCCAGCGGCCGAAACGGCCATCTTATCTGTGATGCGAGACAACCCTCGTTTGGGAGTGCGTACAGCGGCTAAAGTATTGCGAAGGCGGCATGGCCATCGGGCTAGGTACATGGTGTCTCATTCCACCGTGCACAAAGTTCTAAAAAGGGATAGGCAACGACCTTATAAAATTCATCGCGTGCATGCACTCATGCCGGGTGACACAACACGCCGTATGCAGTACTGCAGGTGGCTGCTAAGGCAGGACCGAGGATTTGTGAATAAAGTTATTTTCACGGATGAATGCACTTTCACAAATAATGGAATGTGGAACCGTCGAAATTCACACTATTGGTGCTCCGTGAATCCACATCAAACCCAGGAAACGGGCTTCCAGGTACGGTGGAAACATAATGTGTGGGCTGGCATCATGGGAAATCAGATACTGGGCCCCGTTTTCTTGCCACCAAGTATGAACGGACCTGCCTACCTCAACCTCATTAATGGTTACCTAACCGACACGTTAGGTAACCATTAATGAGGGATTGTTTGAAAGATGTACCACGGCCCTGGAACGTAAAGGGCACACGAAAGAGCACGTCGATTTTAGTCGGTGAAGTCTGACAGGACAGAGGTCTCTTTCCATGATTTTACGATCTTAAAAAAAAAATTAAGAACATCGTGCATCTCAGTAGGATTTTTATTATTTGTTTTCACGGAAACTTTATTCATTTCATTCATCCCCGCAAATAATCGAAAGAACGTAGAACTAAACGTCGCGTCGCCGATACGTTCTTATCACAGCGCGTTCCAGCCAGCGTAAGCAGGCGCGCTTGTGTGCGTGAAGCCCGCCTACGCACACAACGACAGAAACCTGTTTGCTTTACATTGCGCGCAATAAAATTATTATTTTTTTTGATACCTAAAAATAAAAGTCGGTTCCCAGCGATAATTTTAGCGTAAAGCTACTTAGTTAGATGTACAGTATGCGTAGTTAACGGCTTTGTGATCTGTTCAAATACACCCTGTATAGTTACCGACGTGATTCATAACACCTTCGACGAGTGTTCAGAAGCGTCACGTGATGTTCGGCGCATGCATGGTGGTTTTGAGTCTCATTGGGTAATTCAATTATATTATTGACTTAAAGTTCTATTTGTCTCTCTATTAAAATAAATACATACTGACAAAAACAGGAGGCTGTTTATTTTATACAAAATGCTTTGTATGACGTCCGCTTAGTATGACGTGTTTATTATTTCCTTTCGATGTCATAATAAACGGATTCAACTGTATAACTTACTTCGCTTCTTGGGAAGTCTTGGTATCTTCTGGGTTACTTCTTCTTCCACTTCAGTCTTAAACTCCATCAAAGGTGTATCATCTTCTGAATCTGATTTAGGATCGTTTGTTGGCATATCTTCTACATCCGCACAGTTATCTACATATTCCTCGTATCGATATTCTGGCTCAAATTCTGAAATTTTTCTTCTGAATTAATCTTTAAATTCCAATTACGAAGATCCTGATTATATGTAAATAAATATACAAGAAATGCTCGTTTAAGAATATGCTAAACGAGCTTAACATAATTTCTTTATTTCTATTTTTAAATGCCTATTTTTCCTTTTTCATTATATCTTTATTTAATTTTCTTGGGTTCGGGTTATCACATTCAAAATGCGTTTCTTTGTTGGTATGTTCAGTTAAATTTTCATTTACTTTTACATAATTATTGTTAGGGTGCTTATTGCTATTTCTTAATAGTACTGAAATACAGTATTTTATATACATCTTTATATCTACAGGACTACCTTGTTTACTGCGGCGTCAGTCCCGGCTGTCCCTCAGAAACAAACTACTTGTATACAAGGCTGATTTAAAGCCAACTGGACCTACGGGATAGAGCTCTGGGGCTGCGCTAGCAACTCCAATATCGAGATCCTTCAGAGATTCCAAAACATTGCACTAAGAACAATCTCAAGAGCACATTGGTTCTTGAGAAACACTGAAATTCATGAACACGTCGAGATTTCTTTTTTTTTTTAGGTGGTAAAATCATCAAATCAGTCCTCCCGCCCTGGGTGGGGCGAAAGGGACTGTCAGACTTACTGACTAAAATCCGCCCGTGTTCCTTCCTATGCCCTTTACGTTCCGGGCCCACGGTATCCTGGGTTAAGAAAAAACCCGCGACCCCAGCAGGCATTTGGCGCGAAACACGACGCGCCACCGACCCGGGCTTGTTCCTTGGTCGGACGGCGAGCTACCCATTACTCACCGTCCACAAGCCCGCACCGCCGCTGTGCCCTCTGCTGATCAGAGGGACACGCGTTGGAGCGTGCACACGACAGGCTATTCGCATACGGGCAAAGAGACCCCTTAGGCACACAGTGCCTAAGGAAGAGTTTTTGCCCGCATCCCAGTGTGCACCGGCCCGAAAAACTGGTCTTCCCCCCGGACGTATCCGAGAGGGAACTTCAGTCCACGGGCGCACGTGGAGGTTTCCTGTCATAGCATCCCATGAACACTTGGAGATGCCAACCATAAAGGAAGAAGCTTGTAAAATAAGCAAGAGATACAAGGAGAGGCTCCACAAGCACACAAATGAATTGGCTAAGAACTTATTAACCCGATAAGAAGATGTGATTCGCCTAAAAAGATGACAAATATTGGACACAGACCAGAGGAACTAACTACTTACCCCAACGACGATATAATACTAGACTCCGCATCCACGATATAAGGAACGAAAATTATTCTTTCAACTCGCTGAGGTACTACGTAAGCGAGGGGGACGGGGTACTGCGTTGTGATTGGCTAACTCAAGGTCTGTTCTGTCTCAACGTATGTTTACGGCTCACAGGATTGGTCGAAATGAGACGAATATAAGACTTTTTTGCCTAATGTGTTGACAGACATCGGTCGCCTGTTATTAGGAGTCTAGTATTATATCGTCGTTGACTTACCCCCTTACTTATAAACATTGATTAACCGTTACATATCTTGAATAGCTCTTATGTCACTTGCCATCTCTATTTATTGAAATAGAAATGACAAGGGAGGGTAGGCGATTGTTTGTGGCGAGTACATGTGGTTTTGTTTCTCGCACCGATTTTCGGCTAATTCTCTGCTTTTTCTGGTGGTTTTTGGGTATATTTTACGTGTCTGTGCTCGTCCTGTGTTTATTTGTGTTTTGTACCGCATCTGGTAAGTTTTTAACTATTTAATTCTCTACTGGCCTATGCTGAGTGACAATGGCGGGTGACGAACGGCCTCCTGGCCGCCCTCCAGATCCCCCCCATGCCACTCAGCTACAATCGCAAGACCTTTTTCCTCATACACCTATTCTGACGGCCCCACTATCTCAATTTGAGACAATGGAAGTTGAAGTAGCTTCTCAAAAGAGGAAACTCGTAGAAAAACATCCCCACAACGACCCTACGAATGGCACAGACGAAAATGCTCCAATGACTAAACGCGACCGGGTCACGTCTCCGTCCTTGATCTCACGCTCCAAGTACTCGCATTTAGATAGACAACCATTTTTAGTATATGCATCTCTTTGTGAATCCGACCCAACCTCTGGCACTACCCTTCATTCTATAAAATTTGGTAAAATGTTAGAGAAACTGAATGTTGTGAATATTGTAGATGGGGGTATAAAGAGAATAGGTAGAAACAGGGTATCAGTAGAGTTCAAGGGCCCGGAAGATGCCAATGCATTTATCGACAATGAGTCAATTAAGCAAAAAGGTTTCACGCTGTCCATTCCTACTTTCAACATCACCAGGATGGGTGTTGTGAGGGGTGTCCCTATTGATTGGACTAACATTGAAGTCTTGGATGCCCTGAAGTCTCCACTTGGTAAGGTGTTGAAGGTGAGGAGATTGAATCGCAGAGTTTCCAATAATGGGAAATCGGAATGGATTGCCACATCAAGCATAGTAATCACATTTGATGGTCAGAGCCTCCCAGATCGAGTCTTCTGCTGTTTCAATTCCCTTCCAGTAGAGATCTATAATTTTCCCACTGTCCAGTGTTTCGGGTGCTGCAAATATGGACACACCAGAACTCAATGCCGGTCAAAGCCACGGTGCTACCGCTGTGGTAGTGGTGACCATTTTGGAGATGGTTGTACCATTGAAGAACCCAAGTGCTTTTATTGTTCGGGTGACCACCCTGCGAACAGTCGTCAATGCCCGGAACATCTGCGTCAGCGGAACATCAAGTCCACCATGGCCAAGGACAATATATCTTATTCTGAAGCAGCCAAACGTTTTGCCCCCTCCTACCGTTCTTTTGCAGACGTTACGGCGTCAGCCCCTCCAGCACTGACTATCCCCCTGACCTTTAACCATAATCCCCGCCCTCCCCGTCTCCCAATCTCTAATTATTCCTCCCATTCCCAACCCTCTACCTCTTCCACCAGTAAAAAAATTGTTACTACCCGTTCAAAGCCTCCCTGGCCACCCTGGTTATGACCGTAGAGCCCACCAGGATATTATTAACAGTTATTCTTTCCCCCCCTCTCCTAATGGTTGTGCTCTGATGGACCACCCTCCCACTCACAATGAGAATGAAGAGACTATTAACACTATTATTACTTTGCTTTCCACCCTTCTTTCAAATTACTCATTACCAGACCACGTTGCCGACAACATAGTCAATAAAATTAAAAACCGTAACATTCCATCTCATGCAGTGGAACACCAGAAGTGCTCTCCCCAAAAAACATGAAATCTGTCACCTTATTAATTTGCATAACCCTGCAATTTTTGCAATCTCAGAGTCATGGCTAACTCCACGACTCAATTTTAATATTCCTAGGTATAGCACTCTCCGGGATGACCGTTCTGATGGTTATGGCGGGGCTGCTATGCTAGTGAACAATCTTCTTTCTTTCACCTCTCTATCCTTTCCTCCCCACGGAGATGAGATTAATGCTGTAGGTGTTAATATCCTTGGCATTAATTTTATATCTGTCTATATTCCCTCCCCTAATCCCTCCTGCTTTCAATACATTCATAATATATGTTCCTCATTGAATCCTGTTATAATTTTGGGTGATTTTAACTGCCATCACTTTCTGTGGGGCTCTGACCATTCTGATACCCCTGGTTTGGAGTTGGTTGATCTGCTGGAAGATTTGGATTTATGTGTTGTCAACGATGGTTCCGCCACTCGCCTATCTAGACCTGGCCTGAGTAGAAGCTGTGTAGACCTTACCCTGTGTTCAGCTAGTTTGACCGCCCTGTTGGAGTGGAAACGACTAAACCTCACGTATGGTAGCGACCACTACCCAATATGCACTACTCTGATCAATAGGTCCTTACCCCAAAGGGATAACCCTCCACTTTTAAAATACAGGCTTACTGGTGCGGACTGGGACTTATACTCCCAAACTCTTGAAGATATGGTTTCCACATGACTGGCCTGTTGGTCTAGTGGTTAGTGACCCTGACTGCTATGCCGGAGGTCGTGGGTTCGATTCCCACCCAGGACAAATGTTTGTGTGATGAGCACGATCATTTGTTCTGTGTCTGGGTGTAATTTATCTATAATATGTAGATATGAGCGCCGCGCCGGCGCGCCGCCGCCGCCGTGATTCCCCCCACGCCGCCGCCGCCGTCCCCAGGCGCCGGCGCGCCGAACCCGAGCGGGTGACAGCGTTCAGTTTAATCTAACACGCTGACCAAACCGAACGCACGATAATAAATGGTGGCAAAATGGCGGCACTAGACGTAGACGTTTACAAAACACCCTTTTTGAAGAACTACAGCCAATCTCACTTCTGAGCCGTGTATACAAGCTGTTCTCAAGAGTCGTTACGAACCGTCTCGAACGCAGGTTTGATGACTTCCAGCCTCCTGAACAAGCCGGTTTCCGAAAAGGTTTTAGTACTATAGACCGCATACACACGCTCCGCCAGATTATACAGAAGACAGAGGAGTATAATCGGCCATTGTGTTTAGCGTTTGTGGACTACTGGACTATGAAAAAGCCTTCGATTCACTCGAAACCTGGGCCATTACCACGAGCTCTTAACGCAATCCAGTTTAGGCTGTGAGAAAGAGACAGAGCTATACAAGTCGTCTAGCGCCATCTCTTTCTCACAGCAGGTAGGCCACCTGGGCAGTATTGCAGTACCTCCAGCGATGTCATATCATAATCATAATCATAATAATTTATTTGTCGGAACATGGTACAAAATTATGGTCTTAAGATTAATTATTGGTCTCATCACATTCTGCCAATTGTGGCGTGCAAATGTTGGGTACATATTATACATAATTATAAAAGAGAACATTTGGGTTGCTAAGCCAGTATTGATATTAATATAAGCCTTAAATGCATAAAAAATTATAAATTTACAAATGTGCCATTTATCAATAATAAATAATACACACACACAAGTCTAGGATGTCAATGTAAGTTTACATGTCAAGAGTAATAAAAGACATAATATTATAATAATGTCAGTATCTTATCAATATAACAATTAATTTAGGATGTCAGATTATTATAATTTCAAATTATTATCATTTCAATATTATTTCATTATATAAGGATGTCAGAGTATAATTAAATATCGAGAGTATAAAAGGTAAGAGTGTATATTATGAGAATGACTTGACAATGCTACAATTAAATTAGGATGTTAAATTTTTATCATTCAAATAGTCATTCAAGCAATAATAACAATTGCGACACAGTAAATCTTTGAGTTTAGTTTTAAATCCCTTTAAGTTTAACTCTTTAATAGACTTTGGAATCTTATTGTAAATTTGAGGAGCTATGGAAAATATGCTTTTGCGCATTAGTGCTGTTTTGGCTATCCGTCCACGTAGCACATCATACCTCCTGTTACGTTTAACAGTGTCTGATAAATGAGGAAACAAGTGTAGGTTTAACTTCACAAATATGGCAGTTTCATAAATATACAGGGCCGGTAGTGTTAGAATTTTGTGCTTTTTGAAAAATGGTTTACAACTATCTGTTACTTTTAGTCCAAACATGGCTCTAATGGATCGCTTTTGGGCCTTAAAAGCTATTTCCCTATCTGTAGAATTACCCCAAAAAATAATACCATATCTTATTATAGATTCCACAAGTCCATGATAGGCTGTAAGAAGAGCATCTGTGTTTACTGTCGGAGCTAGTTTATACAGGGCATAGGATGAACTACTGATTTTCTTACATAGCGCTTCAATATGATCTTTCCAGTTCAGTTGCCTATCAATAATGAGGCCTAGAAATTTCGTATTATCGACGCTCTGAATTTTGTTATTTTGGTATTGAACTTCTAATTTCTGGCTGGATTTCTTTTGGGAAAAGTGCATTAAATGTGTTTTAGTGAGATTGATTCTTAAGTTGTTGTCATTAAGCCAAGAGATTATTGCATTGACTGCATTATTGACATCAGATTCATAAGATTCAGGATTATTGCAAGGGATTGTTATCGTGCTGTCATCAGCAAAGAGTGTTATTGGGAAGTCTAGGGCTTTGGGCAAATCGTTAATATAAACCGAAAATGATAAAGGACCCAATACACAGCCCTGAGGTACTCCAAAATTCACTGTGCGTTCTTTGGACATATAGGTGATTTCTTCTTTAGTTTTTAAATTTAGCTCTGTAATAGCAGTATATTGTTTTCTTTTCGTAAGGTAAGAGTATATTAAGTCCAGAACGTTACCTCTTATACCGTATGCCTCAAATTTTTTCTTTAGTATATCGTGGTCAACACAGTCAAAAGCTTGCGTCATGTCACAGTACAAAGCACAAACAGGTGTTCTTCTATCCATATTAGTCATAATTAAGTTTAGAAAGTCATAAATAGCCATGTTAATTATATATCGACTATAGGTATAGTATATCGAAGTGTTGAAGTGTTTGAATAGAAACGCCACCATGTCCATCCGACTTCAGGAAGAGAGCACGAAACCAGTCCAATTGCAGAAAGGCGTGAGACTGGCAGACGTTGTTACTCCGAAACTGTTCACGAAAGCGAGCGTTTGGGAAGCTACGCGATATCTTCTCATCGAGGATCCCAGTGTCTGAAGACAAGGGTGTTTAACCAGTTTTTGTTACCAATGATGACATATGGCTCTGAAACGTGGTCTTTGACTGCTGGCCTTTTAGAGAGACTAAGAGTCACTCAACGAGCAATGGAAAGAGCAATGCTCGGAGTTTCTTTGCGGGATAAAATCCGGAACATAAATATTCGGCGAAGAACCAGAGCCACCGACAACATCATCTGCCTAGCCTTTTTCCCAACTATATTGGGGTTGGCTTCCAGTCAAACCAGATTCAGCTGGATATCAGTATTTTACATGGAGCGACTGCCAGTCGGACTTCCACAACCCAGTAACTGGGCAATATCATACCCCATGGTAAGTTTGGTTTTCAGACTTTAGAGCTTCCAGTAACGACTGTCAAAGATCTACAAATGACAGCCGGGACCAACGGCTTTACGTGCTTTCCGAGGCACGGAGGAAACTCGCTATGACAGATGGTCACTCATCCACAGACCAACCTCGGCAAGCGCTGCTAAACCCGGTAGATCGGCCTGTGCGGCCGTATTTATTTAGCCACCACATCGCTCGTAGAACTGACTACCGATGGGGAAGAAAAGTTCTCGAGTGGCGACCACGGACCGGAAGACGCAGCGTAGGCAGGCCTCCCACTAGGTGGACCGACTACATCGTGAGGGTCGCGGGTAACCGATGGATTCAAGTGGCGCGCAGTGGACGTCTTCCGGCTGATGATGAAGCACCTTGAGTTTCAGATGTAAAGATACTGTCCTTTTTGATTATTTAATAGTTTTTTTTTTTATAATAACGTAATTAATGCGGTTTCATGATTCCTAATTTCCTGTTGGTTTACAGATAACTTAGGTACTTATTTAGTAACACACTACTGTAATCTTAATTTGGTTTTTTCTTTTTTTAGTTTATCTTGCCAATTAAATTATAATAAATCTTAATTATACGTAAAATATTGTTTTATTTCTTCTCTTAAATTAAAAAAGTTAAATAAAGGTAACGCCGCGCCGCCAACGCCGCCGCCGCCGACTTCTAAAAGTCGGCGCGCCGCCGCCGACAGATTGACCATCGGCGCTCATATCTAATAATATGTATGTATTTAGAAATATTTAAGTATGTTTATCAGTTGTCTAGTACCCATAACACAAGCTCTGCTTAGCTTGGGACTAGATGGCGTTGTGTGATAGTTGTGGAATATTATTATTATTATTATTATTACTTTTCCCCAAATTTCCCCAGCCAACATAGATGACTGCATATCGAAATTTTCAGATTCAATTTCTTCAGCCGCGGATAATGAACAGCATTCCACTTAAAAATTCAGCCTCTGGAAAACTATCATCTCCCCCCTGGTGGGATCGGGAATGTTCCAACATGATTAAATCTCGAAAAGAAGCGGAACACAATTATGCTCAAAATATGTCCACTGAAAACTGGATCGAGTACAAACGGATTGTTGCGACATCCAAACGTCTATTTAAACAGAAAAAAAAGAAGGATGGAAGAAATTCTGTTCTTCACTTTCCCCTTCAACCCCTTCCTCTCTTATTTGGCAAAAATTCAAACATTTTAACCGTGGTTGCTCTGTCCGAAACTCCTCATCTATGCATAGCGGCATTACAGAATCTTTCCTGAACAAACTAGCTCCCCCTTTCGCTCCTCTTTTGGGAGAATGCCCCTCACCTTCTGAGGGGGGCGAAAATTCCAATGACCCCTTAGATGCCCCCTTCTTGTTAAGCGAACTGGATGCAGTGCTCGAACACGTACACGACTCTGCCCCAGGTATAGATGGCCATCCATATTCCTTTTTTAAAAAATTGGGGCTCCGCAGTTGCCAATATCTTTTATCATTAATTAACACACGTTTTAATCTCTCACATATCCCTGATTCCTGGAAAACGCAGCTTATAATTCCTATTCTAAAACCAGGGAAACCTCCCGATTGCCCCGATAATTTTCGACCCATTGCTCTATCACCTGTAATAGGTAAAATATTGGAACACCTTATTAAAAACAGATTGGAGTGGTTGGTTGAAGGACGTGGTCTTCTAGCCAAATCTCAATTTGGTTTCCGAAAGGGGGCTAGTACAATGGACAGTATTGGTGTTCTGATGACTGATATCCGGATTGCTTTCAGCAAAAATGAGTCTGTTCTGGCGGTCTTTCTTGACATTTCTGCAGCTTACGACAATGTTCTTCTTTCGGTACTCAGAAGTAAATTACGCCAGCTGAGTATCCCTGTAAAGATTATTAATTGTATCTGTAACTTATTGGCTGGTCGTAGTGTTAAACTCCACGTCCCAGGAGAATCACATGACCCCAGAACTGTTTGGCGTGGTTTACCCCAGGGTTCAGTACTAAGTCCTCTTTTATATAGTATTTACACCTCTGATCTTCACAAGTCCCTTAATAGCGACTGCCAGATTTTACAATATGCAGACGACCTAGCCTTATATATTCCTACCTCATCCATCGAACTTGCTACAAAATCCATGCAAATATCCCTTAACTCCCTTAACCAGTGGTTAATCTCTCATGGCCTTAGCTTGTCAGCTCCTAAAAGCTCCGTTGTTGTTTTCTCACGGAAACGCTTAACTCCATATACCCACCTTGAAATTGAGAGAGCCCCGATCAAGATCGAGGATAAGGTGAAATTCCTTGGGGTCATTTTAGATTGTAAATTAAGTGGTGTCTTTCATCTCAATTATATAATCAATAAATGTGACAAGAACCTTAATATGCTACGTGCTTTAGCGGGAGTATGGTGGGGTGCTCATCCCTTTACTCTTAAACTCATATACAATGCTACAATAAGAAGCTTACTGGATTATGGGTCTTTCCTCCTGGAACCCTGTAGTAAAGTTGCGTTAGCCAAGCTGGAAACTATTCAGTCGAAATCCCTCCGCATTGTACTAGGATGTATGAGATCCACTCCTACCAACGCTCTGCAAGTTGAGAGTGGCGACCCTCCCCTTCTTCTCCGTAGACAATACCTAGCCGATAAATATATGTACAAGGTATATTTTCTTAGTAATCACGTTGTTCTTTCTAAGCTTTCCATACTAGATAATTTATGTAGACAAAGCGATTACTGGAAGCATAAAGACCCCCCTTTGATCCTTAATTCATTTAGGAAAATCCGGAATGTGGAAATCAATTCTCCCATTCCTCAGTGTAATAAATTCCCACTCTACTCATGTCCATATGAAGTTCTAAATTTTGTTCCAAAAATCTCTTTTATTGGAATAAATAAGGATACCATCAATGCTAATGACCTTTTTCTTTCGACTGTTAATAACAACTGGCCTGATCACTACAAATTTTATACTGACGCTTCTAAATTGACCTCCGACGGTAGAACAGGCATTGCTGTATATAATTCCAACTCCAAGATATTCCTCCAGTTCCAGTGCCCTCCCGAGTCTTCAGTTTTTACTGGGGAATGCATTGGAATTCTGGAGGCGTGTTTATTTATTTCCTCTCATTCAGCTATCTCAAAAGCAGTCATCTTCTCTGATTCCATGAGTGCTCTGCAGGCAATAGTTAAAAATTCATTTAAAGATAACCTACGTAGCCCAATCATTATCGAAATCAAAACTGTCCTTCATTCTTGTTTTAAAAAAAACGTTGAAATCATATTAGTATGGATTCCTAGTCATGTGGATATTACGGGCAATGAGGTGGTAGACAAAGCAGCTAAGAATGCGATCAGCAGCAATCTGGCAGATAAAAAACATTATGCTATTCAGGTCTATGA
Source organism: Agrotis clavis (assembly GCA_954870645.1). Lineage (NCBI taxonomy): Eukaryota > Metazoa > Arthropoda > Insecta > Lepidoptera > Noctuidae > Agrotis > Agrotis clavis. The sequence goes on from OX940944.1 coordinate 3,606,337, forward strand.
CCTAATTCACAAGGCCAAAGTAGATCTTTTTAAATCCTGGCAAGTCCACTGGTCTCAATCTAGCAAGTCAAAGGCTAGCTTGTTCGCATCTATTCAACCAACCATTACTTCCAAGCCTTGGTTTTATAAATACAAAGAAACATCCAAAACCGTCACATCCGTCATATGCAGAATCCGTATTGGCCACTGCTGTACCCCAGTTTTCCTCCATAAAATTAGGGTCCGGGACAGTTCCTTGTGTGAATGTGGGCTGGATGATGGTACATTAGATCACATATTTTTAAATTGCCCTTTGAATAATGTTTCCTCTTTTGATCATGTTATTACAAAATTGAACATCCAAAAACCCACTAATGTCCGTCACCCCCTCTCATTTTTCCCTAATCCCCAAATTATACGTGCTTTTATTAAATTTATTTCCAATAACAATATTAAACTATAAAAATCAGACATAGCCTAATTAATAATTATTATATTGTCTTGACGTATAGGTTTTGTGTTTATTTCAGGGCTAGAAGAATTGCCTCAAAAAGTTTAAGTTCATTATTCTCTTTGTAAACTTAAATTTAATAAAATACCCATGTATAGTCACTTCGCTGCTTACCCTGTGGTCACTACATGACACTGGCACGCATTGCTACGGCAGATTGCCAATAAAAAAAAAAAAAAAAAAAAAAAGAAATGACAAGGACAGATGATATTAAATTGGTAGCTAAGCAACACAAGGTTTTATAAGTAAGGAGGTTGGTCTCTACTGACTTATATGGTGCTGTTTAATGGAATCGCACCCAATCCCCAAGGAAAAAAAACAACATTCAAATCATAATATTATTTAAGGAGATATCATATAAAATATCGTGAAGAGACGTGAGACCTCTACCAACCTGCACTGGGCCCGCGTGTCCCAGCAGTGGGAACATTATAGGCTGATGATGATGGTCATTAACTCAGAGCACAGAATACGCGAGTGGGTCCACCAAAATTAATACAAAATCAAAATCGAATACAAAGTCGCGACAGTACCAAGCTACGAGTCGTACCAAGCTGCGCGTCGTTGTTGTTTTTTGCCAAAATATACCGTCTCGTGTCTTTAACCATCGTAAAAATTGTTCTCAAAAACAAAGAAAACATTATGGAATATAATTCTATTTGATTTTGTATTAACTTTGGTGGAGACACTCGCGTGTTCTGAGCGTTCTATCTGCCTATTTCTTTGATCTGAGATTGTTAGTTAGTAAATAAATCAAGTACATACCAGGTTCGTTTTCCTCCTTGATATTTACATTATCACATTGCTCCTCAAATTCAAGTGGTAGCTCATCAAAATTATTGGTTTCTTCTTTATTTTCGTCTATTATATTAATGTGTACTACTGGGGATGTTATTAGACTGTTGGTACACTCTACCAAGCCTTGTTTTATTAGAAGTTTTATCTGAAAAGAGTTTTTAACTATGTTAATGTAAAGTTCATTATGAGTCTGACGAGGCGCGGTGTGCACATTTCAATAGAGTTATTTAAATTCTAACTTTATTGACTACAAAAAAAAAACCTATGTCTGTATACGTACCATTTAAAGAAAGTAGTTTCATATCAATATTATATAAAATTATAATAAAAGCTACTCTGCATATCAAAGTCCCTACTAGTACCTACTAAATATCAAACCTCACCTCATCATCCTCATTCAAAATCTGATTGAACAGCTTCTCTGCTTCCAGACATTTCCTCTGCAATTGACAGCATTGCTTTAGTCTAGTGTAGCAGAAGACACAAGCGAGCATCGGTCTACTGTCTTCAGTTACAAACTGCAACAAAAATATTGTTCAATATTATTGTTTGTTTTATAAATTAAGTGTTCTTAGTACAACTGTAACTGTATTGTGCTCTGTTTGTAGTCAAAGCAGATGCAGCTGAATAGCAGTTTTTTTACATGGAGCGACTACCTATCTTACCTCCATAACCCAGTAACTGGGTAATACAATACTGCTTGGTAAAACTGATTATATATCAGACTTAGAGCTGTTAGAGCTGCAGACTAAAAGTAACGACTGTCAAAGATCTACAAATTGACAACCGGAACCAATTTGAAAATCAGTGCCATTAAAAATATAGTTCTTTTTCATGCAATTTTAAAATGTTTACATAGATCATGTACTTACTGGGAAATTAGACAGCAACTCGTATAACTGCTGCAGGTCCTTGTTATCAACCTGGAACAGGCGAAAATCCTCCGCTAAACATATCCTGCACATTCGCAGCTTCCCCATCTTAGCGACTATTCTCGGTTGGTTATTATGTGGCCGCAAACATTGAGCAGTGAGCAGGAGGTATGTGTATGTTAACTTCGATTGTGTGCACTACAAGACGAGTAGGTCTCTAGAGTGTTATAAAGTATCTCTTCCGGCAATAAGTTCTAGGAAATTAAGTTTTTCCTATATAGTTTGTGCTGGAAAATGAAATCAAATAGTCAACAAGTCGATTAACAAATGACATCACAATTATGTCACCATGACAGTGACAGTTTTTCAACTCTTTTTTTTTGGCCAGGCTCCTGACCCTTTACGCCATAATGTTTTTCTAACCACCACACACGTTGTGGTCATAGATATATAGCATGGACAGAGCAATGACTTATTCTCTTGATTCTAGAGAGAAAAAAGATAGAGGGGTAGAACATAAATGCGATAAATGCCTATCTATCTTCAACAAAAAAGGTTTAGTTCGACTCGTGTTTTTACGTTCGTTCACTATTACTTATCTCGCATTTGACTGAACTGATTTTAATGTTATTTTCCGAGAAAAGTGCAAAGGTTGAAACGACAAAAACAACCACAAAAAAGTGTAAAATAATCTACAAAATAACTTTTCTTTTGGTTTTGTTTTTGAAGGCGGTTACATTTTTTTTGAAAAAGTTTTTATTTTACTCTTTTTAGTTTAAATATTCAACCCTAATTCTTGTCAACAACATTATTCTCTTACATGTGAACTAGAATTTTGTAATCCTTCGCACCGGTAATTACATCGCTCATGTACACAATATGATAATAAAATTACATATCTCAAAAATTACTGAACCGATTTTGATGAAACTCTACATTCTCTAAGTTAAATAATACCTAGTACAACAAAAAAAGAATTACTTAAATCGGACTTGTTGTTCCGGAGATATGCGAACACAAAGTAAATCAATCGATGCCTACTCCTTACTCTTAAAGAGTTGTACCTTCCATCATCAGGTCATCCACCTGAGATGATGATTATCAGATGAACAGCTTTAGAAAATATATGAAATTGGTACTATGTGCCTATAAAATTTGAAGGTTGCCCTCGATTTCCCTGGGATCCCATCATCAGATCGTGACCTTATGATCATGGGACCACTTGTGAAGACAAACAAAAGAAAAATTTTCCAAATCGGTCCAGGCGTCTTCGAGAAATCGGGGAACATACATAAAAAAAAAAGATTCCAAAGAATTGAGAACCTCCTCCTTTTTTTGAAGTCGGTTAAAAAACGATAAGTCCTAATAATTGATTTATTCCGTAAATACTATCAAATAAGAACTCTTTGATACACTACAATAAATGTGTCCTTAACAGTGATGGGCGGAAGATAAATACTCGAGTATTTATCCGAGATGGATAAATGCGCTCGCGCGCTGCTCTCAAACAGTCTGTCAAACAGCGCGCGAGCTGTGTATTCGCCAGTTGTGGACGCCCCCTAAGACTCGGTCGGACTCAGTCATACAGCCCATGCAAAGTTAGTGGATTCCGCACTAAATAAAACATGCCGGATCATCATTGGTTGTCTTAAGCCGACCCCGGTGCGGATGCTGTATTCATCCACTGGCAGTCCTAGCTAGCACCTCCGGAAGTCCGCCGAACGGTAGCGAGGTCAGCGAAAGAGTCAAAATGGCCTCAGACATACGACACCCTATGCATGGAAACATCCTGTCGCCGAAAAGACTGAAAAGCCGAAACAGTTTTTTAAAGTGTTCCCCACTTACTGGAGATCGGTCAAAGGAGCGTTTGAAACTGTGGCGAGAGAGTGTGTCACTACCAGATCCATTCGTGCCGCCTGCCGAAGATCTCCCTCCTAGAAATGACTGACCTGGAAATCCATAAGCTGACTCCGTACCCAGGTAGGCTGAAGTAAAGAAAATCTCTCTCAGGTGGAAATTCATTGACAACTCTGAACTGTAGTGTAAGTGTGGTGTTGCTCTACAAACGATGACGCACTTAATATCGTGCCCTGTTCGCTACAGGAGCTGTGTACGTATCGTAGAGCGGTAATTTCGTGAGCCATTTTAGGCAGAGTCGATATGTCATCGACACGATAAGATTAGAAACTAAAACTTATGTTTTCTTCATGGTTTTGATTGGAACATTGAAAAAAAAAAACAACGAAAAAAACGGATACTTTTTTCAACGCATAAGCTTTTTAATTATTAAAGTGATAAAAAGTACGGTACACATTTACGATGAACAATGCAACTAAACTTTAAATGGTATTTATACACTGTTTTGGATTAAAACTCTAGAAAAAATGGCAATTTATTGAGTATTTATCTGGATAAAAACCCACCTTAAACTAGTCCTAAATAATAGTACAATATTATGTAAGTAATTCATAACTTTCAATCAATAAAAGTTGACATTTTAATAAAAGTAACCACTTAGGCACACAATGCCTAAGGAAGAGTTTTTGCCCCCATCCCAGGGTGCACCGCACAGTGGTCTGGAAATCGAGCTCCATACTCATCAGGCCCGAAGCCACCTAACATGCCGATTCCTATCGGCTTGTCTTTCGAAATATAGCAACTACTAGTATCTATTATTTTCATTTATCATAAACAAATTATGAAAAGAACAATCAAAAAAATAAATAAACGCCTACAAATTTTTTCCGCGCAATTTCAACTCATGCCAAACAGACAAAGTTTGTAAGCCGCAAGGCGAATCCGGAATTCAGTTCATAAAATTCAAAGTTTCTCTTGTAGCGATCGTGAGCTTGAGGCCACAGAGGCCACATAACACCGCTAGTTTAAGGACGCTCGGAAGCCGAATATTACCGGCTTATGATAAGGATAGAAATATGAAATGCGTACGCCAGAACGAGATGGAATGATACTGGACTTCGTAATTCGTTTAGATAGTATTATTTGGATGACAGATTCACATTAGTTTTGGTTCGCGCTTATTTTTTTTGTATTTCTTGTTTTCACCTGTCCATTTGCATTTGATTTGGTATTATTGTTGTTTATAAGTTTTGCGTAGTTAGCGCATTAATAACAAAGTTAGTTCAGTTCAATGGTATTGTTTGGTAAGTGTTCACCGTAATGTTAGTTTCGAAGTTTTAACTAGATGGCGTTGTGCAATTACGTCACGATCTTGAATCGCGGTGTTAAGATCTGTAGGCGATGAGTATAGGGTATTGTGAAAATGATTTTTATGTAACCTGTTAATAATAAAATAACCGACTACAGAAATTAAGGAGGTTACTCAATTTATTCGTCCTTAAAATACAACGTTGATTTTGTTTATTCTTTTTTCTTTGTTCGTGGCATAACTTCATCGTTTATGAACCGATTTTGATTATTCTTTTTTTGTTGGAAAGAAGATGTTTTAATGGTGGAAACTTGATAAGGAAATCAGGGTTTGATGATAGAAGACCAGAGAAATCGAGTGAAACTTTCAAAAATCGTAGGGGCGACTAGTATGTTTGTAAGTTTTTTCATTAAGTTTTGGTCCGGGTTCCCTTCCAAGAATATTTACCCCACGCCACTGATACTCATAGAAACTTAAAGTGAGGAATTAAAAAAATAAAAATTGTAATGGCTCTGGTATACCTCCCTTGACATCATATTAAAGTATGGATGGTATAAGTTACACTAGGCGTGAGAAAAAAAATATTTATGTTTTTTTTGTATGGGAGAAAACACTAAAAGTACGTTTTCTCGAAACTTAATAGAACTGTTAGGCTGGTGGTCACACGAGCTATAGTCCCATACACGGCGATCAAGATGATATACAATTCATGTACCGTTAGGCGCCGCTTCGCACGTAATAAATTTTAGAAATTTTGAATTTTCGACATGTGATTTTTCAAGTCTTTGGCTTGGTTAAATGACGTTGCCAGTCGATTTATTTATATTATTATACGATTAAGCCTGCGAATGACCATTACGATGACAATAATTAAAAAAAATGATCGTACAAGTTTTTTTGCGCATTCTAAGAACTAACTCATAACTAATTATTTCATCTAAGAACTTCTCCAACTTTTTCATTTCCGAAGGAGTATCTTTACTTATATCACATGTCTGCTCTGCTTTACAACATGGCTTCCCATAATAATCCAATAGAAGGCTGCAGTGCTTCAATCTCAGCCTCAATCAAAGCCTGTTCTTCCACGGTGTTTCTTGTTTTCGTTTGAAAACTTAAAATAAGTAGGTCTGTAAAACATGGTGGAACATATTTAAAAAAGTATGAGACACGACTTCAAGAGAACATCAAATGGCCTGAGATCGTTAGGGTAAAAATGACTACTTCTGTAGTGTCGCAAAGTAGAGCAGCAACCATGTTCCAGTTCTGACTTTGGTGTAAATGAGGGTGCATCAACATCCTACACACCGGAGACATGCAATGTTGGAACATCAACACCAGTTGTGACGCCGAGAAAACCATTCGTGGAGCTAAGCCCGCTATAGCAAAGAAAGAGAGTGGACGAGCTCCAAACGCATAGCACTGAAAGCCTTGCTCATGCAACTGGTTTGAAAGCACAAAACAAGAATGTACCTAGCAGATATCATTTAACTGGTAACGGAGAATCCCGAAGACTTGATTGACACAGCTTTAGGTATTTTGACCTCATTGAAGCTATCATTACCATTGAGTGCGTTACAACATGGCTTCCCATAATAGAAGGCTGCAATGCTTCAATCTCAGCCTCAAACAGAGCCAGCCCTTTACGATGTTTAACTTGTTTTCGTTTGTAAACCTAAAATGAATAGGTCTGGGTGGGATTTGGGTTCTCCCATACTTTTTCATCGCCACAAACTAAACGCAGAGACACAAAAGAACACATAAAAATACTGCAATCGTCTTCGTCTGCCATAGTTGCTTATACAAGCTTTGCCCTGAAGCACCATCAAAGCCCCATTTGCTTATATCAACTCTTTGCCATCCAGCGAAGATTACACACGTGACAACTTTCCAAGCCTAGCCACAGTTATGTCCAAAACTGCTTGGAGCTTTACTTTAACCTCTCTTTCCGTGATGTCTATGGTATCTTTTGGGGGTTAGCAGTTCTTCGCTTCAGGGATGGCAGTTCAAGAAGGATACAATGGTATTCCTTCTTCTTTTGCACAAGATCTTAATGTTATAATATACTGCCACTTCTCTTTAGAAGTGGCTAGAGAGGCTTTCCTCAATGAGGTCAAAATACCTAAAGCTGTGTCAATCAAGTCTTCGGGATTCTCCGTTACCAGTTAAATGATATCTGCTAGGTACATTCTTGTTTTGTGCTTTCAAACCAGTTGCATGAGCAAGGCTTTCAGTGCTATGCGTTTGGAGCTCGTCCACTCTCTTTCTTTGCTATAGCGGGCTTAGCTCCACGAATGGTTTTCTCGGCGTCACAACTGGTGTTGATGTTCCAACATTGCATGTCTCCGGTGTGTAGGATGTTGATGCACCCTCATTTACACCAAAGTCAGAACTGGAACATGGTTGCTGCTCTACTTTGCGACACTACAGAAGTAGTCATTTTTACCCTAACGATCTCAGGCCATTTGATGTTCTCTTGAAGCCGTGTCTCATACTTTTTTAAATATGTTCCACCATGTTTTACAGACCTACTTATTTTAAGTTTTCAAACGAAAACAAGAAACACCGTGGAAGAACAGGCTTTGATTGAGGCTGAGATTGAAGCACTGCAGCCTTCTATTGGATTATTATGGGAAGCCATGTTGTAAAGCAGAGCAGACATGTGATATAAGTAAAGATACTCATTCGGAAATGAAAAAGTTGGAGAAGTTCTTAGATGAAATAATTAGTTATGAGTTAGTTCTTAGAATGCGCAAAAAAACTTGTACGATCATTTTTTAAATTATTGTCATCGTAATGGTCGCCTAACGGTACATGAATTGTATGTCATCTTGATCGCCGTGTATGGGACTATAGCTCGTGTGACCACCAGCCTAACAGTTTTATTAAGTTTCGAGAAAACGTACTTTTTGTGTTTTCTCCCATACAAAAAAAAACATAAATATTTTTTTTCTCACGCCTAGTGTAACTTATACCATCCATACTTTAATATGATGTCAAGGGAGGTATACCAGAGCCATTACAATTTTTATTTTTTTAATTCCTCACTTTAAGTTTCTATGAGTATGGAGCTCGATTTCCAGACCACTGTGCACCGGCCCGAAAAACTGGTCTTCCCCCGGACGTATCCGAGAGGGAACTTCAGTCCACGGGCGCACGTGGAGGTTTCCTGTCATAGCACCCCAAGAATTATGGTAACATTCGTCCAAGTGTTACATTGTCCACATAGTACAGGAACCGTATATAGAACGACCTTCACCGATCGAGTAACCGGACGAAATGCGTTTTTTATGAATTAAAATATGTTGAAGAATGTGACGGTGATGGGTTGCCTCATAAAATCCTGTCAAGGATATTTTTAATTATTTTATAAAAGGTTATTTTTTTTCAATACCTTCACCGATAGAGTAACCAAAGAAAATTAACACCAATTGAAAGTCCGAAGTCAAACAAAATAAAGACATTTTTTTTACGAATACGATGGTATACGGTTGCCTATGAAAAACTTGTCAGAAATTAGGGTTGCCAAGCGTTGAAGTTTGAAAATTTTAGGGTGCGTCCACATCTGGCGAATGTGCCGCGAATGTGCAGCTCGCGAGCCGTTTGCGACCTGCCCGCGAGCTGCGCGCGTGCATTTTTGTTCGTGCGCCGCTTCTGCACCGCCCGCGCGCAGTTCGCGCGCGACCTAAGCGCCGTACGCGATCAGCGCGCGGGCGGCGCGCTAGTTATTTCGCTCAGTTCGTTCGTTCACACTAGTGTCGTCTGACATCTTCGATAGTACTGAGCCAGTAAACGGAACTGTAAGGGCGAGAACTGAGTGCGCGCAGATCGCGCGCCGCTCGCGCGCTCTATACGAGCCTTGTATGAGTTGCGCTAAACAGGCGCACCAAACCATTGCAGTGACTGCACGCGCACAGCTCGCGGGCAGCTCGCAATCGGCTCGCGTGCTGCACATTTGCGGCACATTCGCCAGATGTGGACGCACCCTATGACGGTTGGAAGCACATGAGTAAATAAACGGACTAAGCTTCTTAAGAACGAGCAAAATTGTTACCTATTTTGGTAGGGTTGTCACAATAGGGTAGACAAATTAAACAAAAAATTATTAAATAGCTTTATTATTCAGTATGATAGAATCGAATCAAATAATTTAATTGAACTAAGCTAATTAAAGGCAATTTCGAATTGTCAAAAGACATTTTTAAGGGTGTTTGGTCACGAATATATTAGAGACCAAACACCTACCTTCAAGAGGGCGCGCGTTGTCAAATAGACCGCGCTTCTTACATTTTCGTCCATATTATCATTATTACTCATCACATGTATTTCTCATTTATAGTAGCCTCTCGCTATGTCATTGGGAGTAAAATAAAGAATATTCCGTCACTCGGGATGCTCTCTCCACTCCATAGATCGCAATTGTTTTAGCCCCCGCGCAGTCGTCCAAAAGACTACACGCGCCTATCGTCGAAAAAGTTACGCGCGACGTTCAACGTGACATGCGCTCGTTACGCGGTCGTAGTGGTTCTTGTCAATCTTATCGAAATAGGCTTGTGTATTTGTTGTATTTTTCCCACGTTTTTATACACTCACTTTTCTTGTTTGTTTATTTGTTTATCTTTCCGGTTGAACTTTTGCAACTCAATTTTGAGGCACTTCCCAATAAGCTAGCAGGCTGAAATTTTGCACACGCTCTGAGTTCTGATGACAATACAAAGAATGACAGCTAAAGAACGTCATAACAAATCCAATATAGCGGCCTCCCCAAGATGGTGGACGGCCTGTTTGAAATGCACCCCCATGATATGGGTATCAAATGAAAGGGTTTGCTGTCAGAAATACGAATAAAAATAGTCACGTGACTTAAATCCAATATGGTGGACGTCCAAGATGGCGAACAGGCTATTTGAAATGCACACCCATGATATGGGTATCAAATGAAAGGGTTTGCTGTCAGGCATACCAAAAAAAAAACGTGACTTAAATCCAATATGGCGGGCGTCCAAGATGGCGGACAGGCTATTTGAAATGCACCCCCAAGATGTTGGTATCAAATGAAAGGGTTTGCTGTCAGGAATAAGAAAAAATAGTCACGTGGCGGACATCCATGATGGCGGATTGGCTATTTGGTATGCACCCCCATGATATGGGTATCAAATGAAAGGGTTTACCGTCAGAAATACGAACAAAAATTGTCACGTGAAAAAACGTGGGGGCGTATCTTTGCTAGTTACACCCACGATCTATACACGTCATGTGAATATATCCCATAAATAATCCCTTAAATAATATACGCCGTTAGGTATGACATCAAATAATGTTGTTTAAAAAGAAAAAAGTTTTGGATTACGTAACAAACCTATGTACAAGTATTTAAGGATAAGATAACACATAAAAAAATAAAAATCGGAAGAGCAATTTCTCACTAGAAGTTAGAGCGCGTTATGTAAAAAGTTGATTTGGAGTGACACTGAAATAGAAAATTTGTTGGATGTTTATATTTACCTATTCTAACTAATACATTTAAACAAATACAAAAAGAATTTGAGGCTGAGGCATTTTTCACAGAGAGTTTGCAATTTTCATATTTTTGACATCTCGAAAAATAGTTGGATTATTGTGCATCTGTAATCTGTATCACTGTAGTGGACGGGACCGATGTCCGACGGCGCGTCCGCTACTTTTCTAAATTTGTCATTACGTCTAGTTTTATATAAAACAAACATATTTTACATACAACAATAAATAAAAAAAATCCTAGAACTAAAACTATTAAAGTTACACTAGAACAAAAGTTTGATTTCACAAAAATTGCAATAACTTGAAAACTACTGGACCGATCTTCATGAAACAACTTGTGAATCTATTTTTGTAATGAAACACAACCCTTTTAAATACTTTAATTGAAAAACATACATAAACAAATAAGTGAGTTTTCAAGTTACGTAATAATCTAAGTTTTAAACATTTACAATTTTCCACTAAAAAAATTATCTAATTAGAAACTAATAAGAACGTACAAGATAATCTAATAAGAATCTAATATATACACAACACAATCACTGGATTCTGATTAGAAAACACTTGTCTTAAAAATCACCTTATAAATCACACTGTTCAACGGCAAAGGCCCTCCCATCCCACTACTTGCAACCCTTGTCGTTGCGTGGGTCTCGTCGCCGACAATCACCTTCATCATATGCCAAATTTCAGTTCCGGAGGAGGAATTTTTCGGACCATATATGCCTCGTTGACTGGACTATTGGAATGGGTATCTACGGTACTTTCACAGTTATTATGTCTTGTGACTGGGACTGTAGCACCATAACTATTTTTGTACTTACTTTATTTTATGTCTTTTGACAATTCGAAATTGCCTGTAATTGGCTTAGTTCAATTAAATTATTTGATTCGATTCTATCATACTGAATAATAAAGCTATTTAATAATTTTTTGTTTAATTTGTCTACCCTATATTTGTCTACCCTATTGACTTATGTCTGAAATAAAGCTAATTATTGTGACAACCCCACCAAAATAGGTAACAATTTTACTCGTTCTTAAGAAGCTTAGTCCGTTTATCTACTCATGTGCTTCCAACCGTCTAAAATTTTCAAACTTCAACGCTTGGCAACCCTAATTTCTGACAAATTTTTCATAGGCAACCGTATACCATCGTATTCGTAAAAAAAAAGTCTTTATTTTGATACATAATTTATTTGGTTACTCGATCGGCGAAGGTAGCATTTTTTTATCACCTGTTCAAATTAGGCAACCCTATAACCTTGACAAGAAAAAGGTAGGCAACCCTACGTTAGCATATTCTATAGACTTCGTACTTTCAATTGGTGTTAATTTTCTTTGGTTACTCTATCGGTGAAGGTATTGAAAAAAAATAACCTTTTATAAAATTAATTAAAAATATCCTTGACAGGATTTTATGAGGCAACCCATCACCGTCACATTCTTCAACATATTTTAATTCATAAAAAACACATTTCGTCCGGTTATTCGATCGGTGAAGGTCGTTCTATATACGTATCTTAGACTATTACGTAAAAAAGTCAAAAGTTTTGTTATAGAGGTCAAGTGACAAAATGTCCATACGACAAAAAGTGAAAATGTTTTTATAATTATCTACAAATTAAATTATTTAACGAAATTGGAACGTAAAGGGCTTTTGCAATAAAAAATAATGAAATTTGTTCTATTACCTATCTAAAAAAAAAACCAGGTATCGTTTCATCACAAAACCTAGGATTTTGAGGCATGTACAATATGACTTTTGGACTTTAAAACACTTTTTTTTTTTTACGTGGCAAAATCATCAAATGAGTCCTCCAACCCCGGGACTTTAAAACACTTGGACGAATATTACCAACCAACATAACAATATATAGATAAGTAGCTGACCCCGCGAACATCGTAGCGCCACAGAATCAATACTACTACACTACTACTACTACATCATTTGTTACAAAAAATGTGATAAAAGAACCACTCGACCGATTTTGTGCAAACTTCACATAAACCATCTACTAAATAGTCCGAACAAAGCCTAAACATTTGGTTTGGATAGATGAGCCCGTTCTTGAGATATAAAATTAGAACGAAGAGTGGCGTTAATTTTTATATACATAGATGTAAGTATACACAACGATACATGTCCAATATTTTTTTTTTATATTATATAATATTCCACAACTATCACACAACGCCATCTATTCCCAAGCTAAGCAGAGCTTGTGTTATGGGTACTAGACAACTGATAAACATACTTATTAATACAACGTGTAACGTTAACAGCGCAAAACCTCTCGTGGGCTAACTCAGCCCATGTTACTGAACAATATTTGATCAAAATCTTTTGGAAAAAAAAAATATTTTTCATAGTGATGGGCTCGATCAATTTCTCATTTTGTATGAAAAAAATTTTTTTTTTCCAAAAGTTTTTGATCAAACATTGTTCAAATGTTCAGTAACATGGGCTGAGTTACCCCACGAGAGGTTTTGCGCTATTAACGTTACACGTTGTATATTTCTAAATACATAAATATTATAGATAAATGACACCCAGACACAGAACAAATGATCATGCTCATCACCCATGTTTTTTACCATCTTTGTAACATGTAAAATGCAATAAACAACTGAGTATTGAAAAAAATTTTCTAACATGCCGGTTTCCTCACAATGTTTTCCTTCACCGTTTTGAGAACAGTGGTGATGAAATAAACACTAAGTAATGCGCCTGGCGGTGTTCGAACCCACGACCTACAACTCGTAAGGGCCGATACCACTGGCCCACCACTGTCTCCTGCCACTGCCTAAAATTTATTACTCGGCGACAAATGTGTTCTCATTATGTTGCCGGTACTACAGCAACTGTACAATCTTTTTTTTTCCATAATATAAATACCCATGCAATTTTTATATACTCTTGTACAAATTCACCTTTTAAACCGATTTTTTTCTTACTATAATTTACAAATCAGCTGTAATAGTTATTGCTAATAGCACTTTCGCTTTTTGCAAAACATCTTTTCTAGAAATTCTAGAATCTGAAAAACGTGCCGACAGAGATAGCCTAACCGAGGATATTGTCTCTTTCTAATAGGGTGATCATAAATAGCTTTATTAGTCTTTTCGCACTTTCTGTTTTCTTTTCTGGTTTTTGTGTGTTTTCAGAACGTGAACGTTTCGTGAACTAGACTGAGTAAAGCTCTTCGGACAAAACTCACATTTGAAAGCTTTAACTTTATCGTGGGTCTGAATATGTCGTTTTAAATCACTATAGTGAGCGAACGGACGCTGACATACATCACATTTGAAAGGTTTTTCACCGGAGTGTAAGTACATATGTCTTCTCCAAGAACTATTACCCCTAAAACTTTTAGGACAGATGAGACATTTAAACGGATTCTCACCGCTGTGCAGGCGCTTATGGATAACTAATTTTGTTTTTTCTCTAAAACTGCTTTGACATTCATCACATTTGTAAGGTTTTTCTTTAGTATGACAGCGCATATGACGTCTCAAACTAAATGCTCTGTTAAAACCACGCTGACATACGGAACATGACAGAAGATTTTTACAACCCCAGCATGCTGATGTACTAATATGATCTCTAAAATATGTCCTTAACGCAAAACCTTTACCACATTTTTCACACTGATAATTGGTACGTACATCACCGTTATGTCGCGCCATATGATTTAAAAATAGCTCTTTTGACTTATAACCACGACCACATATCTCACATTTGTGACACTTATCCTTTGTATGTGACAAAGAATGTTTTTCCAACTTAATTTTAGTCTTAAATCTACGACCACATACATCGCATTGGAAAAGTTTCTCATCGTTGTGTAATTTAATGTGATTTCTCAAATATTTTTTGACAACAAACCCCCGTTTACATATATCACATTCGTAATTTTTTTCTCCAGCATGTTCCTTAATAATATGGGATTTTAAACGTACACTAGTTGTATAACTCTTCGGGCATTCATCACATATGTAAGGTTTTTCACCATTGTGAACTCGAATGTGTCCAATGAGTTCTTCTTTTTGGTTGTAAGTAAGCGAACAAATATCACACTTATAATTTCGTCCATGTTTCGTTCGAATATGAACCATTAAATATTTTCTACTGTGCGTTGTTAAATGACATCTATCACATTTGTGTTGTTTTTCTCCGTTTTTAACCCCTGTGCTTTCTTTGGGACTATTTTTATTAGCTACAGAAGTACTTGTCACATTTTCTTTTAGTTCAGTAACAGCTGTTAAGGTGTTTTTCTGTTTTCCTTTTTTTTTACCACTGTGTGAGTACTCACTACAATGGCTATTTATATGATGTTTCAAACTAAAACTCTTCTGACATGATTCACATTTGTAAGGTTTTTCACCAGTGTGCGTTCGAATATGACGTATAAAATTGGATTTTGTGGTAGATCTATATTGACATATATCGCAGTTGTATTTAAATTTTCGATCATTCGTAGATATAGCAGCATTATTCACAGGATTACTGGTATTTTTAGAATTTGTGACAAGCTTCGAACTCGCTGCGGACGTTCGTTTCTGTTTGTTCCGGATAATTGTTGAGTCTGTCTGTTCAGTTTTCTTTTGCTGGAATGTCTTTGTATCTTCTTGCCTTGTTAGTCGCACGTATAGCTCCGGTTTCTCCGCGTCGGACGCACCTGTGAATTTAAACCTCAGGAAATTATTTTGGGTAGTACAGAAAGGCAGCATGGAATATCTTAATCTATCCTTTAACATTGTTAAGTTGAAGAGTTTTTCTACTAAGAGTCATTCCTTAAGAGTTTGTGAAAAGATTTTTTCAGAGATAATTCTGAAAAAAACTTTCTGTGTTGGATGTCCAATTATGGAGGAAGGCTATAGGGTATATAACATCACGCTATGAATCGCAGATCGAAACGGAATTGAAACCACGAGCAACAGTTAATTTTAAACGGCACGGTTAGCGAAGTGGCTGAGCGATTGGACAGCTGCGCTGCACGTCACGGTTTCGATTCCCACACGGAGCAAATATTAGTATGATCTACAAGTACTTGTTTCGGGTCTGGGTGTTTGTGTATGTGAGTTTATATGTTTGTAAACGCGCCCACGACAGGATTAATTCCTAGTATGAGGCAACGTTTTAAAAAAAATACTAAAATAAAAGTATCACTTACTTCGCTTCTTGGTAACTCTTTCTTGGGTTACTTCTTCTTCCACTTCAGTCTTAAACTCCATCCAAGGTGTATCATCTTCTGAATCTGATTCAGGATCGTTTGTTGGCATATCTTCTACATCCGCACAGTTATCTACATATTCCTCGTATCGATATTCTGGCTCAAATTCTGTAAAAAAAATAAAAACAAAACTACACTCGCGAGCTAAAGTCTGGTACCACTTTCTCCGATTCCGTGCGATGTTCAGTAATTAATAAATAACTAATTAAGAATAATAAAAATGGCACGACTTTTTCCGTGTTACCTTACCACAAAAACTTTTAAACGTCTGATGAACATTTGTCTAAAAAAATGTCAGATTATGACGTTGAAATAAGGTCCGTTTTGCAGTCACACTTTTTTTAGACAAGTGTTCAGCAGATGTTTAAGTTTTTGTAGTAAGGCTGTAAAGGTTTCACTGTTAACTTTAAATTGATACCAAAATCATTAAAACACGACATAATATAAGGCGCTATCCCGGATCAATTAGGTATTTGAATTAAGAAAAAATATTAGTTTTTTTACATAATTAATTTTACCACAAATCAAACATTTATGGAAGAGAAAAAATCTTAAGTAATTCATTTTTAATAATTAATTATGACCAATTTAAAATTAATAAAATTCGAACAACAATTGACGTGAACTCAAACACGCCCCAATTGCTCGCCTTGGATGTGACGTCACTATGACAAAGAATTTCCTTGGCACTGTGTCAACTGGCTTCTAATTTCAAAATTGGAACATACTATTTATTCACACTAGTTCGAACTCAGTCTAGCAAAAGACTTTTTGAAACATATTTCATCACCACTGCTCTCAAAACGGTGAAGGAAAACATCGTGAGGAAACCGGCATGTCCTAGAACCAAACATTCAAAGACATGTGACATCCATCCCGCACCGGGCCGGGCCGGCGTAGTGGATTATGAACAGCTCTCTCTCACAGAGAGGAGGCCTGTGCCCCAGCAGTGGGAACATTACAGGCTGATACTCCCAGGTACTCTCCACGATATCGTCGGCAACACGAAGGCGCTGTTGGCTTTCCTCGGCGAGCTGGGGTGGATCTAAAAATTTCTTTCCCACTCGCATGCCGTGGAGTTGTGGATACCAGCCTGTTATATCATCATCATCAGCCGGAAGACGTCCACTGCTGAACATAGGCCTCCCCCTTAGACCGCGACCGCCACGCCGGACGACAATTTGCCACTTGCATCCATCGGTTGCCCGCGACCCTCAAGATGTCGTCGGTCCACCTAGTGGGAGACCTGCCTACGCTGCGTCTATAATACAATACAATATAGGCTGATGATGATGTGATGATGAACGCTAGTCCTACTAATATTATAAATGCGAAAGTTTGTGAGGATGTAGTGTGTTATGTAACTATGTAGGTATGTTTGTTACTTTTTCACGCAAAAACCACTGAATGGATTTGGCTAAAATTTGGTACACAGATAGTTTATAACTTGGATTAACATATAGGACCCGATTTTATGTTCCCGCGGGATGATTTTCGAGGTAAAGACGCTGGCAACAGCTAGTTAGTAAATAAATCAAGTACATACCTTCTTCGTATTCTTCTTTGACGTCTACATTGTCACAGTGTTCCTCAAATTCGAGTGGAAACTCGTCAATATGATTGGTTTTTTCTTTATTTTCGTCAATTATATTAATGTGTACTATCGGGGATATTATTAGACTATTGGTAAACTCTACCAAGCCTTGTTTTATTGGAGGTTTTATCTGAAAAGAGTTTTTAATTATGTTAATGTAAAGTTCATTATGTGTCAATTCATATGTGATAAAGTAAAAATATAAGAACACAAATCATTGGTATTCACACACAGATACACACACACACACAGGCGCGGTCCGAAGGGGGGGGTCACAGGGGACATGACCCCCCCCAAAATCTAAGGTCACATTGAAAAATCTCAAAAATTTGCCAAATAATAAAAAACTATCCCATAACGGCGATAAAATAGTTTGCTGACATCTTGTGCAATATGCAATAGGTCTTGTGCTGTCTTGTGCAATAATGTTTATTGTATTCTAGATACCTATTTTGTATTAGTGTAGTGAGTGACCCCCCCCAAAATTTCAGGCTGCGACCGCACCTGCACACACACTCACAAACACACACAAAACACGCACACATACACACTCCACCGCACCAGTAACAGACACAGAACAACTACTTGCAGATCATCAAGCCACTCTACATGTCATAGTTATTATTATTACTAAATATCAAACCTCACCTCATCATCCTCATTCAACATCTGAGTGAACAGCTTCTCTGCTTCCAGACATTTCCTCTGCAATTGACAGCATTGCTTTAGTCTAGTGTAGCAGAAGACACAAGCGAGCATCGGTCTACTGTCTTCAGTTACAAACTGCAACAAAAGTATTGTTCAATTAACACATGAATTGCTGATTAATATGTGAATATACATCTCTCATGTAGTTTGTGGTTGGCTTCTAGTCATGTCATATGCAGCTGTATATCAGTAAATTACATGGAGCGACTGCCTATCGGACCTCCACAACTATGCACTTGGTTTAACTGGGTGATAGTATATGTCTTGGTAAGACTGGTTGTCAGACTTTTGAGCTTCTGACTAACAGTAACGACAATCCAAGATCTACAAATTGACAACCGGGACCAACGGCTTTACGTGCTTTCCGAGGCACAGAAATGTGATATTATAGATCACCCATGAACAGACCAGACATGGCTTTGAAGATCAGAGTCAGTAAAGATATACAGCCTAACTACAAAAACTTGAACATCTGTTGAACACTTGTCTAAAAAAAGTGTGACTGCAAAACGGACCTTATTTCAACATCTTATTCTGACATTTTTTTAGACAATTGTTCAACAGACGTTTAACAGTTTTTGTGGTAGTACCAAGGTTAGTTGTTTTTTCATTGGATTTTAAACTATTTACAAAGAGTATTTACTTACTGGGAAATTAGACAGCAACTCGTATAACTGCTGCAGGTCCTTGTTATCAACCTCAAACAGGCGACCATCCTCCGCTAAACATATCCTGCACATGTGCAGCTTCCCCATCTTAGTTTTAATGCGTATGAAATATTTGTATGTCTATTTTATAATGACTATTGTGGCCGCAAACACGAGTGGTGAGCAGCTAATAAGTGTGTAACCAAACCAAGTAATAACTTGTGCAACCAAACCAAGAAATAAACAAGTCTGACACTGACAGTCTGCGGCGTCACGATGACAGTTTGAAAATCTTTTAATTTTTGGCAAGGCTTATGGCCCTTTGCGCCTTAAGGTTATATTGTAAATCATTCCACCAGGGTACACAATGCTACGGTGCGACCGAGTGGACGGGCGTAAACAGGGAGGCGCGTGTCTCGTGGCCACACCGCGTTTTGAGTTGCGGCGAGTTTCGCTACCCGGTGACGTGAACGTTGACAATCATGTGTTTGAACTGGTTTGTGCTACTGTGTACCTACGTAAACGATTTATGTTTTTGATTTGTGTTGTGTACATTCCACCAAATAGTAATGATAATGAGTACATGTTGTTGTTTCGCATCATTGAACAGTTTTGTAGTAAGTACAGGGATATAGTGGTTATAGGGGACTTTAACTTATATTCATGTTCTTTAGCTATTAGTGACTATTACGAATATTTTCATACATTTTGCGGATTCACTCAGAGTAACACGGTAAAGAATTGTAATAATCGTTGTTTGGATCTTGTGTTGAGTACATTAGCGGAGAGAGGGCGTGTGAGTGTGCGCGCGGCAGAGGTGCCGCTCGTACCAGTGGACGCGTACCACCCGCCGCTCGAGGTTTTGGTAAGTACCCGCTCACACCAGCGTCTACTCCCTGACACTGTGGGCGAGGCTGCACCAGGCTCAGCGAGCCCAGTACCCGAAAAAACTTCAACTTGGAACTTCAACAAAGCCGACTTTTCAACATTATATTCGTCAATTGCAGCCATAGATTGGACTACTTTATATGACTTGGACTTGCAAAGAGGTTTAGACTATTTTTACAGTGTTATTAATTCTATTATAGATGACTGTGTTCCGAAAAAAAGGCGAAGTCGTGTAAACTCAAGGTACATTTACCCTGAGTGGTACACTAGTGAAATAATTCGCAACATTAAACTGAAAGCTTTTCTGCATAAACAGTTCAAGGCAAGTGGATCGAAAGTGGATTATGATGCGTTTGCTCGATGCAGGACGCGTGTTAAGCAGATGATGGTAGTCGCACATAAACAATATCGTGACCGGGTTCAGAGTCAAATGCTGAGCGACCCTAAAGCCTTTTGGAATTACGCCAAATCCAAGAGGTGTAGGAGAAGTCCGCAGGAGATTTTGAAGGATGGGGAGGTATTGTCTGGTCAGCAGTGTGTTGATGAGTTTGCAGAGTATTTTTACTCGGTATATAGGGCAGACCCACCCGTGTTGGAAGTGGACGCGGCTATAGCCTCAGCAGGTAGTGGAAACGGAGCGGCACGAGTTCACTTGAAGGAGTTAACACTGGTAGAGGTATCTAGTGCCCTTCAAGACCTAAAGCCGAAACGATCCGCGGGGCCTGATGGTATTCCCCCTTATATCTTTAAGGATTGTCGGTCAGTGCTAGCGAAACCATTGCTTCACATTTATAACCAGTGTCTTCAAACAGCCGTGTTCCCAGAGAGATGGAAAGTGACTCGTGTTGTTCCGGTTCCGAAGGCGGGCTCAACAGAATCTGTGGATGGATTTAGGCCAGTGGCAGTGCTGTCGACACCAGCAAAAGTACTGGAAACTGCAATCTACAAGAGCATTTACCAACGATGGATAGTGGGGGACAAACTGATGCTGCTTTCTTTGATTTCAGAAAAGCATTCGACTTAGTCGATAATGACATGATGCTTAGGAAGTTAGCTAGTGTTGGTTTCACCCCACATTCACTTCAGTTTTTTGCCAGCTACTTGAGGGATAGGCGACAATATGTGGAGTATGCGGGGCACGTATCAGATCCATATTTCACCAGATCAGGAGTGAGTCAGGGTAGCAACCTTGGACCTTTGGAGTTCCTACTTGTTGTAAATGATTTGCCAGAAGTAGTCCAAGATGCTCACTGTTTGTTGTTTGCCGATGACCTCAAGTTATCTCTCGCAGTAAAAAGCGGAGATGACTGTGTCAGGTTACAGAAGGACATTGACAGGGTGGTGAGCTGGAGCCAAGAAAATCTTCTGCAGTTCAATATTTTGAAGTGTGTTACAATCACTTTCTCTCGTGCACATAATCCTATCGTGTTCAACTACCATATTGATAAATTACCTATGGTACGAGTCACAGAAGTCAAGGACTTGGGGGTTAGTTTTAACACCAGCTTGACTTTTCGTGACCACGTCACGCGTTGCTGCAGAAAGGCTTTTAGAAATTTAGGTTTCATGCTTCGGACGGTCCGAGGATTCACGAACGTGAAAGCAATCATTGCTCTTTATAACGCGCTGGTGAGAAGCCAGCTAGAATGTAACGCAGTCATCTGGTCTCCGCATGAAACTAAATATAGTCTCATGCTGGAGAGAGTACAAAATAAATTTATAAGATATTAATATAGTAGGTATTATGGTGTCTATCCATTTTATCCATTAATGTATCCCACCTTATTTATATTAGGTATGGTGGGATACAACGAGTTGAGGGTTAGGAGGGATTTGGCACTAAGTACATATTTATTTAAAATATTGAGAGGGAAGTTACATAATATAACCATATTAGAGCAGATGAGCCTGTGTGTTCCCGACAGATACGTGTGGCGTCGACGGCGACCACGACTGCTGGTAGAACCGCACGGTCGGACCAACCTGCTAAGGGAGGCACCGCTGACGCGCGCGCTTCGCACTCTTAACCTGATTGCCGATGAGACGGACCTTTTTTGGTGTACTCTGGGTGAATTCGCAAGGAATGCATTATTTATAATAAGTTATAGATGTTAGTTTAAGGTACAATAAGCGCATTTATCGCATTGGGTCTTGTACCTGTAAAGATAGATGTAAGTTAAGAAAATAAATAAATAAATTGTGTACAGACGCCAGCACATTAAGCTACCACAATCTGTCAGATTTCTTTAATAGAATTTCAACCTTATCACAAGAGTAGAATGTTAATTTTTGATTGGTACAATCTGACAGATTCGGGTAGGTTGACCTGCTGGCGTCTGTACATAACCACCAGGTCGTAGTCATAGATATAGAGCATGGACTGATCGAAAGAAGAAAATCAAACGCCCATCTATTTTTAATTATCTTCAAAAAAAAGGTTTAGTTGGACTCGTTTTTGTATGTGACAAACGCGATTACATCACATTTGACTAATAAGATTTCCGTGGCACAACTTTGTGCCACCAAACCCTGACCGGTTTTAAGACTATTTTTTCCAAAAATACAGTTTAAAATCGGTCGGGGTTTGGTGGCACAAAATTGTGCCATTATCTATCAAAGATTACAGATCGTTTTCGTTTTTGTTCGCTATCGCTCAGCAGTCTTTACTAGATTTTCAACTTTATGAGATGAGATATAAAGTAGTAAATGTATTAGCGACTGCTGAACGTTAGCAATGGGGAAGGCAAGTGTCAAAGTGAAAATGACAGTTTGGTCCCCAAAGAACTGTAAAATCAAAGGAATTTTCAGAAAAAAAAACATTTATTGATGTAAAATGACTAGATGTTGTGTAATAAGCTGTAAAAATGATGGAATACACTTTTCAAAATAATATCTACTTTTCTTTTGGAGGTTATGTACCAGTATTGCATCGCTCGAAAATCGAAGAATTATCACCTGGAACGAGTTTTGTAATAGTTGTGGTGTTAAGAAATTAAATATATTGTGATATTTCTCGAATCTAAATAGAAAAAAAGGTTAAAATTACTGACTTAAAACATTATGATATTTTATCAAAATAGAAAGTCAAAAGCAGCATTATATTCTTGATAAAGGAGAGGACAGGTAAAACATACCTAAACTCAAAAATTGAAACCTCAACTACAAGTAATTGTGGATTTATTACGGTAAAATCAAATGTATAACCACTCAATTAAATCACTTTTTTTCTCTTGTAGATGCGCCGCGGCGTCTTAATTCTTCTTTTAGTATATAGTACTTGCATGGACGAATAATTTTCCATATTTGTTTTGTATTTATACTCAATTTTTATAACAAATAATCTTGTTTATTTTTTTGTACAAGGTAGACGTGGGGACCAACTATCGCAGCGCCATCTACGATTAGCTTTGAGTTGCCATCCCCATTGTCGCTTGCCGTTTGGCTATAGGCTCCGATGGAGTTCTGGACTGAGCACTCAGGCGTAAAAATGTGCAGAAAGAGATGCTCCAACCGAGGATATTGTCTCTTTCTAACAGGGTGACTAAATACTTTATGAGAAATAGGTAAGTTTGTTATAAAAAGAACAATTTTGATTGTTTATCACGACTACATAAAGTGATTGAAAACTATTGAGTAAATTACAAGTATAGGGTTAAGGCGGCAACAGTGGCTATAGCGGGAACAGTGGCGCAGGCGCCATTAGAGCGAAAGTAGCACAGATATTTATACATCTCTCTCACTCCTCGGAAGCTCTCGGGATACGAACAAGTATAAACTAGTCAAGTTGCGGCTGCCGCGACCGTATGGCGTGATGTGAGACATTTTACGTTTTTACCGGAGAAAATTTGCAATTTAAGGTAAGATATACTTTGTTTTTACGCTCTACAGTTTTGTTGTATTAATAAAACAATGTTTCTGATCAAAACTATGTATAAATGAGATTGCTTTGACGCGTAATCCATCTCTCAACAAGCAATAACGTGGCATGTGGTGCGTCATCAATTAAAAATGGCGGCCAAGTACTAGGTGGATCAGACCGCTTGAGGACACAGTGGATCACGAGCCACTGTGTACTGTATTGAAATCCATTTCAGATATGAAATATAAATTGATCTTACATCTTTTGTTATTACTAACCAAAATGTATTAATACGAGGTTATAAGTTTGTCCGTTGAGCATGTATTATATTTTTTTCAGAATGCCACGTCCTGTAAAGCCCCGTAATTCTTTTGCCATTGATTTGTCACTACTTAATGTTCGCTGATCTAATTTTTAGGGTTCCGTAGTCAACAAGGAACCCTTATAGTTTCGCCATGTCCGTCCGTCCGTCCGTCCGTCCGTCCGTCTGTCCGCAGTTTAGCTCAGAGACGCCCAGTACTAGAAAGCTGTAATTTGGTGTAAATATACGGATTTGTTGTGCCGAAAAAGTGGTAAAATAAAATCTCGTAAAATATTTTTTTTTAGGGTACCTCCTGTACACGTAAAGGGGGGATGTTTTTTTTATTTCTCGCGTACCCCTTAGTGTGGGGTATCATTAAATAGGTCTTTAAAAAATATTGATAGTTTCCATTAACAATTTTTTGATAAAAAGATTCGTTTGTGAAATATTAAGCTTTAAAGTGCTAATTTTTGCTCGACTCGAGTGTCCCCCCCCTCTACCAGCTAAACGGTTATGTTTGGGGGTGTGAAAAAATTCACAATAGCAGTATATATAACGAAGTTTGAAGGAAAATTATCATGACTAAGTAGGCTTTACAAGTTTACGAGTAATAGTCGACCAACTTATAAAACGTACTTGGATAGCAAATTTTCCTAAACAAAATGTATCGCAGAACATGTTCTTCAACTGCAAATGTAAGTTTGTAAACTTTATTTTTACAGCTATAATAGGTGGGTATGTTTTGGGGATAGGTAGGTTTTTATTGTCAACTATTTTAACTAACTTCAAGAAAAGGAGGAGGTTCTCAATTCGTCGTAATCTTTTTTTTTTATGTATTTTCCCCGATTTCTCAAAGACGCCTGGACCGATTTTGAAAATTCTTCTTTTTAAAATTAAATTCAGCGAATCAGTTTAATTAGTTCGCATAAGTATTTTGATGGGCAACTACGGAACCCTACACTGTGCGTGGGCCGACACGCACTTGGCCGGTTTTTTAATTGTTATTTTATTTATAGGTATTTTTATGTCGAATCTCAATTGTTATTTTGGATATTGGATAATGTTATGACTGAAAGAGTCACTTTTTGCTAAGTTGATTTTTATTTTTTTAGACTTAAAGGAGAAGTTTAGATTTTTGTACTGGTTTTATTAGTTTTGAGACTGAAAATTTCATTTTTTGTTTAAGCTAAAGCATTTTACTTTTTGCTAAGTTGATTTTAATTTTAGAGACCAAGAAGCTAATTTTTTTCTAAAAAGTTTAGATTTTTGTCCTTGTATTTTTATTGTTTGAGACTGAAAATGTCATTTTATGTTTAAGTTAGTTACCAGTTAATTCTTTGGGTGAAATTACCTACCTAAATTATTAAGACTGAGAAAATTTTAAGTTATTTTAAGTTTATATTTTTCCAGAAGAAGGGAATTTATGTTTAATAGCAGTTGATTAATGTTAAGGTTTAAAAGACTGATGATTAAAATGTACATGGTACTAAGTTCCTATTGAGTAATTAAACTTAATAATAAACTTAAAATTGCATTTTATTTTAGATTTATATTTAAAGATCCACTGTGTACCTACCCGATTCACTGTGAACTAAAGGTATATTCACTGTACCCGACCCCCGGTACACAGTGGCTCAGTGGGACTTTTTTTAAAAAATGCTTTCTATCTCCTTTTTCATTTATCAAATAAAGAGAGAGCTGTCTAAAAAAAAAGTGAGCCACTGTTGCCGCCTTGACCCTAATTAAATAAAGCTGTTTAATTAAAATCATGAATATTATAGTAAAGACTATTTCTTTTTTTAGGCCAGTTACAGGCACATATGAATTGTCAGAGACACTAATTAAAGGAATAAATTATTATTAGACAGTAAAAAGTTATGGTGCTACAGTCCCAGTCACAAGACAAAAGTCCCAGTCACAAGACCTGGAGCACTACTTGTAGGTCATACAAATATTTGTTACGTGCGGGAATCGAACCCGCGACAAACTGCGCAGCATTTAAATTGCTGTCACTGCGCCAACCGTGTCTACAATAAGTATACGTTATTGAATATTCAGGTTTCATAACAAGCTGGTCCGGCAAACTTCCTACCACCTAACAGTCGAATTCAAAGGTCCACAAAGCAGTTATATATAACTTTAGAGACTGACTTTTTTAACAAATTATAACAAATTGTTATTGATGTTATACAACTTCATTTAACAAAATGTTTTACAACTGATTACAATATTATATAACAAAATATAACTTTTGTTGTATAACATCATCATTCATCGAAAGAGAAACCCATTGCAAACTGATTGAACATAATGTTATACGATGTTATACAACGAGTTCAACCAATGTGGGAGCGTTTATAACATATAACATTTCCTAACATGTAGAGTATTGTTACACACTATTATAAATGTTATCGTGTTACACAATGTTGTATAACGTTATATAACTGCTGTGTGGGAGCACCAACGACGATATAATACTAGACTCCTAATAACAGGCGACCGATGTCTGTCAACACATTAGGCAAAAAAGTCTTATATTCGTCTCATTTCGACCAATCCTGTGAGCCGTAAACATACGTTGAGACAGAACAGACCTTGAGTTAGCCAATCACAACGCAGTACCCCGTCCCCCTCGCTTACGTAGTACCTCAGCGAGTTGACAGAATAATTTTTGTTCCTTAGATCGTGCATGCGGAGTCTAGTATTATATCGTCGTTGGCGAGCACCTTATGAACCATCCTCGTTCTTCAAGGAATATTATTAAATTAAAACTTAAAAAAAAACAAATACAAAAAACTTTTTTTTAATAAGTACAAACTTCAAAAACAAATACAAAAAAGTGTAAAATAACTTTTCTTTTGGAAGTCTGTGGTTTGTTTTTGAAGTCAGTACTTTTGAAAAAAAAAGTTTTAATCAAAGTACAAGTAGTGACATATTTTTTCTTATTTTTTTAATATTTTGATGTTTATTGATCAAAAAGGATACTTCCGCAATAAAACTAATTGAATATTAGTTTTTCCACGCATTTTAAATGCTGAAATTGCGTTAAAAGAAATAATCCTAAAAAACAATACTAAACTGTGAAAAACTAACATTGAATTACTTTTTTTGTGGAAATAACCTTTTTGATCAATAAACATCATAATACTAAAAAAAAAGAAAAAACGTGTCGCTAATATTGTAAGAAAAAACGTGTCGCTAATTGTACATTTTTCACAGCTCAAAACTCGGAAACGTGACGGTTTACGAAGAAAACCTCGTAAACCGTCACGTTTCACGCCGCTTACATTTTATGTTTGTACTAGCACTACGCCCGCGACTTCGTCCGCGTGATTTTCGAATTTTGCCTTTGTGAATTTCTAGTCCCGGCCATCCTCTATATCAACCCCAATATAAACTTTTAGGGGTTGAATGTCGTATCATCCTCTCTTAGTGAGAACCTGTATTCTAAATAGAACCCTGCAATCTTAAGTCCTCTAATTACAAACACCAAAGACAACCCCATAAGGGGTCGAATTTTGTAAAATTTCGTCTTAGTGAGAACCTAGGTCCTATAACAACCCCCATGCTGAAACTCCTAGTATTTGTAGTAACAAAGTTTCATACAAACTGTCAACCCCATAAACAGGGGCATAAACAGGGGTAACAAACATAGGGGTAGAATTTCAGAAAATAATGCTTTGGTGTGCATTTACGTCATCTAAGAACAACCTTGCAAAATTTTATACTCCTAGCATTTGTAGAAACGAAGTTTCATACAAAATATCAACCCCTTGGGGTCTATTTTCACATTTTTCACAAACCACCCGCATCTACGTCCAAAAAAGAATCTCTATGCAAAATTTGAGTCTCCAAACTATTAACCCCGAAAAAGCCCCTTAGGGGTCTTAGTGAACATTTAGGTCTTAAAAAGAACCCCTCGCAAAATTCCAGTCTCCTAGCTCTTGTAGTAACAAAGTTTCATACAAACTATCAAACACAAAAACAAACCCCTTTGGGGTCGAATTTCGCAAAATCCCGCCATGGTGTCCATCTAAGTCTTATAAAGGAACCCGGTGCAAAATTTGAGGCTCCTCGCACTTATATTGACACAGTTTCATACACACTGTCAACCCCAAAAACAACCTCTTAGGGCTCGAATTTCGCAAAATCCCGTCTTGGGTACTACTTACGTCCAAAAAAGAACCCCTATGTAAAAATTTGAGTCTCAATTCTATCAACCCCAAAAACAACCCCATAAGGGTCGAATTTCTCAAAATTTCCACCTTGGTGAGCATTTACATCTTAAAAAGTACCACCATGCAAGATTTGAGACGCCTAGCACTTGTACTAAAAAAGTTTCATACAAACTATCAACCCCAAAAACAAACCCCTTAGGGGTCGAATTTCGCAAAATCCCGTCATAGTGAGCATCTACGTTCTAAAAAGACACCCCATGCGAAATTTGGAATTCGTAGCACCTGTAGTAGCGAAGTTTCATACAAACTATCAACCCCAAAAACAACCCCTTAGGGGCCGAATTTCGCAAAATCCGTTCTTAGTGCTCACCTACGTGGTATAAGGAGGGCTTATGCCAAATTTCAAGTTTCTAGGCCCAGCGGTTTGGGCTGTGCGTTGTCAGATCAGTCAGTCAGTTTTGAATTTTATATATATAGATTGATGTGATCTATCGATTTAACAAAGTTTCATTCGTGTACGCCGTTTTGAAAAAAAAATCAAAATGGCGGATAAGCAACTGGTACAAAAGGAATAAAGCCCTTTGGCGCATTTGTTCAGAAGACGCTGATATGGACCAACGTAGGCGAAAACTGGGCAGTTCTGGAAATATTACATACATACGTGATACGGGTCGAATTGATAACCTCCTTTTTTTTGAAGTCGGTAAAAATCAAAGCGAAACATTCATGTCTGTACAAATTTTGACGCTAAATCCGAAGCCGAATACTTTTGCCTATATTTAGTTAGGGGGCTCGCCGAATATTCGGTATTCGGTGTATGTACTGCCGAATATACAATTCGTTGCAAGACTAATACTAGCGATACCGACTCGCTTGTTGCTGCGCCCGCGCCCCGGCTATATTATGCATGGGGGAACACCCAAACCCAAATACTCCGAAATATTTTATTCCGAATTTCGATATTCCGATTTTCAAAACTCCGAATATAATAATACCTGAAAATTACAATATCTATTATTAAGAATCTCGAAATTTATTTGACCGAAAGTCATATGTCCGATTGCTTCGTTTTCCGATTTTCACATATTCGAAAAATGTAATGCTCGTTGAGTTCTCATTCCGAAAAACGAAATTCCGATTTTCAATATTCCGAATAAACTGTTTTTTTCTGAATATTGGAAATCGGAATTTCGTTTCTCATTCTACAAAGTCAGTGACAGAAACCAAAAGGCGTATCCTCATATCTTTCACTGTTTGCCTTCAGGGTTTTTATTGTTATTAGGAGAACGTAGGATCCAAGAGCGAGCGAAGCGAGCTCGGGACTTGGGGCACCCCGACTCGGACAGGCAGGTCTGAAAGACCCTGCCATCCCTTTCGTGTTAGGTTACTTTAAACCTTGCTCACAGAAATAGGAGCCCCGCGAAGCGGGGCTCCGTTGACCTACCTTGGTAGGTGGTAGTCAACAAATTGACCAAGGATGCAAGAGCGAGCGAAGCGAGCTCGGGACTTGGGACACCCCGACTCGGACAGGTTAGGTTCGAAGGGGCTGGCGGGGTCTGAAAGACCCCGCCATCCCCTTCGTGTTAGGTTACTTTAAACCTTGCTCACAGAAATAGGAGCCCCGCGAAGCGGGGCTCCGTCGACATGCTTTGGTAGGTGGTAGTCAACAAATTGACCAAGGATGCAAGAGCCAGCGAAGCGAGCTCCGGACTGGGGACACCCCGACTCGGACAGGTTAGGTTCGAAGCGGATGGCGGGGTCTTTCAGACCCCGCCATCCGCTTCGAATCCCCTTCGTGTTAGGTTACTTTAAACCTTGCTTACAGAAATAGGAGCGCCGCAAAGCATTTTCCCAGGATGCATTTTCGACCTGACGGACCCGAATCGGAATTCTAATAATCGGAATTTTAATATTCGGTATTCGTGTTTTTGATGTTTCGGAAAATATATTACAGCTTGACATAAAAATGTAGAAAACCGGAAGTCGCCACTGTCTTCGCGCTACCAGCACTTTGAATGATTTTTTTTTTTTTTTTTCACTTATTTCGTTATTTTTATGGCACAATAATAAATCTAACAAACCTGCGGTCTTTGTTTACATCAAATATCAAAGATTTTAAAACGCTGTCAGAAATAAAAATTTTAGTTCCGTTTCAACCCGTTCTGGCCAAGCTGTAAGTCGGAATTTTTGATATTCGGTCTATTGAAATTCGGTATTTTGAAATTAGTTATTATAATCGTCAGGAATTTTGAAATTTCGGAATTATTAAAATAGGAATAATGATCCATCGGAGTTGTTATATTAGGAATTTTGAACCATTCGGAATTATGAAAATCGGTATTTTGAAATTCGTATTTATGAATTTCGGAATAAAGTATTTCGTATTATCGTAGGTGTACCCATATGCATGGTTGTATAATAATTATTATGTTTTAACGGAAGTGTGTAATCCGTCATTGTACACAATTCCTAGGAAATGTGTACAACTCCTAAAATAGATAGCAAATCTATGATAATATATGATACTGTAAAGGTTGCATAGCACCCTGACATACAAGCACTGGCAGGCTAATATTATTCTTTTTAAGTTGCTATGACAACATCAAAAACTTTTCACTAGTATGATTTGTCAATGTCTTGTCAATATGTTTCTGCATTAAAAGCATCTAAAAGTTTACGTTATTTATCTTCAACTGCGCTACTGCAAAGGTGAATCTTACAGGTCATGGGCCGTTGTTTAGGTACACGTTAGAAATCGGAATAACATAAAAAACTTTTTGAAAAAAAGGGAACCGACTTCAAAACCAAACACAAAAAAACTATAAAATAACTTTTCTTTCGGAAGTCGGTGGCTTTGTTTTTTTTAATCCATTGACATATTGGCCACCGACTTCTGAAAGAAAAGTTATTTTATAGTTTTTTTGTGTTTGGTTTTGAAGTCGGTTCCCTTTTTTTCAAAAAGTTTTTTATTTTTTCCCTTTTTAGTTGAGATAATCAACAAAAACCTTTATAAAATCGGCGTCTTTGAAAATCTACAATCCTATTAAGCAAAACGGATCTATGTGAGCAACTTCACGAGATATCCATTATTGTTATATACTAAAACCTTCCCCAGAATGTAACAAACACTTTTATGAAAACTGCATCAAAATCGGTTCAGCCAAACGCGAGATAATTGCGGACAAACATGCAATCGTCCCTGAAAATCTACGATCCAAGTAAGCAAAACGGATCCACGCGGGCAACGTCACGGGATATCTATTAGTGTTATATATTAAAACCTTCTCCAGAATGTAATAAACACTTTCCTGAAAACTGCATCAAAATCCGTTCTGCCAAACGCGAGATAATCGCGGACAAACATACATACATACATACAGGTCGAACTGAGAACCTACTTTTTTTTTTGAAGTCGGTTAAAAAATAACTTCGAAAATGGATGCTATTTCGACCAAAGTGCAGGTTGGTAACTTAGTGGGTACGGCGAACTGGGCCACATGGAAATATAAAATTCTATTAATGCTTCAAGGCATAGACGGCGCGAGAGAAGTTGTCGAAGGTACCCTAACTAAGCCATCTCTGGCAGGAGCAGGAGACGCAGATGTCGCTGTTTTCAATTTGGCACTATCCACATTTAAGAAAGCCGACACAAATGCACTCTTAAGGTGCATTTCCGAGACGGGCCGCAGACTGCAACCGCAGGCGACACTGTGGCTACCGGCTGCGGTTACCGCAATGCTGCCTGCGGTCGCTATTCCAACTGCGGCTGCATGCCGTGGCTGCACAATGCACAGAACCGTGCCTCAGTTGTTCCAATAGCTTCATGCGAGACAGAATGTTAGATAACGCTACCGATAGTGTACTAATGTGTCTTTTACTAGAAGAGAAAGATGATGATAACTTGTTGTTATTATATGCCAAAAGAAAAAGAAAAGCACCTAATCTTTTTTTTTTTAAGTCGAACCAAAGAAGGAAGTTATTCTATTAAGAACTGGATGACCAGCTACAATGTTAATAAGTTTTTCTTCATCGTCATCCGAAAAAGTCGACATTATACGTGTGAAGTCTCTGCGGTTCGCGACACGACTTGCGCTGCAGTCTGCGGTCGCTGCGCGCCGCGGCCGCACGCTGCGCGTTGCGTCTGCAGGCAGCAGTGCTGCCGCGCTTGGAATCAATTTCATAGATGTTCATAGAAACAAGTGCTGTCGCTTGCAGTTTGCTGCTGCAGTTTGCGGTCTGCGGCCCGTCTCGGAATTGTACCTTTAGTCATAACGACCAAAATGTCGGAGGACACACTACGGAAAGTCATGAGGTTTGATAGCGCACGGGAAGTCTGGCTGGAACTGCACAGGCTGTTCGACGGACAGACTGAGGACAAAGCCTACTCATTATGCACAGAGTTCTTCAGTTTTTCTCGTAATAAAGAGGGCGATGTTTCGACTATGATGTCAAAATTGAAAAACATCTGGAACGATCTCAATAATGAAGTTACAAAAAATGATGCCACGACGAA
This sequence comes from Agrotis clavis, assembly GCA_954870645.1. Classification (NCBI taxonomy): domain Eukaryota; kingdom Metazoa; phylum Arthropoda; class Insecta; order Lepidoptera; family Noctuidae; genus Agrotis; species Agrotis clavis. Next base: position 3,639,108 of record OX940944.1, read on the forward strand.
ACTCCCTGAGCTGTTCCTAATATGTAAGATCATGCACTGTCTGGATGATCGATTTTTAGGGTTCCGTAGTCAACAAGGAACCCTTATAGTTTCGCTATGTCCGTCCGTCCGTCCGTCCGTCCGTCCGTCCGTCCGTCTGTCCGCAGTTTAGCTCAGAGACGCACAGTACTAGAGAGCTGTAATTTGGTGTAAATATACGGATTTGTTGTGCCGAAAAAGTGGTAAAATAAAATCTCGAAAAATATTTTTTTTTAGGGTACCTCCTGTACACGTAAAGTGGGGATGTTTTTTTTCTTTCTCGCGTACCCCTTAGTGTGGGGTATCAATAAATAGGTTTTTAAAAAATAATGTGAGTTTCCATTAACAATTTTTTGATAAAAAAATTCGTTTGTGAAATATTAAGCTTTAAAGTGCTAAATTTTGCTCGACTCGAGTGTCCCCCCCCTCTACCAGCTAAACGGTTATGTTTGGGGGTGTGAAAAAATTCACAATCGTAGTATATATAACGAAATTTAAAAGAAAATTATCATGACTAAGTAGGCTTGACAACTTTACGAGTAATAGTCCACCAACTTATAAAATGTACTTGGATATCATATTTTCTTAAACAAAATGTATCGGAGAACATGCTTTTCAACTGCAAATGTAAGTTTGTCAACTTTATTTTTACAGCTTTTATAGGTATGTTTTTTGGGGATAGGTAGGTTTTTATCGTCAACTATTTTTAAATAACTTCAAAAAAAGGAGGAGGTTCTAAATTCGTCGTAATCTTTATTTTTATGTATTGTCCCCGATTTCTCAAAGACTCCTGGACCGATTTTGAAAATTTTTCTTTTTAAAATTAAATTCAGCGAATCAGTTTAGTTAGTTCGCATAAGTATTTTGTTGGGCAACTACGGAACCCTACACTGTGCGTGGCCCGACATGCACTTGGCCGGTTTTTTTTTGCGTTCAAATCAAGTTGGGCACTTCTATGCAAGAAAGAGCGAACAATTGAAAATTTGACAAGTCAACTTTGCGCATTTGAGAGACAATTGCAAGGCAAAGCGGAACAGACTAGTCAAGAGGCCCTAGTCACAAGAGATTCTGTGCACAGCCAAAAGCAGAAGAAAAAGATTCCAATAAAGTGCAATTATTGTTCGGAAAAAGGGCACAGGGTTCGAAACTGCCAGAAGTGGATAAAGGATGGGCGACCCCCAAAGCCAGGCACAAGCAGTTCCAATCAAGCTCACAGCACAAATATAATGACAATGGTGGTAAATACCTTAAATGATGCAACTGACTGTAACAAATTGGTACGTTGACAACGGAGCTACCGTACATATCGCTGTGAGGCGTGACTTCTTCTATGATTTTGAAGAATTTAACTCAAGTCAAACGATAATGACAGCTGACGGAACAAAAATTACAGCCAAAATTTTTTTGGGAAAAGGAACTGTGAAAATAGAGTCGACAGTGAACGGCGTTACAAACCAAATCAACTTAGCGGATGTTTGGTTGGTACCATCACTGATGAAGAATCTTTTCTCTGTATTAGCGGCACAAGACAAACTTGAGAACAGCGTTTTTTCATCGACAATCCATGATTGCAAGCTAGCTGTTGGAAAACGCGACTGGATAGTTGGAAAGAGAGTACCGAATGGCGGACTTTACAGGCAGGAAAGACAGTACTTCAGAAACGGCATAAACCCCTTCTACACGGTCAGACCTGACCGCCTGACAGAGGTGAACTTGGTCGTGTCAACAGTACCCCACCGTCTGGAACGCTGTCGGCTGACGGTCGGGTCCCACCGCGGACGCAGCCTGTCGGGACGGCTGCGCCCCCGACTGACTCCGCCCATATTTGGTCGCACACCGGACCAAGGTCACCTCTGTCAGGCGGTCAGGTCTGACCGTGTAGAAGGGGTTTTATTGAAGTGAATGCTGTGACTGGATCCAACCTGCTTCAACTATACCACGAACGCTTCGCACATCAAGACAAGAGACATGTATGCGATTTAGTCAAAAGGGAACTAGGCATAAAGTTGCGTCAAGATGATAAAAAGTGTGAAGGCTGCATCTATGGCAAGTCGCATAGACTCAAGTTCGACGTTGACCCGTGTCTTTGTCCGCGATTACATCGCATTTGACTGAAATGATTACAAAAAAGTTAAAAGGTTGAAATGCAAAACGATATGTTTTAAAAGTTCATTTATTTATTTACAATTCAAGTATCCGTAAATACTCTATAATAAGAAGTACTATAATGCTATTGTCCTAAATAAATAATATTAGAATATTAGGTATAAAATTCATTACTTTTCTATCAATAATAGTTGATATTTTAATAAAAGTAGCGATAATAAAAATATAAATTATCACTAAGAATGGATTACAAAGTATGAAATGTAAAGAAGCCAGTACATCAACCTACCTCAATCTGTCTTCTTTAATAGATTTTCAACCATAACACAGTAGCAGAAGGTTAATGTTTGATTGGTAAAAATTGACAGATTCAGGTAGGTTGACCTGCTGTACATTGAAATGTTACATTTTCCAGTATTTTATCTATAGTAACTATTAACATCCATCAATTTTTAACACATTCATTTACAAATTCACATTTTATCCGAAATTATCAGTTATAACTAGAACAACTTTATAAAATGATTATTGCTTTTGAAATTAATCTATGACACAATCTGGCCCTATAGCCAAACGGCAAGCGACAATTGCTAACGTCCAGCAGTCGCTAATACATTTACTACTTTGTATCTCATCTCATAAAGTTGAAAATCTAGTAAAGACTGCTGAGCGCTAGCGAACAAAACAAACGAAAACGATCTGTATTCTTAAGGCTCTGGACTGAGCACTCAGGCGTAAAAATGTGCAGAAAGAGATGCTCCAACCGAGGATATTGTCTCTTTCTATTTTTCTTATACGGTGACTAAATAAGTAAATACTTGAGAAATAGGTAAGTTTGTGTTAAGAGATCAATTTTGATTGTTTATCACGACTACATAAAGTGATTGAAAACTATTGTGTACGTTACAAGTATTATTAAATAAAGTTGTTTAAAGTCATGAATATTATAGTAAAGACTATTTCAATCAATAAGAGTTTAAAATTCATTTCAATTAAGTATTTACATTTTTATGTCTGAATCATGTACTTACTGAATGTAATAAAAATTACTAAACTGGAATAACGGAGAATATGGAGAACATATTTCATCAATACCCGGAAGACGTCTACTGCTGAACATAGGCCTCCCCCGTAGACCGCTACACCGAACAACAATTCACCACTTGCATCCATCAGTTGCCCTCTCACGATGTGCCCTGAAGTCACCGCTTACTACACAAGGTAGTGAATGGGCCATATTCCTCACAACCTCACACATATCACTGTTCACTGTAGCAACGATCACTATCACAGTCAACTCTCACTAACGGTAGCCACACACCATTCACTGTCAACTTCCGACTCCACTTGCACAGTTGGTTCTTGCTCCAAAACCTGCAAGTTCATCAGACCGATCAGCTCCGCATATTTGGCCCGTTGCTCTTCAGACATCACCGCTGGGTTGTGATTCTTCAAATGGTAGTTCAGATGGCTGCTTTGCTTGAATCGTTTATCACAAATCCCACATTGGAACGGTGCCACGTTTGTGTGAGTCCTCATATGTTGTTTCAAGTGCACGGACTGGCAGAATGTCTTGCTGCAAACGACACAACGGTACGGTTTGACTTTGGTGTGGATACGGAGATGTTGGTCCAGGCCTGATTTCTGCGTGAAGGCTTTGGGGCAGAAAGTGCAGGGGAAGGGACGGTCTCCGGTGTGCATTCGCATGTGTTGTAGGACTCCGCCCTGCAGATGATAGAACAAGAAGAATTAACTATTAATACTTAACTTGCTACATCGTTCCCACATAAAAATAAAAAAAACAGAAAGTACGAAGACTGAAACTTTTACTGTGTGTAATTTTACTTTTTCTTTTTTTTACTAAAATCCACGGTGTCCTTCAATAGCCCTTTACGTTTCGGGGTCACAGTAGCTCGTTAGTCCCGGGACCCCGGTAGGCTTTGACCCTCCAAGGCCCCGTCACAGTGCTGACAGTTCTTTCACACGCTACGAGCCGGACATGGTCCATGATCGGACAGCAAGTCGCCCAGTACTCGCCGTTCGCAAGCCCGCGCCAGGACTCTAACTCGCTACATCGTTCTCACATAATGTACCATCTCAAAATGAATGATGTAACAAAGGTTCTGTAATAATTTTGGCGATTGAAAAAGATTGTCCATGGAGTTTCTTGGCCGTTGTTCTCCATAGAGATCTACGCTTTGAATGGTCGTTTATAGTACTTTCACAGTTATTATACAGGCTGTTTTTTTGCATTTTCGTCAAACTTCAGGTGGTTGTCACAAAAGTCATAAATAATCAATTGAAAGTACAGTACCGGGCAAAACTAATAAGGGCTGCTTTTTTTTTGTTGTTGAAATTTTACAGTATTTCAGAATTAAACCCTTAATTCAATACAAATGAAAGAGAATCACCCGACTACGCAGTCCGCGCGTACGCACACAGCGATGAGCAGCTGGTGTGCGTGAATTGAATCTACTACTCTTGAAGAAACTAGTTCACACTTACGGATTTCAGTAAAAAGGAAAAATATAATAAAAAAATACCTGCCTATTTTATTGTTGATTTGGGTCGAGAATCATGAGTATAATCACATCCTTGAATTTGACTAGGTTGCAGATCAGCACATTGTATTATTTATTTATTTATTTATTTAAACTTTCACGTACAATTGAGGTACATAAGGCGGACTTAATGCCACAAGGCATTATCTACCAGTCAACCTTTGGGTCAAATGGAGAAGAAGCTGGAATAGGTGCGACTGTACAATACGAAAAAATTAAAACTACTACATCTAATTATAAATAATATACTAATACATACGAAAATATATTGTACCTATATTAAATATACCGTTATATATTATAAACAAATATTTGATAAATAAAATACACAGATATACTTTTACACAGATTTAAATAAAATATATAAAATAGATATATAATATGACATGACGACGACCATTAATTTATAAATACTAAGAATCCTAAGGAACGAGGGTTTTCAAAAAGTATTCCCGAACTTGACGTTTAAAAGAAAATTTACTCGGAGCTTTTTTGATGTCAAGGGGAAGCGCATTCCAGAGTTTAATTGCCGTAACCACGAAGGAATTGGAAATAAAACCTGTACGGTGAGAAGGTATCTGAAGGAGCAAATTTTCAGCAGCACGAAGGTTACGATCGTGGGAGCTACCCAGGAGCTGAAAAGAACTTTTTAAATAATTAGGAGCACAAGGATCGTTCATAATAGAGAAAAGCAAGCAGAGTGATCTGAGGGATCTTCTCTGGCGGATAGGCAGCCATTTAAGCTGAGAACGGTAACTGGAAATGTGATCATATTTTCGAAGTCCAAATATAAAGCGGATACAGTTATTCAGAATACGATCCAATTTGTTTAGAAGATTTTGGGATACATCAGAGTAACAAACATCCGCATAATCAATAATAGGGAGCACAAGAGCCTGGACAAGCAGTAGTTTAGTGCTAGATGGAAGAAAGTGCTTAAATCTATAGAGAGATCGCAGTGTGGAAGAAACGTTCCGACTTACCAAACTGACTTGCTTTTCCCAGCTAAGTCGATCGTCGATATGTAAACCCAAATCCTTAACGTGAGGAGATAAAGGAATAATTGTGTTATTAAATTTTATAGGTACAAGACCATGAATATTGAGGCTACGCATATGGTACACGCTACCTATTACAATGGCTTGACATTTGCTCACGTTGACTGATACCCCGAACTGCCTGGACCAGTCACTAATACTACGCAGGTCATCGTTTAGGGCGGAAATGCAGTCATTTAAACCGCTGACATCGGCTTGAGCGTAAAGTTGCAAGTCATCAGCATACAGATGGTAAGAGCATTTGAGGACGTCAGTAATGGAATTTATAAAAAGTGAAAATAGAAAAGGAGAGAGTATACCGCCTTGCGGAACACCAGCTAACAGATCATGCCAGTCAGAACATGCCTGCTGAACACGAACCGCCTGCTGGCGACCACGAAGATAAGACGAGAACCAATCCCGTGATGAATCCGAAATCCCAATCTGTGATATATATATGTGTATTATATGTGTCTTGCAGTCTTGTCTTTCTTAAGGTGTCCACTTGCAGACGGCGAGTAATGGGTAACTCGCCGTCTGATCATTGACCATTGATCGACGGACCTCAAAGATCTGTCAGCAATGTCGCCGGGACCGTCTGATCAGGTTACCGTGGCCCCGGAACGTAAAGGGTTACTGAAGTACACTGTTGATTTTAGTCAGTACAAGTCTGACAGTCCCTCCCGCCCTGCCCGGGGTGGGAGGACTCATTTGATGATTTTGTCTCTTTGAAACTCACATGCTGTGTAAATCTCTTGTGGCAGACGTTGCACTCGAACGGTTTGAGCTTGACGTGGGCGATGGCTGTGTGCTCGGACAACTCCTTGTTGGTCTGGTAGCCAACACCACACACCTGAAATTAAAAAGAAAAAAAATCCAAATCGGTCCAGGCATCTTCGAGAAATCGGGGAACATACATAAAAAAAAAAAAAAGATTTCCACGAATTGAGAACCTCCTCCTTATTTGAAGTCGGTTAAAAACATACACACACACCTGAAATTAAAAAGAAAAAAATTCCAAATCGGTCCAGGCATCTTCGAGAAATCGGGGAACATACATAAAAAAAAAAAACGATTCCGACGAATTGAGAACCTCCTCCTTTTTTTGAAGTCGGTTAAAAAAAAAAATGATTTTTCATACTGATGTGAATGATCCATTTCCCATTTTTAACCGACTTCAAAAAAAGGAGGAGGTTCTCAATTCGTCTGAATCTTTTTTTTTTTTTATGTATGGTCCCCGATTTCTCGAAGACGCCTGGACCGATTTGGAATTTTTTTCTTTTGTTTGAAAGGGTATACTTTCCAATTGGTCCCATGATCACCAGGTCAGGATCTGATGATGGGATCCCAGGGAAATCGAGGGCAATCTTCAAATTTTATAGGCACATAGTACAATTTTCATAAATTTTCTAAAGCTGTTAAGTATTTGCATCTGATAATCATCATCTCAGGTTGAAGACATGATGATGGAAGGTACAACTCCTTAACAGTAAGGAGTAGGCATCGATTAATTTACTTTGTGTTCGCATATCTCCGGAACTGCAAGTCCGATTTAAGTAATTCTTTTTTTGTTGTACTAGGTATCATTTAACTTAGAGAATACTGCAAGTTTCATCAAAATCGGTTCAGTAATTTTTGAGATATGGAATTTTATTAGCTTATTGTGTACATGAGCGATGTAAGTACCGGTGCGAAGCATTACAAAATTCTGGTGCACATGTAAGAGAATAATGTTCTTGACAAGAATTCGGGTTGAATATTTAAACTAAAAAGAGTAAAATAAAAACTTTTTCAAAAAAAATGTAACCGCCTTCAAAAACAACCACAAAAAAGTGTAAAATAATCTACAAAATAACTTTTCTATCGGAAGTCGGTGGCTAAAACGACAATGAAAAGAAAAAAAACAAAGGCACCGACTTCCGAAAGAAAAGTTATTTTGTAGATTATTTTACACTTTTTTGTGGTTGTTTTTGAAGGCGGTTACATTTTTTTTGAAAAAGTTTTTTGTATGAAAAAGTTAATTTTTTTTTTGCGAATTTCCAAAAGTCTTAAAACATTGTTCAGTAACATGGGCTAAGTTACCCCACGAGAGGTTTTGCGCATTTAACGTTAATAACTCAAAGGTGACATAGTGATCTATCAACGCACAGCCCAAACCACTGGACGGATCAAGCTGAAATTTGGCATGCAGGTAGATGTTATGACGTAGGCATCCGCTAAGAAAGGATTTTGATCAATTCTACCCCCAAGGGGATAAAATAGGGGATGAATGTTTGTATGAAACTTAAACACGCGAACGAAGTCGCGGGCACAGCTAGTGTAACATAAAAATGCGCAATTTGATGCTCTATTGTCTTCGAATGTTCGAATCTGTAACGTTACATTACAGGTGAAAGCTCGCAGTGAGGGAGCGCCTTAAGATATATTAATATAACATCATAAGATATAATTATACTATCTGAGCCATGTGTGATGAGATTGAAAGGTTTAAAAAAAAATGTTTGTGTCGACTTACCTCACAAGCAAAGGGCGCCGCGACCTCCTCGGCGCCTCCGCTGCAGGCGAGGGGCTTCTCACACACCTGACAGCGGAGCCCCTTGCGACGACGAGTGTGCTCATCACGGTAGTGGATGGAGTACTCGCAGCACGAGAAGAAGATCTGGTGGCAAGTGCCGTCCGCAACCAGAGTCGAGGGTTGGAGGCACTCGAAGGGGCCGCTGGGAATTAAATTATAACCCGGTTCATTGAAGAAAGAAATCTGATATGGCGGCTTGTACTTGCGTTAACAGTACAGTCAGCATATAAAATTTCAAGTTAAAGTTTTTTTTTTCAAATTAAAAATAATAAAAACAAGACTGGATCACAATAATCTCTCAAACTTAACCTAACAATAAATCAACAGGTAACAACGGAAAAATAACAGAAAATAGTAAATATTCCTAAAAAAGATCACTGAGCGCGTCAAGACATCAAGACTATTTTTTTTTCTGCTAACGCTTCGCGCGGGAGTGAGTATAGACGGCACTAGTGTGCGAGCGAGAGAACACGATAAGCACCGCCATTTAAGATTTCTTTCTTCAATGAACCGGGTTATATTATATATTTATTTATCTTTCATCATCATCAGCCTATAATGTTCCCACTGCTGGGACACAGGCCCTTTGAGTGAAAGTGAGTGGGCTAAATCCACCACACGGGCCCAGTGCGGGTTGGTAGATGTCACATGTCTTCGATTTTTTTAGTTCTAGGAGGCTCATGCTGGTTTCTTCACGATGTTTTCCTTCACCGTTTTAGGAGCAGTAGTGATGAAATAAATTAAACAAAGTAATACGCCTGGCTGGGTTTGAAACTTTGAACCCACAACCTAAGTCGGGGCCAATACCACAGGGCCACCACCAGGGTTGGCATGATTAAAACAAGTTGTTTTAAGACACCTGTTTAAAATAGTGTTTAAAACCAGTTTGAAATTAAACTGTGTTATTTATTACCCGTTTCAAATATTTTCAAAGCAGATGAATGCATAAAAAATGAAAATAAATTAATATTCAGAAGTCTAAATAGTTTGACATAAAACCTTTTGAGTCTAATGCCATTGCTATGTCATAATTTTAACTTTTATTGGCATTGTAATGAAATAATACTTAAAGGCCGGAGCACACCAAATGCGCGGCGTGACGTGATGCGTGCACGCACCAGTTGTAATGTATGAAACTGTAAGAAAGGTGTCAGACCAGATGCGTGACGTGTGCACGCGCGTGACCCACGCACGCAGAGCCGCATCTTGTGACAAACCGAGTCCGTGCGCGTGTGTAGCGGAACGGCAACGTCGCACACGCGCCTGCAGTGATGACGTTGTATTATATGGCGCTCCCTGTTAGATGCCACACCGGGCACGCACGCATACGCATCGGTCATTGCTGCACGTGCGCACGCACGCAAAGTTGTATTTATTTACAAAAAATGGTTTCACCAAATCATGTAATTCCTCAAAAGAGCTTCTTGACATGAAAATACCAATAAAAACGATCTTCATAAGACTCCAGCTCCCGGTATAATTTATAATATTCACTGCATTCCTCTCTTCTATTATTAATATCATGGACCCAAAGTCTCTTTGTAGCAGCAGAAGATTCTTGGCATAATAGCAGCAATAAAACTTCTTCATCAGAAGAACTGCTGTTGTCTAACATCTTTTCGCTAAATGATCTCAACTCCAAATGCCTGCTGGCAAGGCGGCTCGCACGTGCGTGCAGCAGTTCTGCGTAACGTAATGCGTGCGCGTGCGACGTGTGCTGCACTGATCTTGGCCGGTGTAACAGTGCTCGCACGCGCGTGTGCACGTCACGTCACGCCACGCATCCGGTGTGACCCGGCCTTAAAAATATTAGATATAAAACATCACATGTTTCTTTCCATTAATTTTTCGTAAAAATTCATTACAAAAAGCGAATTTCAAAAAAAATGTCTAGAAATGAAACCTAATTGATTTATACGATTAGACATCAAGAAATAAGGTGGAATTAATTAAAAAAAAAAAAAACAGAAACTAAAAAAAAACAAAAAAAAAAACTTGTTTAAAACAATTTGAACTTTGAAAACTGTTTTTTCCCAACCCAGGCCACCACTGCTCTATAATCATATCATAATGCTGAAGTATTTGTTTGGTTCAACCTGCTTATCTTAGGAATATAAATACCGGTTGAAATTTTCAACTGGGCGTTGTAACGTTGTAAAGTATCAACGTTATCCTTTGTCCTATATTCAATTCATTAATCAGCTTATAACAAAATAGTTACAATGGAATGCAAGGAATTTATATACATTCGTTTTGGTGTTGTAGCCGGACGACGTGATGTTCTTAAATTTACCGACATTAATCGAAAGTCGAGTTCGCGTGACGTCATAAATGGTGTCATTTGAGGGTACCACGCTAACATTCTTTTATCGCGTTCTACGGAAACTCAAGTTAGGTGGGTAGATCAGCGGCTGTAGTTGTATTGTAGACTGAGACAACATGATGGATATTATTCTGTCCCACTCATGAGAGTGTGACGCTAGTACGTGATGTTCTGATTTAACCGAATGTGCTCATTAGTATAAATAAGTAGCACCGGGAGACCACTCACGTCATTCGCCATTATCTTTGTTGTCTGTTACACGTTCGCAAAATAGTTCTCTCTCCAATTAGATCTAGATCTTGCGACACTTTTCCGTGTACATACAGACGAAATTCAATTTATAATTAATATTGATATATTAAAATCGTGTTAATTCACCTGTGAAGTGTCTATCCCCGTGAAGGGTAAGTTTGCCAAACAAAACCTTTATAACTGCTAGCTTGTGTTTCTATATTTTCGTATTGAGCAGTTACCTACAGACTTATTATTTTGTGTTCTAATTTTTCTTTGTTAGGTTTTTATTTTGTTAAGCCTCGAATGTTCCATACGCTCGTAGGCCTAGAAATAATGTTGTGTTAATGCTTCACGCTAATTATAAATTGTGTATCTACCATGTAAACTCCGTTCTGCTGATGACCAAACTCACAAACGCCTTAAGCGCTTAACGTCCTAGGCTTTCGCTTACGCTGCGGGGTCATCATCGGAGAGGACTTACAGTGGACCTTTTATTTACCGCTGGACGTTGATTCCAGGGAACAAGATTGGGGGTTAGAAATACCCACCCTCGTCGTTCGTTGAGTTCAGCTGACTCACCCTACCGAACGTTCGAGGCCTGCGCACACACAGCACCTAGCTGCGCACACAGCTGACCTGCCACACACATCCAGCAGCGCACAGCCGACCTGCCGGCATCCACCATCCCGTCCCTGAGGTCTCTCTCACCTCGGGACAACTCCTCGGCATCGCGTCCCTGCACTACGCGATAAGCCAGGACAGTACATAGTGCGCCTACTTCCACGGAACGAATAAATACCGAGTGACGGCTGTGAACCACGACCTACTAATAAATTAATTGTAAACGTTGGTGGGTTCTTTCATTTAACCCACCCTATAACCGTTACAGCGTGGATGGCTTTGGCTATCTCCGAAACTATGAGAAATATCAAAAAAGGTTGAAAGGAGTCTCGAGGCCGATTTTGACGAAAACTAAAACTGCATCATTGTATTTAAGAAAAATCAATAATCCTAGCCAGGAATCGAACTCGCTGACTTTGGAAAAAAAATCACACCCTGTATTATTACGCCAGTAATAATACAGGGTGTTGATAGTGTTGCTAAAAGGATCAAACTCTGGGAAGTAATATATACGGCAAACCTCAGTGGTTTTTGCGTGAAAGGTTAACATCCCATTCATCTATCAAACAAGCTTTATAATATTAGTAGGATATTAGAGGATTTTTTCTTTCACGTGGTAATATCATCAAATGAGTCCTCCCACCCAGGGCAGGGCGGGAGGGACTGTCAGACTTGTACTGACTAAAATCCACGGTGTCCTTCAATAGCCCTTTATGTTCCGGGGTCACGGTAGTGAGATTAGTCCCGCGACCCCGGCAGGCTTTGGCCCTCTAGAGGGGGCCCCGTCATCATGCTGACACTCTTTGAGGCGCGCGTGGAACACAACGCACGGTCGACCCGGGCATGGTCCATGGTCGCACAGGTAGTCACCCATTACTCGCCGCCCGCATGCCCGCACCTACGGTGGCCGGAGATCGTCTTACGACGTCCGTCGCCGTGGGCATCTACCACTGTGGCTGGGGCGGAAGGAGGACGTTGTCCTCTCCCTCACACGGCGCGCCTCCTCCTTCGCGAGCATGATTGCTTCGCAGAAGGAGGCGACCGCTTCCCACTCCGTCTCGCCCCGCAGCATGGCCTCGACCAATGCCGGGCGCGAGAGGTCTCCGTCTATCGTCTCCGTGAGGACACGGCGGTGCTCTGCCGCGCGCGGGGCAGGACACGGCAGGGACACGGTGGAGCATACGGTGCAGGACCGTATGCTCCACCGTGTCCTCCGGGCGATCTTCGCAGTGGTGATGGTGACACCCGAAACTTCCGTGTCCGATGAAGACCAGCGTCATACGGTAGATCAGGACCCGTGACGCCTATCCAGCCACTCCTCAAAGAGGGGTCTTACCGCCGCGATTGCAGCGTGCCCAGACAACTGAATAGAGATGACGCTAGACGACTTGTATAGCTGTCTTTTTCCCACAGCCTAAACTAGATCGCGATAAGATATCTCGGTAAAGCTCCAGCTCAAAATAAACGGATTCTACTGTATACACATTTTGTCACTCACGTGATTGGCTCCAACTCTTTCTCCTTCTTCGGCACCTGCTTCTCCTCTCTCTCCTTCTTGACGACTCTATCAATCCTCTTCCTCTTCACATCGGTGTTCTCATCAGACTTGACGATTATGTAACTGACGTCGTTGGACGCCAGCGCCATCACACTGGTCGGCTCCATCTCTGAGAGGATCTGTTCAGTATTGAACTTTATTTTAAAGTCTTCTGAGTCGGTTTTTGATTTTGCCTGTAAAGATGCGAGTGATTATTAGCAATGACGTATTATTTATAGACACGTCGTGAACGAACATCGCGGCGCTTAAAAACGGCGAAAATACTAGAACTACTAACGCGTGAAGAAATAGAAAGAAAATATGACACCGTACGGCGGGATACCTGTTGCTAGAGGGAGACAAATATACATCTTCGGTTACGTCACAGGATATAATAAATTAAAAACAAACGTAGCGTTGCGCGACAGGTTGGTGCGTAACTAAGCGCGATGTGGCCAATTGGCTTCATTTCATGTTGTCATTTTAGAGTGCGGACAACGTATCTATAGTTTATATATCATTGATTATTAGGAGGAGCTCGTGGCTAAATAATCACAGCCGAGGTTGGTCTGTGGACGGGTGACCATCTGTCATAGCGAGTTTCCTCCGTGCGAGGAAAGCACGTAAAGTCGTTGGTCCCGGCTGTCATTTGTAGATCTTTGACAGTCGTTACTGTTAATCAGAAGCTCTAAAGTCTTACAATCAGTCTTACCATGGAGTATCGTATTACCCAGTTACTGTGTTGTGGAGGTCCGATAATCAGTCGCTCCATGTAAAATACTGATATTCAGTTGCAGCTAGTTCGACTGGACTTTAGTGTACGACTTTCTAACAGTCAATTATTAATTATTATTTTTTCTCTCCGCAAGAACCATCCTCGTTCTTCAAGGAATATTATAAAAAAATAATTATCCGAAATAGTCCAGTCGTTTTCAAGTTACGCGCTTAGCAACACATTTAACCATCCATTTTTATTGTATCCTGCTATATAGGCTTATCAAATCCGATGTATACCAACAATGCTGAACCAGCTGAACTTACCTTCTGCATATCGCTGGCTTGTGTCCACACAGCGGGGTCTCCACTAGCGTACGCATCAATATGCTCCATGCGGGCGTGGTTGCGGAGCGCCACATCACTGGCAAACCCCTTCCAGCACAGACGACAGTGGATAGAATCGTCATCCTCTTGTAAAATGTCTTTCTGAAATATTTGAAAGTCAAAGTCATTTTCTATGTACCAACATGTTTGCTGCACCTCGTCATGGAGAACTTTTGGCCGCAGGACGTGGTTTTCCGTCGCTTCCGCGGACAAATGCCACTGGAGTGCTATAAAATAGTGCTAAGTGAAGTGTTTACTAACATAGGTTTAAGTTTCTGTATACCAACACAAACTTTACTATAATCCTACTATAATATTATAAATGAGAAAGTTTGTGAGGATGTATGTATGTGTATGTAGGTATGTTTGATACTCTTTCATGCAAAAACCACTGAACGGATTTGGCTAAAATTTGGTACACAGATAGTTTAAAACCTGGATTAACACATAGGATAGTTTTTATCTCCATGTTATGTTCCCGTGAGATAATTTTCGAGTTGTAGTGGGTGAAGCCGCTGGCAACAGCTAGTAATATAGATGTTAGACTATAAGGTATAATTATATCTATGGGCCCAAGTAGCCTGAAATAAAGTGGATATTATTAAATTATGGAATCAGGCGTTACTTTGCGGAAATCCATGACATTAAATGTTATGAAAAATCGGCTCGGGGCGCCGAGCGCTTGTCGAGTCAACATCTCCTGAGGATGCCCCGTGGAGGGGCGAACAATCCTATGCTCGACACGTGTCGAGCATAGGTTTGATTGCATGGCATGTTTTTCCGTTTGTTGCATGTGTGCATATGCATGAGGGCGGGAGGGTGGGATTGCATCCTGCAACAAGCCTGGATTTTTGTCGCGGAATTAAAACTAAATATTTTTCATAACATTTAGTGGATATTATTATTGTTTATTTCAATTAGGCCATCAAAGAGGCGCTTTAAAAGTTGAATATTAAAATTAAAGGAAATGGAATGGGATTGATTCTAAACCCATTTGCAAAAGTAGTTTTGTATGGAAAAGAATTGGCAAGAAACTCCATACTTACTTAAAATTGTTAAAATATCAATAAATAAATCTATTACGTCGTAGTTTTTGATGATCTAACTTATAGGTGGTGGGTTGGAGCCGTCCCAAGTAACACATCAAAGCATTAAAATGGCAGTCTTACAGCATTTCTGTAGCGTTAAACCATTTTGAAGGCAGTCCTATTTTAGCATTACAAACTTTTATATGGCTACTGTAACTCTTATTTGGGCACAAATTATACGGTTTTAAGCATCAAATAGACCAGTATGTTTATTTATTCATTCATATAATATGTTATACAATTTATAACATAATATAACAATGCATGGTCCTCATATGACCTGGAGGTGTATTACAACGTCTTAAAACCAGGTATGTGCCAGTGAGTGAACGAGATGGCGTTAGACAACTTGAATAGCTCTGTCACTTTCACTCGCCGGAACAAGCCTGAATTTAACACATTGTAATACCCCTGCTAAGCGATACAATGTCTAAACTTTAGAAGAGACGATGATCTCTGAGTTTGTTTCGTCTGTTTCTTCTCAGAGCAGTCAGGTTCGAAACACTGGCCACATTTACAGGCCTGTTGGTCTAGTGGTTAGTGACCCTGACTGCTATGCCGGAGGTTGTGGTTTCGATTCCCACCCAGGACAAATGTTTGTGTGATGAGCACTATCATTTGTTCTGTGTCTGGGTGTAATTTATCTATAATATTTATGTATTTAGAAATATATAAGTATGTTTATCAGTTGTCTAGTACCCATAACACAAGCTCTGCTTAGCTTGGGACTAGATGGCGTTTTGTGATAGTTGTGGAATATTATATTATTTAGCTTTAAAAATAATGATTATGACATGTGTTTTTTTTTATAACCAAGTCACAAAATAAAAATCATGACTACATAGTATAAAACAAAGTCGCTTCCCGCTGTCTGTCCCTATAGGATAGCATAAATCTTTAAAACTACGCATCGGATTTTGATGCAGTTATTTTTTAATAGTGATTCAAGAAGGTTTATATGTAAATAACATGCTTAATATAGTAGAGGTGGCACCTGTGAGGAGGCGGGTCGGGCCGCTAGCATTGATATATAAAAACCCTTTTGTTATATATATCAATGGTCACTACTTACCCTTATCTTTATACGGGCGGTCGGCACCACATTCACGAATCTCTCCGGCTCTTGCGACATCGTGAATCCTGAATTATCTGTACAGAAACAGGGAATTATGGAATAATCAAAATATGTCCATTGCAAGTGATTTTGTACAATTTCCAAGCTGCGAATGCTCTGGAATGCGTCTGAATTACGTAATCGGGTCTAGTTCACAAGAGAATTTAAACAAACCTGCGTTACATTCTGGAAAACTTATGTTTTCATTATACATTCTGAAATACGTATGCCGCAAGAACTATCACGTAAAATATGTTGCAAAAAACTATAGGATAAGTGTTTTACGTCGAAATGACGCTTACAAGATGTGCTATTTACAGATTCAGACAATATACCAATCAAAATACATAAAATACTAAAAATATCAAAATGTATTCAAATAATAATCAAGAAGCGGGAATATAAAATTGTCAAAAATAACTTTTTCTAAAAAGAAAAACCTTAGACTATGGCGCTGCGGACACACAAAAAATTACAAGATGTTATTGATTTCTCTGACTAGAATACTTCGTAGAAATCTGAAAATAGCTCATTAACAGGAATTAGAAAGTATTTCATCAAAAATAATGCAATTATACACAACATTTACCATCAAAAATCAACTTTTCAGCCGTCCGAGAATAGATTGGCGTTTGTTTTTTTTTTAATTAAAAAAAGAAGCCGAAAAAGAAAAAAAATTAAAAAGTATGGCGTTTTTACGAAATGTCAAATGAAATGACACGACACTTACCGAAAAAGATTTTCACGAAACTATGAAGAAATTGGTAAAATTACCAAGAAATATACTCAAAACGAGAAGAAATATAGCAAAGCGTGGTTCCACAAATAATGATAAATCACATCATGAACCGACGCCATTCCATGACATTACAATAAAAAAACCAAAATCTTGTGATTTGCGTTGCTGAACATTTTTTTGCATGGCAACTCTTGGCTTTAATGTTTTAAAAAATGATAAACCTTAGCTAATCTTATTTAGAATAAACTACTTTATTTTAGAACATTATTTTTGTTAAATAATCGATTAAATTATAAAAGTTCTTGGAAATCAATTCCGAAATTGAACGAAAACAATATTTGATCGATAACGAAAGTATCCAAGGGAGACTTCACACAAAAAAATACAAAGTAAATAAAATATCTCGTTAGTAAAATGGCCAAAGCTACAACTATTAAAGAAGCTATAAAGAAATGGGAGGACAAATCTGGCGACAAAGCTGAAACGGCCACCGAAGTAAGCCTCATGTTTCAATGGCCAGCCATTGAAAAAATGGATAGTACGCTTGCTACATTGACAAATTGCGAGTAAGTCATTCTTCAGACCGAAAATCCAAATCTAATTTAGGTCGGTGGAGTTTGTGAGTTTTTAGGGTGTCATGCCTGCCTATCTTTGTCCCTTCCTCTCTTCTCGACTTATACTCTTCATACCCGTCGTACCCTGAGCATTATATGTTCTGTGCCCTGAGTAACTACCCTGTTCACCAGGCCTGCCATCAACTCCCGGTCGGCATACCTCTCTTTCCTTGAGGACTGGTCTTTTCTGGCATTCCAGGCCACCTCTTTTCGTCAAAGTAACCTCTACTCGTATATATTTTTCTTTTCATTATCGTAGTATCCATGCACATTCATATTTAACACTTTCTTCAGTATCATTTTTCATTTTCGTTGGTGAAACACGTACTTAACGTGCTAAAATCATCAAGCGTGAGAAAAGACTTCAACAAAAATTAGATTTCAACATTGTATATTTTAAATTTTAAAGTTTCGCCAGTTCCACCACAAGATTTAGAGACAAGAGATTATTATTGCAATTCTTTAAAAAGGCACTCAAATTCCTTTTTACCTGTTTACATACAAACAAACCTTAAGAGCGTATATTCCGAAAGCTGGCAACGTCGCAAATGGTTGTCAAATATTAACAAGTTTTAATTAATTTAGCATTGTTACTGTATGAAAATAAGAAATATGGCTCTGTAGTGCACTAAAAAATTGATAAGGGAATGCAATAATTAATATCGTAACACCGAATATATAGTTTTAGATGTAAAAAAAGCATTTGGAAGCTTTCCAAATGCCTTTTATACACCTGAAACGGTTACAACATCAAATTCAGTGATTAAATTGCATTCCTATATCATTTTTTTAGTGCACTACAGAGCGATATTTCTTGTTTTCATACAGAAAATTTGCCAAATTAATGGGGAAGGCAAGTGTCAAAGTGAAAATGACAGTTTGGTCCCCAAAGAACTGTAAAATCAAAGGAATTTTCAGAAAAAAAAAACATTTATTGATGTAAAATGACTAGATGTTGTGTAATAAGCTGTAAAAATGATGGAATACACTTTTCAAAATAATATCTACTTTTCTTTTGGAGGTTATGTACCAGTATTGCATCGCTCGAAAATCGAAGAATTATCACCTGGAACCAGTTTTGTAATAGTTGTGGTGTTAAGAAATTAAATATATTGTGATATTTCTCGAATCTAAATAGAAAAAAAGGTTAAAATTACTGACTTAAAACATTATGATATTTTATCAAAATAGAAAGTCAAAAGCAGCATTATATTCTTGATAAAGGAGAGGACAGGTAAAACATACCTAAACTCAAAAATTGAAACCTCAACTACAAGTAATTGTGGATTTATTACGGTAAAATCAAATGTATAACCACTCAATTAAATCACTTTTTTTCTCTTGTAGATGCGCCGCGGCGTCTTAATTCTTCTTTTAGTATATAGTACTTGCATGGACGAATAATTTTCCATATTTGTTTTGTATTTATACTCAATTTTTATAACAAATAATCTTGTTTGTTTTTTTGTACAAGGTAGACGTGGGGACCAACTATCGCAGCGCCATCTACGATTAGCTTTGAGTTGCCATCCCCATTGAAACTTGTGAATATTTGACAGCTTTTTGCGACGTTGCCAACTTTCAGAATATGCAGACTTAAGGTGATTGCTTCGATGTAGCCCGCGAAATTCAAATTTTTTTACGTTTTTTGCAATTTGCAGGCCAGTGACATGTTGTAACTTTATAAATATTTGTGTTGCGCAAATAACAAGTATAATTTTAAATATAAAAAATATCAAAAAACTCGCTCCATCAGCTCTCACATAGAAAAGGTGCATCGTAGTTAGATTTCGGAGATTTTAACATGATGCACCTTTTCTATGTGAGAGCTGATGGAGCGAGTTTTTTGATATTTTTTATATTTAAAATTATACTTGTTATTTGCGCAACACAAATATTTATAAAGTTACAACATGTCACTGGCCTGCAAATTGCAAAAAACGTAAAAAAATTTGAATTTCGCGGGCTGGTTGGAGCACCCCTTAAGGTGATTGCTTCGATGTAGCCCGCGAAATTCAAATTTTTTTACGTTTTTTGCAATTTGCAGGCCAGTGACATGTTGTAACTTTATAAATATTTGTGTTGCGCAAATAACAAGTATAATTTTAAATACAAAAAATATCAAAAAACTCGCTCCATCAGCTCTCACATAGAAAAGGTGCATCATGTTAAAATCTCCGAAATCTAACTACGATGCACCTTTTCTATGTGAGAGCTGATGGAGCGAGTTTTTTGATATTTTTTATATTTAAAATTATACTTGTTATTTGCGCAACACAAATATTTATAAAGTTACAACATGTCACTGGCCTGCAAATTGCAAAAAACGTAAAATAATTTGAATTTCGCGGGCTACATCGAAGCAATCACCTTAACCATTTCCAGCCCTTCTTTTTATTGGTTCTTAAAAATTGTTTTATTTTCTGGCAACATTATGCAAGTGTCATGTGTCATTTGAATTTTTTTTTTCACCTTCCCGCGTATTTAGTTGCATGAACCGCGTAAAAATTAAAAAGATTATTTTAATTCTTTTTCTCGTTTCTTTGCAGGAAATTAAGTTTATCCACGAATATGATTGAAAAAGTCACCGGTTTGAACACTTTTAAGAAACTTCGAGTATTGTCGTTAGGCAGAAATTATATTAAATCTTTTACTGGAATGGTAAGACTATTTTTTAACTAGCGACCCGACCCGTCTCCGCACGGGTGCAATCTCTACTATATAAAACACACAGACAGACATTTTTATTTTTATTTTTAGTCGAACCATATTATGTCTTTATTGACTTTTAATTGTTTTAAATGTTAATGATTTTAATGTTATGGTACATTTGTATTTTATTTTTTTCATGGTTGGTTCAATGAATTTTAAATTTTAATAATCCAATTTATAATTCTCCGTTTTAATGATTTTATTTTGTATTTTAATGTGTGTTTTATATGTATAGATAAATAAGGTTAAAAAAAATAGTGTTCATTGTATAAAATACTAATACTATAAAACTTCCTCTTGAATCACTCTCTCTATTAAAAAAAACGGCAAAATCCATTGCGTAGTTTGAATATTAAGGACCTAAGCAATAAGCATACAAAGGCACAGAGGCAATAAGCGACTTTGTTCTATATTATGTAGTGATTTTCAGGGATCCTTGTACGCACATGAATTGTTAACGGGGTCTCTAGGCTGAGTCTCAGTGACGTAGCTAGGCCAGAAGGGCCCCGTATCAAAATTTGTTTTGGGGGCCTTCTAATCTCAGTGTTTACCTTTTGAAACGAGCTAGATAATTGAGAACGCTGATCGACTGATCATAGCTCATTTGTGACAACTACAAATACCTAGCCTTTTTGAAAATTGACCTTTTTTTATTATTAGTTTCAAAATCATCAAATGAGTCCTCCGGCCCAGGGCGGGACAGGAAGGACTGTCAGACTTGTACTGACTAAAATCCACGGTGTTCCTTCAATAGCCCTTTGCGTTCCAGGGTCACGGTTACCGAGTGGGACAGTGCCGCGACCCCGGCAGGCTTGAAAGTTGACCTATGTTAGGAGTCCGATAATTAGAGCTTTATTAGCCGCGATGTGTTTTCATTTGAGAGCAACATTTTATGTTTTTATTTTTATTCCAATCGTCGGGGCCCTTGCTACTTGGGGCCCCGTATAATTGATACGGCTGATACAGCGGTAGCTACGCCTCTGCCTAGGTCAAAATAAAAATTAATTAGAGTAGGTATATTATTATCTTATGGCCTATTGGCCATAAGATAATAATATACCTATTAACCTACCTATTAACCTATTGCCTATAAGCTTAACGCCTCATTTAGACGGAGCAAGAACTCGCATGCGAGTTTCACTACATTGCGGTATTTGTTTGATCAACTGAATTCGTTGTTTATTCCTATACTCGTAAAGTCCGCAATGCATCGTCTAAATAAGGCTTTATTCTTCCAGGAACCGCTAGGAGACTGTTTGGAAGAGCTCTGGATATCATACAACTTGATCGAGAAGTTGAAAGGTATTCATGTACTGCGCAGTCTGAAAGTACTGTACATGAGCAATAATCTCGTAAAAGAATGGAGCGAATTCAATAAATTGCAGGTAGGTTGAAAGATATTTTTATTTAACTAGCTGTGCCCGCGACTTGCGTTCGCGCGGATGTCGGAACTCAACAATGTAGGTATTTTTTTTAAACAAAGGAATTTTTCATCAGCTACCTGCCAATAGAAGTCCCGTCAAAATCGGCCCAGACATTTCAGAGATTAGCCATTACAAACGGACAGACAGACAGACAAACGGTTATTTCAATATTACAAACAGACACTAGGTACAATTTTATTTAAACATATGTAAATTTATATGTCGTAGGTTTTCATCAAATTAGGTTTTTGATCAAACAACAGATGATGTTAAAATAGCAACACAATTTAATCATTTTCCTAGACAAATCTAGTGATTTGATCAAATCCCTAAACTGGTTCAGTGAAATGACAAAAAAAATCTTTTCTGTGGTAGTTTGAAACTAAACTAAATCTAGTACCAAAAATGTTAGAAAATGTCAACGGAGCACCGCTTCGCGGCGCTCCTTTAACTTCTGGGTGGTTGAAAAAAAAATAACGAAAAAAAAGTCCGAGTCGGGGTATAAGCCGGAGCATTGAAGAAAGGATTCTAAAATGGCGGCTTGTACTTGCGTTGACAGATAGTACAGTCAGCATATAAGATTTCAAAATAAAGATTTTTTGAAATTGAAAAAAAAAAAAACAAGACTGGATCAAAATAATTCCCAAACTTAATCTAACAATAAAACAAAATTCAACAACAATAATCAACAGGTAACAACGGAAAAATAACAGAAAACTATAAAAAATATTCTTCAAAATTTTCACTGAGAGCGTCAAGACACATCGAGACTATTTTTTTTCTGCTTACGCTACACGCGGGAGTGAGTATAGACGGCACTAGAGTGCGAGCGAGAAGACACGATAAGCACCGCCATTTTAGAATCCTTTCTTCATTGACCCAGGTTATACCCACAATCGTTTCTACGACATGTTGTATTTGTCAGTGCCACGTTTCGTACGGCCTGGAAGACCATAGGGATGATCACATCAAATAGCTGTCAAAATGCAAATTTCGTACTGGCTTTTGCATTTGCAATGAAACTGATAAATGTAAATTAAATGTTCCCTAAAATCAACTATTCTAACGCTCTTGAGGCACTCTACTCTTCAACTTAGCCTCATAACAGGTATCAAGACATCCAAGTTCAGTGGACAACCGCTGGTTAGTGACATAAAGTTAGCCAATAGCTCTGCTGACCTACAGCTTGGCCAGAACGTATTGAAACGGAACTAATCTTTTTATTTCTGACAACGTTTTAAAATCTTTGATAATTGATGTAAACAAAGACCGCAGGTTTGTTAAATTTATTATTGTGCCATAATTTTTTTCAATTTATTTATTATTATTCCAGATCACATGATTCCATATTGTTAGTAAAACATAAACAACTTACGACTAGTGTTAGTACACAAATAAATTAACATCCATGTCTGAATAATCCAATTAATGCATACTTTTACATTTATCATAATAATCAACAATCATAAATTCCATAATAATCAATAATCATAAAACGTCATAAAATAATAATAATAATAATCAGATGTCAGAGCAGTAAATAAATAAATTACATTAAATAAATTACAAGAAAAATAAAAAATTATTTTATGGCGTGATTTGACGGAAAAACCAGCGTCTTGGTCCAGTGTTTCAAAAAACTACTGTCCGACCTGCCAGCCACAGTTTCCACATAAAACTAACGTAATAAGTGAAAAAAAAAATAAAATCATTCAAAGTGCTGGCAGCGCGAAGACAGTGGCGACTTCCGGTTTTCTACATTTTTATGTCAAGCTGTACACAAATTATGCCCTTTCGTTCAGGAACTACCACACCTAGAAGACCTATTGTTTGTGGGTAACCCGCTGTACGATGGATGTGAGTTAGACGCGTGGCGCTCTGAAGCCGCCCGAAGGCTGCCCAACTTGAAGAAGTTGGACGGTGAGACGGTACTGAGGGAGGACGACCCACCTATAACTGTCGCTGATATGGTGGTGAGTAATTTCAACTGCTCAAAGCTACAGAAAGCCTAAAAGCCTAAAAACCGTGACCCCGGAACGTAGATAAAGGGTGAAGGACACCGTGGATTTTAGTCAGTACGTCTGACAGGCCCTCCCACCCTACCCTGGGTGGGAGGACTCATTTGATGATTTTACCACGTTAAAAAAAAAAGGCTTACTGGGCCTTTTGGGGCATTTGCTCAGGGCCCTGGGCATATGAAATGGCAACACCAAAAAAAAAATTGGTCCGAAAGATATCTACATAATTCAAAATTGCACGACGCGCCGCAGACCCGGGTATGGTCCATGATCAGACGGCGAGTCACCCATTACTCCCCATCCGCAAGCCAGTGGCTGGAAATCGTCTCGCGATGCCGTGGGCGTATCCTGCGGCGAAAAGCGGAATTTTAAACAAAATCTAACATATTCAACTGTTGTTACTCGTAGGCAATGTTTTGAAATTTCGTTTAATATTTTCAGCCGGACAGCGGTGATGGAGTGGAAACGCTAGTCAGTGCGGAGACAAATGACTGAAGAATACGTTCGACACACAAATTAAAAAAAAAAGTCATATTTTTCAGCTTTGTGTAGCTTTGTTTTGACTAAAAATAGGTAATCTAGTCGCTTAAGCATATACGGTATTATTACAAAAACCAAAAACTAAATAAAGCAAAATCATTGGTTTAAATATCTTCAAAAGTTGCTGAACACATTCAGATTTTCAAAATCGCTGTACACCATAATATTATTACAGTGTACAGCGATTTTAAAAATCGGAGTACCTTAGGGCTCCCACACAAAACTGCGATGCGATGCGACGTCGCATCGCAGAAACATGCGAAGCGATTTCGTTTGGCAAACCGTTTGGTAGGGCAACCATACCTTCAAGTATAGTCAGCCATATTGGACAAGTTTTTTAGGAAGCGTAAGATACTCTTAAATATTATTATTTGCAACATCCACTAGGCAAAGTATTGACTTTATTGTACGCACAACTAAGGAGTGGAATTCCCGGCATCTGTATTTCCTGACAGCTATAATAACATTGTGGTCTTCAAGTCAAGAGTGAACAGGTTACTTCTAGGCAAGCGTGCTTCACCGTCGAGTGCCGTCGACCACATCTTCACTTACCATCAGGCGAGTGGTCAAAAACGAACCTAACTTTAAATCCTACTAATATTATAAATGCGAAAGTTTGTGAGGATGTATTTATGTATGTGTATGTAGGTATGTTTGGACTGGCTTGTTGGTCTAGTGGTTAGTGACCCTGACTGCTATGCCGGAGGTCGTGGGTTCAATTCCCACCCAGGACAAATGTTTGTGTGATGAGCATCGATCATTTGTTCTGTGTCTGGGTGTCATTTATCTATAATATGTATGTATTTAGAAATATATAAGTATGTTTATCAGTTGTCTAGTACCCATAACACAAGCTCTGCTTAGCTTGGGACAAGATGGCGTTGTGTGATAGTTGTGGAATATTATTATTATTATTTGTTACTCTATCACGTAAAAACCACTGAACGGATTTGGCTAAAATTTGGTACACAGATAGTTTATAACCTGGATTAACACATAGGATAGTTTTTATCCCGATTTTATGTTCCCGTGAGATAATTTTCAAGTTGTAGCGGGTGAAGCCGCTGGCAACAGCTAGTAATAAAGTAAAACACCAAAAAATTCATAGAAAAAAATAATAATTTTATTTACATTGTAATTGTTCCTAAGTCTAACATCATACATTATTATTGTTAATCTTCATAGAAGGCATATCATACATCATTTATTTATAACTAGGTACCGCCTTTTTTCAGATATTATAACAATACATTATCGACCTTACTAACATAGATTTGATTTAATGTTGCAATTTTAGTTTTTCTTCAAAATCTTCTATGGAATTTATTGATCAAGAATTAACATAATTATCAAATATTATACAGGGTGTCTCACGGCAGAGTTAGGATTTTAAATTTGAATATTGAAAAAACCGTTGCAAGTAAGCGCGGGGGGAGGAGCGCAGTAGCTTCGTCGTTCGTGCGGATTCGTTAGTCATGATGTCGCAGTAGTCGGGTGAGCACCGCGCGTTCGCTATCGAAGCGTTTTCGAAAGGCGGAATCGTACGTTGAGGCTCGGAGACAGTTTTGCTCTCACTACAATATCAGACGTTTACGTGATGGACCAAGCGAAAATTTAATTCGTAAATGGATTATCAAGTTTCGAGCTACCGGTTCCGCTATAAATCAACCGCGTCCGGGCCCAAGCAGAACTTCAAGGACGGAACAAACAAACGAAGTGGCAGCTAGCGATCGTCGCAATCCACGCATGTCAATGCGCAAAAGAGCGGCACTGTTTCTGGTGAGGTGTATCGGAAAATGATATCCAATTATTTTATACCCCAACTTCAAGAGCATTCAGCCTACAGCTCAAGAACGTGGTTTCAGCAGGATGGAGCCACTTGCCACACTGCAAGAGCCACTATGGACCAACTTCGTGAATTGTTTCCTCAAAAATTGATATCCCGATTTGGTGATATAGCGTGGCCTCCGCGATCACCAGATTTGACTCCCATGGACTTTTTCCTATGGGGGTACCTTAAGAGCAAAGTTTACGTCAATACTCCGAGGAATATCGCTGAGCTAAAACAAAATATCCAACGAGAAATACGCGACATCGAGCTGACTTTGCTTAGGCGCGTTATGCAAAAAGCGATGAATCGATTCCGTGAGTGCGTGCTACGAAATGGAAGACATCTGGAAGATGTAATCTTTAAAAAGTAAAATCCGCATTATTGCTCAATAATTTTCAATAAAAATGTTTTCACAAAAATATGCAAATTGACTTTTATTTCATTTCAAAATCCTAACTCTGCCGTGAGACACCCTGTAATAACTGAAAAAGGGGCTATGAGGCATCGGTTCCACTATGTCACTAAAAAAAAATATCTTTTAGAATTCAGACGAGTCGAGTTACTCAAACGTCTTAGAAAACAAATAAACACAGCGCCCGTATTAAGGCGGCGCTACTCGCGAGCTCGAACTCACTGGCAGCCATGGTCAAAAACCATGATATTTCACCTGAAATCAAGCTATATTGTTCATGTGTCCGCGAGCGTCTTCCCCCCGTGGAGAAAACAGGGGAAAACATTATTCAGTGAGATGCACGACCATTCAGAGTAAAAGGCGCGCGCAAAAAAATACGAAACGGCCTTTGGTAGAAGGGGTTTTATGAAAAAACCACTGCATCATCATCATGAAAGTAATTACTTTCAAATAAAATTTATTAAATTCTTCGATAAATTTGCTGTGTCGGTACGGACTTCGTTTTGGAAATTTGATGCTTTTTTAGCTTCTAATTTACACCCAAAGTTGTGTTAAAATTGGCAAAAAAAAAAAAACGAATCTTTAGAAGCTCGTAACTTTTTAATAGCTTCATATTTTACAATTCTGCTTCCGTACAGTCAAATTAATACTGAGACAAAACGATACCATGTTTAACTTTGGATGTACCTTGTCAAATAGTGGAGTAAAACCCCAACGAAGTTTCTATGGAAAAAATGTTGACTTGTTTCACCTTAACACGTCATTGAACGGCCCCAGTGCATTTAAATTTACTTACAGAAAGAAAGAATACATTTTTACCAAGTTACTGGGTGCTGGTGGTTAGTTTGGCAGATAGTTTTCATATTTAGCTAGAGAAGAAATTATTAAAGGAATCGTCAAAACACAGAGGAAACGATGTCTGTAACTTAATTTATATTAGGTTTTACACATTCGGGTCGGCATTGCCGGGCGGCAAATTTGAATAAATATACTGTGTCGACTTGGATCTTTATCGTTAAGAGTGTCAAAAGATAGTAGGAAAAAACTCTTTTTCTCTAGAAATTGCTTATTACAGCTATGGATTATGATAAGTGAAGAATGACTGTAATATAATAAAATATAGTAAAGTTATAAATAGGGGTTAAATGTCACTATTTAATAATGACAGTGTGATGAAAAATATAAATACTACGCGGGTGAAAGATAATAAGAACAAAATAATGTCGTATAAGCGGCACAAAGAAATAAAAAAATGCCGAACCGAATTTGCCGACCCGAAATGTTGCTTAGTACGCTTTTACAAACAAAAAAGAAATGTCATTTTAAAGTAATATAGAATTTCAGATAAAGTATATTCATTGCGTTGTGTTTTTATTAATTATTTATTTATTATTTGTTTTACACGACTATGGTTGAGTTTCATAGGAGGGTATATTGCTTTTTTATTACCTATTTTTTAGATTGGGACTGTATAAACAACAAAAAAACTGACCGTTTTTCAAACAAATATATACACATACTTAATTATTCACGATGAAACAAAGATTTTTAATCAGACTTTTCTCAACTCATTATTTTTGAGCAAAACATCTCTTTCTTAGACAACAAATTTTCTCCACATTTTTTACAGTTCAACACAGAAAAATCATGCACTTCGGTTTTGTTCGTATTTCTAAAAATAGCCATAATATGCACTTGTTCGGTTTCAATCGGCTCGTGCCGAACGGGTAATTAATTTGAGACCGATCGGCATGATTAGGTATTCATTCTAACATCGCGCTTCTACTTTGCCGCGCGAATCTCATCGTTACAAGCCGACCGGCATAAGTCGGTAGTAGCCAAGTACATAGTTAGGGACTTTACCATGCGACGCGATGCAATACGACCGATTACGTGAAAATCATCCTTACCACTACGACATAATGACATAAAACGTACGGTTATCTACGACTAGATGAAAAACAAAATACGCTCGCCTACAACGACGATATAATACTAGACTCCTAATAACAGGCGACCGATGTCTGCCAACACATTAGGCAAAAAAGTCTTATATCCGTCTCATTTCGACCAATCCTGTGAGCCGTAAACATACGTTGAGTCAGAACAGACCTTGAGTTAGCCAATCACAACGCAGTACCCCGTCCCCCTCGCTTACGTAGTACCTCAGCGAGTTGGCAGAATAGTTTTGTTCCTTAGATCGTGCATGCGTAGTCTAGTAATATATAGTCGTTGCTCGCCTATAATGTTCCCACTGCTGGGACACAGGCCTCCTCCCTGTGAGAGGGAGTGGGCCATAATCCACCACGCGGGCCCAGTGCGGGTTAGTAGATGTCACATGTCTTCGAATGTTTGGTTCTAGGACATGCCGGTTTCCTCACGATGTTTTCCTTCACCGTTTTGAGAGCAGTGGTGATGAAATAAATTACACAAAGTAACGCACCTGGCTGGGTTCGAACCCACGACCTACAACTCGTAAGTCGGGGCCGATACCACTGGACCAACACTGCTCTTGTAACTCAGTTGTCCTACCAAGAAGTCTTAGAGCCAAAGTAGTTTCAGTGAGGGAAAGAGACGGCGCTAGACTTGTATAGCTCTCTCTTTCCCACACTAGAACTTCTAGTAGACCACCTCATTATCGAAAGTTCGTCTTTCCGAAGACAGTCGATGTTTCCCGAAGTGCATAATTTTTCTAGGACAATACTCAATGATATTTTAACTATACAATGTATCCGGTTGGTTTAATAATTACCCCAGTTGGGACTTAAAACTCAATTCCATCAAAATACTGAAATGGTAGCCATTGAATGGGGGCTGGTTTCCGACCCCACATGTGGTACAATTTTAGTGACGGAATTGTCGTCTTGAAACGAAACTAATATTTTTGTTTGCTGACAACGTTTTAAAATCTTTGATGTAAACAAAGACGCAGGTTTGTTAGATTTATTGTTGTGCCATAAAACTAACGTAATAAGTGAAAATAAATAAAATAAAATCATTCAGTGCTGGTAGCGAGAGCACAGTGGCGACTTCCGGTTTTCTACTCTAATTTGCCAAGCTGTACCTCCCCTTTAAGTTTGTACAGACCATAGTCTAAAAAAACAAGGTCTGACACTCCCGCAGTGACACATGCTGACGTCACTTTCCAGTTGCCACTTAATTGCAACAAAATACGAAAATAAGGAAACATTTTCATCTTTTATTTTGAATAAAAAATAAATAAAACATTTAAATTGTATTTAGCATAGCAAACGAAACAATTCAATACGTATACCAACAGAATTGTTAAATAAAACTACAGCGTTTTATCGTATTCGCTTAAGTAATAAATGCGCTTAGGGAGTTATAACCACACACCACTGGTAACACAGGAACGGGCTGTGTCATTGTCATGCCGCCATTTTGTCGTGTATCGCTATTCTTGTTTTATGCGTATGCCTGTCCCGCTCAGTGACTGTGTAACCAGCGGCACTCAAACATTTTTTTTTGTGAACGTTGAAAAGTTTCTTTGTTATCTTTTATCCTAGGATGGATAAATAATGCTTTTTGTCACTGAAAATCTACTACGCTGAGGTAGGGGATGGAAGCCACGCGCAAAAGTTAGCAGTAATGTAATAATTAGGTCAATGTTTTATTTCCCCAAACTGTAAAGTTTGAGAACCAGCAGATAGCGATGATGACGTAGGCTTGTGTCACCCACGTGACCACTGTGTTTCGGAGTGCCATACCTGGCGAAGTATATTATTATACCATGGTACAGACCGTCACCGGACACATTGTATAGTATTCTACAGTAGATCTACATGTAAATTCTTCTTAAATGTTGCGCTGTAGTGATTGCATTACATTGGGGACATATCTTCTTAGTCCGCAGTGATTGAAGCCAGCATTCCTGAAACAAATAAAAACAAATCTTTTAAGAAACTAGAGTACAGACCAAAACATGAAGAAATAAAGTAAGAAATGTATTGTATTAATCCAGTAATACAGTACTTTCTTTATTTAATAATATTAAAGAAGAATGCTCAAAAAAAAACCCAGAGTCGATTAAAATAATTTATGAACAACAAAATAGACCTTAAGTCAGAGGACATAAATACGCTATTCGTTTCGCATAAAACCATAATGTGGTTTTATGCGAAACGAATAGCGTATGGTGTTTTTCAACTGGGCGTGGATGGCTATATCCGAAACTATGAGGAATATCAAAAAACGTTGAAAGGAATCTCGAGCCCAATTTTAAAGAAAACTAGAACTGCATCATTGGATTTAGAAAAACTGGCCAAGTGCGTGTCGGGCCACGCACAGTGTAGGGTTCCGTAGTTGCCCATCAAAATACTTATGCGAACTAACTAAACTGATTCGCTGAATTTAATTTTAAAAAGAAGTATTTTCAAAATCGGTCCAGGAGTCTGAGAAATCGGGGAAAATACATAAAAAAAAGATTACGACGAATTTAGAACCTCCTCCTTTTTTTGAAGTTAGTTAAAAATTGTTGACGATAAAAACCTACCTATCCCCAAAAAACATACCGTAAAAACATACCTAATACAGCTGTAAAAATAACGTTGACAAACTTACATTTGTAGTTGATGAACATGTTCTCCGATACATTTTGTTTAAGAAAATATGTTATTCAAGTACATTTTATAAGTTGGTCGACTATAACTCGTAAAGTTGTAAAGCCTACTTAGTCATGATAATTTTCTTTTAAACTTCGTTATATATACTACTATTGTGAATTTTTTCATACCCCCAAACATAACCGTTTAGTTGGTAGAGGGGGGGGACACTCGAGTCGAGCAAAATTTAGCACTTTAAAGCTTAATATTTCACAAACGAATTTTTTTATCAAAAAATTGTTAAGGGAAACTATCAATATTTTTTAAAGACCTATTTAATGATACCCACACTAAGGGGTACGCGAGAAAAAAAAATACATCCCCACTTTACGTGTACAGGAGGTACCCTAAAAAAAAATATTTTACGAGATTTTATTTTACCACTTTTTCGGCACAACAACTCCGTATATTTACACCAAATTACAGCTTTCTAGTACTGGGCGTCTCTGAGCTAAGCTGCGGACGGACGGACGGACATGGCGAAACTATAAGGGTTCCTTGTAGACTACGGAACCCTAAAAATCAATAATCCTGGCCAGGAATCGAACCCGCTAATTTTGGAAAAAAACACACCCTGTATTATTACACCATTCGATAGTGTTGCTAATAAGGATCAAATTCTGGGAAGTAATCATATGCGGCAAACTTAAGAAAATAGCTGATTTGAAACATTATTTATATAGTTGACTTGAAACATTATAAAAAATTGTAACTTATCAGTTACAATTTTTTTTTACTTGGTGATGGTTTAATCGAAAACTATTATTGGATTTTGCTTATAGTATGTATACTCTACCTAGCCACACATAAGTCGTTTTAATCGATTCTGGGTTTTTGCTCCATATATTTTTGGGCATTCCTCTTTAATACCAAAACATCCTGACCAAGATAAAACTAAAAAGGGTAAAATAAAAAATGAACCTTGTACAAAATAGAATATTGTAGTAAATGTTAAACCAAAAAACTCGTTTCTATGACACTTTTATTTTTATCGTGGAAAAATCATCAAATGAGTCCTCCCACCCAGGGCAGGGCGGGAGGGACTGTCAGACTTGTACTGACTAAAATCCACGGTGTCCTTCAGTAGCCTGTTATGTTCCGGGGTCACGGTAAGGAAATAATCCCGCGACCCCGGCAGGCTTTGGCCCTCTGAGAGGGGGGCCCCGTCATTATGCTGACGCTCTTTGAGGCGCGCGTGGGACACAACGCACCGTCGACCCGGGCATTTTCTATGACACTTGGTTTGCATTGTTAGAACATAGGCTTGCACAATTAATCTTTGGGGTTGAATGCAGCAAAATGTTTATTTTGAGCCAGCCTGCACCAGGAAACAGCTGCTGAAGTGACTACCATTCAGTGGGGGTTGGGTTCCGACCCCACATGTGCTAAAATTTTATTATAAACTATAAATGTTCAACGAACCTCACAGTAAACATGCCAGCATTGTATAGACACGGTCGGTGATGTGTATTGTTCTAAACAAATCAAGCATTTCATCTGAAACAAACAAATGCAGGGATTTTATAAACATTATACGCATTAAGGGCGCATAAAAACGTCTCAAGCTGAAGTTTCCCGTCATCTATTGTAGAGCATTTTAACAAATTTAGGGATACATTAACCAAACTGCGCTAAAAAACAAACATTAAAATAATAATAATATTCCACAACCATCACACAACACCATCTAGTCCCAAGCTAAGCAGAGCTTGTGTTATAGGTACT
This sequence comes from Agrotis clavis, assembly GCA_954870645.1. Classification (NCBI taxonomy): domain Eukaryota; kingdom Metazoa; phylum Arthropoda; class Insecta; order Lepidoptera; family Noctuidae; genus Agrotis; species Agrotis clavis. The sequence goes on from OX940944.1 coordinate 3,672,060, forward strand.
AGACAACTGATAAACATACTTATATATTTCTAAATACATACATATTATAGATAAATTACACCCAGAAACAGAACAAATGATCGTGCTCATCACACAAACATTTGTCCTGGGTGGGAATCGAACCCACGACCCCCGGCGTAGCAGTCAGGGTCACTAACCAATACACCAACAGGCCAGTCAAAAACACACACACATTAAAATCGGTGGAGCCGTTTCGGAGAAATGCAATGACAAACACCGTAACACGATAATTTAATAAACAAACTAATTATTTACCTCTCCCGCACCGTTAGCATTTCTTTCCAATTCTTTGATCCTTGCTTTCAGGGCTTGAATTCTTCTCTGAAAAAAGAGAAAATTATTATAATAACTTATTAGCTGAGCTGTAGCTCAGTGGTATCGGTCCCGACTTACGAGTTGTAGGTCGTGGGTTCGAACCCAGCCAGGCATATTACTTAATTTATTTCATCACCACTGCTCTCAAAACGGTGAAGGAAAACATCGTGAGGAAACCGGCATGTCCTAGAATCAAAAATTCGAAGACATGTGACATCTACCAACCCGCACTGGGCCCTCGTGGTGGATTATGAACAGCTCCCTCTCACAGGGAGGAGGCCTGTGTCCCAGCAGTAGCCCTGCAGGTCATAAGAATATGTTAAGTAGTGTCCGACCGAAACTGATTTTTCAGCCGAAACCGAAACCGAACTTTCGGCCTTGCTATCAGTTTCGGCCGAAACCGAAACTGAAACAGAAACTTTTTAACACATTTAAAATTTCGATTTATTTTCTGAAATTCTTTTTTTTTTTTTGACGATAACTAAAACTGCGTCAATGGATCTTAGAAAAATCAATAATCCTAGACAAGAATAGAAACCGCTGATTTTGAAGGACGGTGGCGAACTGAGCCGGGGTCCCGCCAGCAAGCAAGCACGTGTTAGCTACGAATTTTGCCGAATGACGCACGAAAATGCACGGATATTTGAGTTTCGGCGAGGCCGAAAGTTTCGGCTGTATTGTGGCCGAAACCGAAACTAAGGCCGAAACTAGATTTTTGGGCCGAAACCGAAACCGAAATTTCGGTCGGTCACTAATGTTAAGCAACCGAGTATCCTAGTAACAATGAGATTAAACACCTCTTCTATTGATCAGTGTGTATATTCAGCCTTTTTTAAACATTCAATTACGTTTTCTTGACCCAAGCATCTACCAAAACAAAATACCGCATTAGACTGAATTTCGGACTCGATATAAGGCAGTGGTCCGACCGCCGACGATGAACGAGTAACGAGCAGAACTATACACTCTAAGGCCGCTGCCTCGAATCTTGCGGGCAGCGGCGCGGCGGCGCGGGAGTGGCGCGTTCGTCGCAGACCCGTTCTCGAAACTAGCGGGCAGATCGCGCGTCACTATAGCCGCGTAGTGTTGTGTTCATGATTTTGTCGTCGAGATATTTGTTTTTATATCTGAACAATGACGGCAACATCTTTTTTATTCAATTCCTAACGCTCGATTTATTGTGGTCACAACACTAGAGCGCAGGCGCGCGGACGGTGACTGTTTGTCGAGTACACCGCTCGCTGCCCGCTCCCGCGCCGCTGTTGTCGAGAGTCGGTCCATTTGATTATACGCATAACATCCTGCCGCTCCCGCGCCGCCGCCGCCGCCCCGCTGCCCGCAAGATTCAAGGCAGCGGCCTAAAAAGAGTTCGCGATCGGCGGGAAGCGAGTGTAGTTTCGATAGTTTTGTCGCCGGGCGACAGCGAGTGTTCAAGTCCGACAAGCGATTACTCGCGCTACTCGCCCGCGGTCGCTTTGTGGGACATTTCATTCACTGTACCGAACGCGAGCAACGAGTGAGCGAGCATCGCTGAACGAGTCAATTTTTAAAAGCTCGTCGCTCAGCGACAGAACGAGTAAAACGAGTCGTCGCCGGCAGTGTGAACAGTCAGAGAGCAACTATTAATATATGCATCTCTTTCGTTTACACGGAATGTACATTTGTTGTGCGTTTCTTGAGAGAGAAGATCTCCGAGAGTTACGCGTTCTCTCGTCGTTGGTCGGACCACTGCCTAAGACTTCAATTCTCCTCGATCAAACCTAATAACAACCGATTGATGAAAAAAAAAAGATTCCGACGAATTGATAACCTCCTTCTTTTTGAAGTCGGTTAAAAATAAGAAACAGATTCATACATCCTATTCGATTTTATCTTCAACTAGCTTAGTATACACTATCTACTATTAAAGAATGCAATATTTTATTTGGGTTTCCGTCAAAAAATTCACATTTGAAAAAGGTTCATCATCTGCCTGCTTTTCCCAACTATATTGTGGTCTGCTTCCAATTGAACCAGATGCAGCTGAATATCAGTATGTTACATGGAGCGACTGACTATCGGACCTCCACAACACAGTAACTGGGTAATACGATACTCCATGGTAAGACTGGTTGTCAGACTTTAGAGCTTCTGACTAACAGTAACGACTGTCAAAGATCTACAAATGACAGCCGGGACCAACGGCTTTACGTGCTTTCCTCGCACGGAGGAAACTCGCTATGACAGATGGTCACCCATCCACATACCAACCTCGGCAAGCGTGGCTTAACACGGAAGATTGGCCTGTGAAGCTGTAATTATTTAGCCACGAGCTCCTCTTAAAATTTAATAGATAAAGGGCTTTGTGCCTTTTGTACCAGTTTCTTATCCGCCATTTTTTTTGGAACGAAGTTCCTTATCGCGCGTTGTTAAAGGGGGCTGGACGGGAAAAATTCTTACGAAAAGTTGGCTCGACACTTTTATCCGACTGCGCGACGCAAAGGAGGGTAATGTGTTTATTACCATGGAATGGAATGGAGTGGAGTGGAGTGGACCGGACGGGACTGGACTGGACTGGACTGGACTGGACTGGACCGGACCGGACCGGACTGGACTGGACTGGACCGGACCGGACCGGACCGGACCGGACCGGACGGGACTGGACTGGACGGGACTGGAATGGACTGGACCGGACCGGACCGGACCGTACCGGACCGGACCGGACCGGACCGTACCGGACCGGACCGGACCGTACCGGACCGGACCGGCTTGGACTGGAGCGGACTGGAGGCCAATCGCGCTAATTTGAAACGTCTGCAAACGTATACGATAACGTTATGGTTCGATTGCAACAGTAGTTACGTTTCGATTCAGTTTTTTCTGATTTTGGTATTGCGTTATAAGTTCAAACGCTAACCAAAGTTCAGATAGATAAATTCATAATTATGATAATATCATATCAGTAGGATGTAGTGTAGAATCACTTCACAACAAAGACAAAACACTCCAACGATGCAGTAACGATCATAAAAAAGTAGCGTCCTATCAACTTTACGTTTGACAGGGGTTACGTTCCAGCTACGATCGCGTTGCGTCTCAACTTGCTGTCAAAATTTTAGCGCGATACGAAACGGTCAAAAAGTTGTGTTATGGTAGCGGTTCAGTTGCGATTTCGTTGAAAAAAAAATAGCGCGATTGGCCTCCTGGACTGGACTGGACTGGACTGGACTGGACCGGACCGGACCGGACCGGACGGGATTGGACTGGACTGGAGAGGAGTGGAGTGGAGTCGTGACGATTATTTTTGTTGAGTGTATACAGTAACTTCGTTCCATCCGGGTGTCCCTTGACACCTCTCAAGTTTTTTTTTTCAAAACCGCGTGTGACGGTTCACGAGGTTTTGCCCCTTACATTTTATGTTTGTATTGATGTGATCTATCGATTTATCAATGTTTCATTCGTGTACGCCTTTTTGAAAAAAAAAAAATCAAAATGGCGGATGGCACCTGGTACACGGCCCATACAAAAAAGTTCAGACCCCTTTGAAAAGGGTTCCGCCACCACAAAAGTTTGAGAACCGCTGTGTTAAAGAATGTATTGTTTACTCACTTCAGCGCCACCTTCCACGAGTCCATTACACTTGCTAAGTAGAGGCACTATCTTATCGTTCCCGCTACATTCCTCGCGCGTCTCGGACGACTGTGGTCTTCTGTCTCGGCGCTCTTCATCTGTGCTGGGTTCCGTCTGAAATATTAACAGATCTAACCTAAATATAATCTTAAATGTTATGAAAAATATAGGTATTTTTTTAATTCCGCAACAAAAATCCAGGTTTGTTGCAGGATGCAATCCCACCCTATACAATCATGCATAATAAATAAATAATAATAATAATAATAAATATTCCACAACTATCACACAACGCCATCTAGTCCCAAGCTAAGCAGAGCTTGTGTTATGGGTACTAGACAACTGATAAACATACTTATATATTTCTAAATACATACATATTATAGATAAATTACACCCAGACACAGAACAAATGATCGTGCTCATCACACAAACATTTGTCCTGGGTGGGAATCGAACCCACGACCTCCGGCATAGCAGTCAGGGTCACTAACCACTAGACCAACAGGCCTGTCAAATAATATGCATATGCAGCAAAGGAACCATGCATATGCACTCGACAAGCGCTCGGCCTCGGCTTGTCGAGTCAACATCTCCTGAGGATGCCCCGTGGAGGGGCGAAACACGTGTCGAGCATAGGTTTGATTGCATGGCTTGTTTTTCCGTTTGTTGCATGTGTGCATATAATAATTTGTTATTTGCGCTTTTAGGCGTTTACAGACAAATATTTACAAGCAAAGATGAACATACAATAAAATAAGAAAATAAAGTTAAAAACAACTCAGACATTGATCTATTGGTAATGTCAATCATGCAAATATTTGTATGAACTCTGGTACCCAAGGTAAAGATTTAACTTGTGTTATGGGTACCAGCAATTGGGTGACTGGCCTGTTGGTCTAGTGGTTAGTGACCCTGACTGCTATGCCGGAGGTCGTGGGTTCGATTCCCACCCAGGACAAATGTTTGTGTGATGAGCACGATCATTTGTTCTGTGTCTCGGTGTAGTTTATCTATAATATGTATGTATTTAGAAATATATAAGTATGTTTATCAGTTGTCTAGTACCCATAACACAAGCTCTGCTTAGCTTGGGACTAGATGACGTTGTGTGACAGTTCTGTTGTGGATTATTATAAAAAAAAAAAAAAAAACCTCCAATTTATATAGATCCATTCATTGTGACATTAAATAACAACGGTTAAGGAGTAAGTAGGTACCTACATATTTTAGTTTTTAGTAAAATGACAACAATGACAACAAAATATGTGCATCACACCACTTGACTTCCAGTCGAACCAGATGCAGCTGAATATCAGTATTTTACATGGAGCGACTGTATACAGCAGCACAGACAGATCTTCCGGGTTAAGCCGCGCTTGCCGAGGTTGGTCTGTGGATGGGTGACCATCTGTCATAGCGAGTTTCCTCCGTGCGAGGAAAGCACGTAAAGCCGTTGGTCCCGGCTGTCATTTGTAGATCTTTGACAGTCGTTACTGTTAGTCAGAAGCTCTAAAGTCTGACAACCAGTCTTACCATGGGGTATCGTATTGTCCAGTTACTGTGTTGTGGAGGTCCGATAGTCAGTCGCTCCATGTAAAATACTGATATTCAGCTGCATCTGGTTCGACTGGAAGTCAAGTGATGTGATGTTACTTACGGGAGCTATCCTGGACGGTGAGTACTGCGGGGGACCATACAACTCCGTGTCCTCGTCACCATCAACCACCTGAAACATACAATAACAACTAATAAGTATAAAAGACTGGCCCTTTAAGTTCCAGGGTAACGGTAACAAATACGTGCGACTTAAATCGGCAGTCGTCGACTCGATGTCGCACGAATTGCGTCGCGTCGCATCGCGCCATGGGTAAAGTCCCTAAGTTGACAATATAATATTTTTATCTTTAAACTAATATTCGTTTTGGAACGAAGTTCCTTATCGCGTGTTGCGAAAGGGGGCTAGACGGAAAAAATTAAGACGAAAAGTTGTCACGACACTTTTTGCTGAGACCACGGCCCGCACCCCGCGCCCCGTACCCCTCACCCAACCCCCGTTCCACGTGACTCTTTTCGCATCGCGGCGGCGTGCGCATGTTTCTCTGTCTCTCTCTCTCTCTAATAGAAAGCAAGTCAGATATTTTCGTTTCGTCTTTCTATTTCGCATTGAAAAGTGTGGTGTTGCGATGATTATTTTTGTTGAGAGTATTCAGTAACTTCGTTCCAGCCGGGTGTCCCTTGACACCTCTCAAGTTTTTATTTAGTCGATCGTATGCCGATCCCTACAGTACTCACGAGCGCCTGATCGTTGGAGGCCCTCCGCACGCAGGTGGCCCCCCCGACCCCCCCGTCCTGCAGCGCGGAGGCCCGCACGCGCCACTCGCCGCACCACTGGTACTCCGCGCCGAAGCCCCCGCCTGAGGGCTCGTCGTTCTGAAAACAAGACCAGCAGGGGTGCGTTTAAATCAGCCGGCGATGTTTCGCCGGATAAAAATTAAACTAGCGAGGGTTCGCTGAACGGAGTCATAAGTTTCTATCAATGTTAGCTGTCAAATTCAATTGACAGCTCAGTTTATTAAACAAATAATCAATTTGCCGGTGTAATATTAATTAAATCCATAATCCACAAATAATATTCACTCTCTAATATAAAAATGTTCGTTTTTACGGCGCGAATCGAGCAAAACAACAAAACTTAATGTCAGTCCGACAGCAGGATAAAATGCTATATAGTGTATCATCTATGGATAAAATTTTGCGAAGTAAAAAGGTCGCAAAAATTTACTCCATTCAGTAAAAACTTATACCAGCGGACGACCGTAAACGGGGCAGATTAAATTTTAGTTATTTTCATTTTTCACCTCTCGATGTGCTTGAACGGGGTGTTTGACATTTAGTCAGTATAAATTTAAACTGGATAAAGGATTTAAACGCAGCCCAGCGGTTGTCCACTGAACTTGGATGGCTTGATACCTGTTATGAGGCTAAGTTGAGGAGTGGAGTGCCTCAAGAGCGTTAGAATATTTGATTTTAGGGAACATTTACATTTATGTTTCATTGCAAATGCAAAAGCCAATACGAAATTTACCTTTTGACAGCTATTTGATGATCACCACACAGACACCGAGATACGCAATAGCCCCGCAGGTCTTATGCTTTCTTTTTTACCGTGGTAAAATCATCAAATGAGTCCTGAGAAAAATGGGTGGGAAACCAGGACAGAGCAGGAAGGACTGTCAGACTTGTACTGACTAAAATCCACGGTGTCCTTCAATAGCCCTTTACGTTCTGAAGCCACTATTTGTGTCGGATCATTTAGCTCCCTCCAAAATGGTTGAGCTGAATGGTGCTGATGCATGTGTCATGTTCGTGAACGGGCGCTGTCAGTTGAGACTGGTCATCTCTTAGCTGCCATGGTTTATTTTAATAATTATTGATCATTTTGTTTTTGAATTGTCTTTGTTTTAATTGTTACTCTGGACACTTTTAATCAAAAACTTGCTACATCGTTCTCACATAATGTACCACCTCAAATGAATGATGTAACAAAGGTTCTGTAATTATTCTGGCGATCTAAAAAGAGTGTCCATGGAGTTTCTTGCTCATTCTTCTCCATAGAGATCTACTTCTTGGAACGGGCATCTACGGTACTTTCACAGTTTTTATGTCTTGTGACTGGGACTGTAGCACCATAACTTTTGTAGTGTTTAATAATATTCCTTTGATAATAATAATAATAATAAAAGCCTTTATTCAGACATAAGCATTTTTACAAGTAATGAATAATATTAGTTTGTATTTAGTAATTAGTTGGATAGCTTCCTGTCTGTTTGCCCTTTGGCAAAAGCCTCCTCCATCTGTTTCCACTTAACCCTATCTCTGGCTGTTCTTGTCCAGGTTGCACCAGCTATGGCCCTTATGTCATCAGCCCATCTTTGGACAGGTCTGCCCCGATTTCTTTTCATGCCTCTTGTGAACCAGTGCGTTATGGTTTTGGACCACTTCTCCTTCCCTCTTATTGTGTGTCCAGTCCATTTCCATTTGAGCTTCTTAATAGTGGCAACCACGCTCTTTGTTTTTGCTTGTTTCCTTATGTTTGATATTTTTATTCTGTCAGACAGTTTTATTCCTAACATACTCCTTTCCATGGCATTTTGGCAAGTCTCCAGTTTCTTCAAATGTGCTTTTGTAGTTGCCCATGTCTGGCAACCATAAGTAAGCACAGGCAATATGCATGTGTCGAAGAGTTTACGTTTTACAGTCATGCTGGTTTCGCTGTTTTTCATGATCTCTTTGAAGCTCCAGTACTGTTTCCATGCATTTCCTATTCGACGATCGATCTCTTTAGAAGTGAGCTCTATTGGTGAGATTACTTGACCCAGGTAAATGTATTCATGAACATACTCGATTGTGTTGTTGTTGACACAAATTTTTTCTTGCTGCCCATTTGTAGTCATGGCTTTTGTTTTCTGGGTGTTCATGAGAAGACCTGCTTTGCGGCTTTCTCTGTCCAAGTCATTCAGCATTCTTTCCAGCCCATCCTTCGACGGTGATAGGATAATCAGGTCGTCTGCGAACCGGAGGTGTGACAAGTTCTCACCGTTGATGACCAATCCGCACTTTTCCCAATCCAGTCGACGAAATACCTCTTCCAAGACCGCTGTGAAGAGTTTCGGTGACAGAGGGTCACCTTGACGGACTCCTCTTCCTATTTTGATTTCTTTGCCTTCTGTCTCAAGTTTGATTTTAGCTTTGCTGCATTCATATATGTTTTTCAGTATTCTTATGTATTTGTTCTCCACGCCGTGATTCTTGAGTGCTTGCCATATCTCTTGGTGCTCCAGGGAGTCAAAGGCTTTATTGTAGTCCACAAAGCAGCAGTAGAACATTACATTGAATTCTCTGGCTTTTTCAAATAATTGTTTTACGACATGTATATGGTCAATGGTTGAATACCCGCTCCTGAATCCTGCTTGCTCTCTTGGTTGATTCTCGTCGAGCGTCTTTGTTATTCGATCCAGGATGATCTTCGCAAAGACTTTGTAAATGTTCGACATTAAGCTGATAGGTCTGTAGTTATTGATGTTGTTCTTGTCTCCTTTCTTGTGAAGCAGTGTTATATTTGATATCGTCCACTGGTCAGGTATTGTCTCGCTCCTTAGTACGTCATTAAATATATTTGTTAGGACTGGAGTTAATTGGTCGCTGTTTTCGATAATAAATTCATTGCTGATTTTGTCTGGCCCTGGCGCTTTGTCTTTCTTCAGAGTTGTCACTGCTTTTTCTACTTCTTCCTTTAATATGTCTGGGACTTCCTCTCCGCCTGCGAGGTTTGTTAGTTGTCCACTGTTTTTATTTGCGTACAGGTCTCTAAAGAAGTTCGTGGCTAGTGTTAAGATCTCTGAGCGTTTGCTTGCGTTCTTTCTGTTTGTGTCCGTAATTTTAGGTATCCATTCAATTTTACAATTTAATTGCTTGGCTGCTTTCTTGATGCCCCCGGTCTTCTGTATGCATCTTTCCAATAATCCGAGTCTGTACTTGTGACGGTCTTTTCTCATTTGAACTGTAATTCTCTTGCTAATTTCCATTATGTTTCGTCTTATTTCTTTTGTCTTTTTGGGTATCGATATTAATTCAGCTCTATTTTTCAACAGGTCAACTGAGGCACTTGATAACCATTTTATAGTAGAGTTATTGTACCTTGTTTTGTTCTCTGTTCTCGTTCTCAAAAGCTCTTCGAAATAATTGTATTTAGTTTGTAAGTCTAGATTAGCCGTATTTTCTTTGAAGTGTTCTAACTTTTCTTTCTGCTCTTGACTAACTTCTGGTACTGTAAGGCTGGGTTGTTTGATTTTAAAAGGCCTACTTCTCTTTGCTATGTTTAGTTGCAGTGTAGCTCTGACCATTCTATGGTTTGCATTGAAGTTCAGTTTATTTATGACCCTGCAATCTTGGAATTCGTTACTTTTGTTAGTAAGAATGTAATCGATTTCATTTTTGTGACGACTGTCTGGCGATATCCACGTCCATCTATTACTTTCGCGGTTTTTGTATAAACTATTCAATATTTTCAAATTGTTTTCGTACGCCATTTGTAAGAGTTTATCGCCATTCCTTGACCTCTTTCCTGAACAGTATGAGCCTAGAATTAATTCTTCTCCTTCTTTCCTCTTTCCTGTTCGTGCATTGAAGTCTCCCATTACGATTAGGTTTTTATGCGTATGGTCTTTTATAGCTTCTGATAGCAATGCGTAGAAGGTGTCGATTTCCGTGTTACTAGATTGTTCGGTTGGTGAGTAAATTTGTACAATAGACCACATTTCATTACTTGGAGGTAGTTTTATGTTGAGAATTACAATGCGTTCGGATATGCCGATGAACTCATCGATGAGCTGTTTCATATCTTTAGCGATGAGAAATCCTGTTCCATACAGCCCAGGTGTTTCACCTTTAAAGTAAAGTATAAAACTACCATGATCCTCTATTCCTTCCCCAAGTCGTCGGACTTCGCTCAGTCCTATGACTGACCATTTTATATTGTCTAAAGCCAACAGCAGTTCTGCCAGTTTTTCGTCGGTTCTTAGGGAGAGAGTGTTGAGTGTTGCAATGTGAATTGTTTGAGTTGTTTTGAGGTGCGCAGGTTTATGTTGTTTGGGTAATTTAATTGGAGGGTAGCGGTCTTCTTCCCCCACGGTGACCGGCCGGCTTGGGGTGCTGATTTCAAAAGTTGATGCTGATGTAATGTTTTGTTTGCTTCTGTTCCGGGTGTTGATTGCTGCTGTTTTATTTGATTGTGTTGTTGATTTTTTCTTGCTTGGGTTCCGATTGTAGGGGGCTGTTTTTAGTTTTTTGATGGATTTGGCTCCGACAGCGATGATGCTCTTCCTCGTGCTACATAGTTGAGTATGCTTGGTTTTACTATTCCTTGTGTATTAGTTGCAGGTGAATTATTAGTTGGTGCACTTGTGTATAGCTTCTTAGTGTTTGTTGGTGATGCTTCAGGTGACTCTGCCTTATCTCTTTTCCTCTTCTCTCGATTAGAATCTTTTGGACCTTTTACTACCAGCTTGTCGTAATTCAAATATGCAATGTTTCCCTTCTTTTTTTCTTCTTCTAACAACGGCTGAAGTTTTTTGCGAGTTTCAAGTACCTCTTTAGGATAGTCCTCTGCGAGATAGATGCCTTGGGAGAGGTTGGATCTATTTTTCTGAATTAGGTGTTTTTTCCATGTTGTAGTAAAAGAAACCACTAGTGGTCGGTTTCTATTTGAACGCTGTCCAATTCTATATATTTTTGCTATTTCCTGACTATCTAGGTGTACGCCCATCTCCACTATTATTTCTTTGAAGTAGTCTACTAGTTCATATTCCGTTTTCTCTTTCTCTTCTATACCAAAGAACACTAAGTTATTTTTTCTCTTGTCTTTTTCCATAGATTCTATCTTCTGTTCTAGATTTGTTATTCTTGTTTTTAAGGTGTTGTTTTCTTCCAGAAGCGTTTTCATTTTTTCATCAAGTGCTTGCATGACATTATTGGTGACATTGGTAGTTATTGTTAAAGCTTGCTGGTTCAACTTCTCATCCAGTTTGGTTAGCAGCCATTCCATATTTTGATCCATATTTTAGTATAATGTACAATTTTGGTTTTAGCTAGCAACACTAGAACTGTCAAACTACACTTATTTCGTTGTTTATATGTTGGCACCAATGCTGTCTATGATGAATGACGTTTCAAGCTTGTTCAATCACTTTTTATTTTAGGAGGTAGATTCGTATTTTGACACTACGAAATTTTTGTTAAAGTTAGCTATTTATCACTTTTTGCACTGTTTTTCACCAAGTTTTCTTCTTAATTCTGAAGCGGTGATGGTTTTTTCTAGATATTTTCACGGTTTGGTGATGAACAGACTGTTTTTTGTGGTTTTTGTAAATATTTTCGTCGGAGCTGACAAGTATACGTGTTTACGATCCAAATACCGGAACCGGATCCGCTTCCGATTCCTTTGATTGTCTATGACAATTCAAAAGTGCCTGTAACTGGCCTATTTGAAATAAATGCTTTGATTTTGATTTTGACTATTACGTAATAGTCCAGGCTTTGGCCCTCTAAGGGGGCCCCGTCAAAGGCCTCATCCTTATATTATGTCCAGATACATCATCATCTGCCTGCCTTCTCCCAACTATATTGTGGTCGGCTTATAAGCTTCCAGTTCAGATGGTGATGATCCTTTACGGCTTAGCCGGGCTGTACAACTTACTTCAACATCAATACTTCCATCTTCAGAGCTGGTATCGGGGACATCTTCATCCAGCTCCACTCCTGTCCTCTTCAGACAGCGGAGGGCGTGTCTCTGTACCTGGGACTCGGGTAGCGTTGTATTGCAAACTGGGTGGGCTGTATGACTTACCTCAACATCAATACTTCCATCTTCAGAGCTGGTATCGGGGACATCTTCATCCAGCTCCACTCCTGTCCTCTTCAGACAGCGGAGGGCGTGTCTCTGTACCTGGGACTCGGGTAGCGTTGTATTGCAAACTGGGTGGGCTGTATGACTTACCTCAACATCAATACTTCCATCTTCAGAGCTGGTATCGGGGACACCTTCATCCAACTCCACTCCAGTCCTCTTCAGACAGCGGAGAGCGTGTCTCTATACCTGGGACTCGGGTAGCGTTGTATTGCAAACTGGGTGGGCTGTATGACTTACCTCAACATCAATACTTCCATCTTCAGAGCTGGTATCGGGGACATCTTCATCCAGCTCCACTCCAGTCCTCTTCAGACAGCGGAGGGCGTGTCTCTGTAACCGGGACACAGGAAGCGTCGTGTTGCAGACGGGACACTCTCCGTGTTGCGGGGGTGGGGAAGATCTTCGACGGGCACGAAGGCGCCGTAGACGATTCTGATGTACTCTCTGGAAGAAAGATATGGGATGCTGTAGTTATCGTTTTTAATAGAAATCCTGGCAAGTACTAGCCCATTGTGGCTGGGATACTCGCGACAAACGCGCTACATCGCAATAAAAAGTCGCCTTTTTGTTGCGATGTAGTAGTGTTCAGGGTTGGCAATGTTGGCATGATTAAAACAAATTATTTTAAAACACCTTTAAAAAACGGTGTTTTTTATCACATGTTTTAACTAGTTTTCATGGCTGATGAATGGATATAAAATGAAAATAAATTTATATACAGGAGTCTAAATAGCTTCACATAAAACCATTCGAGTCTTTGCCAATGCTATGTCATATTATCGGACTTATATTAGCTTTGTAATAAAATATAATACTTAAAAACATTAGAAAAAAAAACGTTTTTTTTTTTTTGCATTGATCAGTTTTTGTAAATCCTACTAATATTATAAATGCGAAAGTTTGTGAGGATGTATGTATGTATGTAGGTGTGTTTGTTACTATATCACGCAAAAACCACTGAACGGATTTGGCTAAAATTTGGTACACAGATAGTTTATAACCTGGATTAAACACATAGGATAGTTTTTATCCCGATTTTATGTTCCCGTGGGATAATTTTCGAGTTGTAGCGGGTGAAGCCGCTGGCAACAGCTAGTATTTCATAATTTCATTACAAACGGCGAATTTGAAAATAAGAGGTCTAGAAACGAAACATACATATAGGTCAACTTGATTTGAAATAATGCCAGAAACTAAAAAAAACAGTTGATTTAAACAATTTGATATGTTTGTTTTATAGAATTTCATTTTTTTTCTAACCCTGCTTTAAGGCCATAAGAAGATGACAGAGTTAGTCATAAATATAACTTCAAGTTTGTGAGGATGATGTTTTGATGAAATTCGGTACCAGATAGTTGTGACTATTAATATGGGATACTTTTTATTCACATAAGATAGTTGCTGAACTTGATGCAGGCAAAGCCACAAGCATAAACTAGTCATAAAAATATAACTTAAAGGTGACTGACTGACATAGTGATCTATCAACACATAGCCCAAACCACTGGACGGAACGGGCTGAAATTTGGCATAACGGGCTGAAATTTGGCATGCAGGTAGATGTTATGACATAGGCATCCACTAAGAAAGGATTTTGATCAATTCTACCCCCAAGGGGATAAAATGGGGAATGAAACTTTGTATGATAACTTCGTCAATTTTATAAAAAATACATTGTTAAGTTCTGACATCTACGTGAACGATTTCACGGGCACAGCTAGTTATAAATAAAAATATTTGTGTTTCAATGACATAATACTTTAAATGTTATCTTTAATGCTAATAAGATAAGATAATTATATGTAAATCATAATAATATAGTATGCAGTGTTACATATTGGGGGCATTAACCCATCAAACAATAGGGTATTTGAACGAAAAAATAGAATTAGACCACCATTTACATTATTTAGAAATATTTGACAGGCTTGTTGATCTAGTGGTTAGTGACCCTGACTGCTATGCTGGAGGTCGTGGGTTCGATTCCCACCCAGGACAAATGTGTATGTGATGAGCACGATCATTTGTTCTGTGTCTGGGTGTAATTTATCTATAATATAGATAAATTATAGATAAATTACACCCAGACACAGAACAATAACAGTAATTAGAAATATATAAGTATGTTTATCAGTTGTCTAGAACCCATAACACAAGCTCTACTTAGCTTGGGACTAGATGCCGTTGTGCAATAGTTGTGGAATATTATAATTATTAATAATAATATTATTAGACCGTTGGAAAGAATGGAGGGAGGCCTTTGCCCAATAGTGGGACAGTACAGGCTAGTAATAATAATAGGTAATTTATTTTGACTTTTGTTACGTATATCAAAATTAACAAACACTTATTGAATTGCCAATACTTCAGAAGCAACTACAGTTTTTACTTGTTTACAACATCACTAAACCCTACTAAAAGTCATAGTAAAATTACAAAATTATGCCACTAATTCACAGAGGTTTGCAAAGAACGCAATTACAATAAAATCTATTTATTTTTCTTTATTTAATCCAATCAGACACACTTTGGCATTTGAAGATTTTACCTATAAATACCTAACAGTCTCTGAATAATATTGTTAACTACGCAAAAGAGTAAAATCTACTACTAACACAAGATTTCAACACAAAAACAATGATTTTACTTCTGCATAATTATGTTCAGAATGGACTACAGTAATGATTTACTGATCAGAATCTCACTCAGATCAGCATACTATGCAAAAACAACAACTAAAAAGTTAAAAAAACTTTTTTGGTAGAAAATTAGCTTGAAAAACTGCAGCAGACATGTTCAAACCATAGTAAATAGGAATTCTTTTTTTAAACTGAACTTACTTGGTAAACATCGCTTCCCAAACAGCCTGAAACATCGACGTCTTCTTCTGGAACGTCTGTGCTCGTACTTGATCCTGCCACCGCCAAATTACCACTAGAATTAGCACTTAGCTTCCTTTTAGAACCACTTCCAGATAATTTTTGTAATCTTTCCACTTCTAGAGCTAAATGAGAGTCTAGTTCTCCCTGACGTATCGTACAACTGCAAACCGGGCAGCTCGGTAACTCGGTCACTTTTTTACGATTTCTCACACAATTTAATATAATACTATCATCGTACTGATTAAAACTATTATTAGGCGTATTATTTAACGAATTAGAACTCCCTTCCATGTTATTATACATCAAAATCGGTAACATTTCAAACGATTCAAAATTTTGTTGTTGAACTGCACTGATTATAAATCTGTAAACATCACATTATTTACGCAATTAAATTGTGTTTTGAGAGTTTGTAAACGGTAATGGAAGTTCGTTTGTGCTTATGCAACTTATCTTACAGACATAATGGCGGTAATTTATGTAATAAAAGAAATTATTTGAAGCAAAACAATAATAATACGATCGTTTACACAACTTTTTTTTTTTTAAATTGGTTTGATTGGAATTTGAGTGACATTTCTTAATCGGTAGGGTTGGGATGTTCTCACTAATGGATTTAGTCGATTTTACGAATAGTAATGGGGATGGCAACTCAAAGCTAATCGTAGATGGCGCTGCGATAGTTGGTCCCCACGTCTACCTTGTACAAAAAAACAAACAAGATTATTTGTTATAAAAATTGAGTATAAATACAAAACAAATATGGAAAATTATTCGTCCATGCAAGTACTATATACTAAAAGAAGAATTAAGACGCCGCGGCGCATCTACAAGAGAAAAAAAGTGATTTAATTGAGTGGTTATACATTTGATTTTACCGTAATAAATCCACAATTACTTGTAGTTGAGGTTTCAATTTTTGAGTTTAGGTATGTTTT
Source organism: Agrotis clavis (assembly GCA_954870645.1). Classification (NCBI taxonomy): domain Eukaryota; kingdom Metazoa; phylum Arthropoda; class Insecta; order Lepidoptera; family Noctuidae; genus Agrotis; species Agrotis clavis. Next base: position 3,688,295 of record OX940944.1, read on the forward strand.
ACCTGTCCTCTCCTTTATCAAGAATATAATGCTGCTTTTGACTTTCTATTTTGATAAAATATCATAATGTTTTAAGTCAGTAATTTTAACCTTTTTTTCTATTTAGATTCGAGAAATATCACAATATATTTAATTTCTTAACACCACAACTATTACAAAACTCGTTCCAGGTGATAATTCTTCGATTTTCGAGCGATGCAATACTGGTACATAACCTCCAAAAGAAAAGTTGATATTATTTTGAAAAGTGTATTCCATCATTTTTACAGCTTATTACACAACATCTAGTCATTTTACATCAATAAATGTTTTTTTTTCTGAAAATTCCTTTGATTTTACAGTTCTTTGGGGACCAAACTGTCATTTTCACTTTGACACTTGCCTTCCCCATTTTTCATGTATTTATTATGTGATAAATGATTGTTTATTTTTTATTTTAATACATAAATTAAATATTGTGAGTTAAAAATGTGACATTATCTAATAATGTCACATTTTTCACTCACAATATTTTAAAATGTGGATCAATCAGATTTTATTTGGAGTACATAAAAGTAAAATTAACAGCCAGAATGTTTATGATACTCATAAAATAAGCTTAATTTATTGATAATTTTATGCTTTATATACAGTTGAATCCGTTTATAATGACATCGAAGGGAAATAATAAACATGTCATACTAAGCGGACGTCACACAAAGCATTTTGTACAAAATAAACAACCTCCTGTTTTTGTCAGTATGTAAGTACAAATTTATTTTAAAAGAGAGAGACAAAATAGAACTTAGTCAACATTATCTAATAATTCAACTATAATTACCCACTAAGACTCAAAAAAACCATGCATACACCGAACATAGTCGGGTATCACGTGACGCTCCCGCATGCGAAGTCATTATATCCGACTTTGTTTAAAGAATTTTGTATGAAAACCAAACTTACAGCTTGGCCAGAACGAATTGAAACGGAACTAAAATTTTTATTTCTGACAGCGTTTTAAAATCTTTGATATTTGATGTAAACAAAGACCGCAGGTTTGTTAGATTTATTATTGTGCCATAAAACTAACGTTATAAGTGAAAAAAAAAAAAAAAACATTCAAAGTGTTGGTAGCGCGAAGACAGTGGCGACTTCCGGTTTTCTACATTTTTATGTCAAGCTGTATCTGTGTAATACGTCATAATAAGCGGTTGGCCATTGTAAGCGGAGTCATAATAAACAGATTCTACTGTAATTGAATAGGATATTGGACAGTTATTTTTTTCTTTCGAAAACCAGATGTTATTACTCGTCAGGTACCCGCAGAGCTAACCGAGTCATACCAAGAGGTATCGTTATTCCCAAATATATACCGGGTTGTAAAGGTCAGTTAGAATTAAGTCGCTCATTTTGAAATACTGATATTCAGCCACATCCGGTCCCACTAGAAGGTGATTATCGAAAATTAGTTGGGAAAAGGCAAGGCAGACGATGATTACATGACTGCGGCGGGAAGATGTGGGTTTCAGTGTGTGTGTATTCCTTTGGCGACCGGCCGGCGGCGGCGCCCTCGGTAGCCTCTACGACTAAACAGATTTTATCTTGAAAACTGTCTCCACGTATTTGTTTTTTTTTTTATAATTCCGCAATTGTTCATACTCATAAATGAAACGAGATATCAAAATTATTTCGTATATTATTCTTAAAATATATTTTCATACATAAGGCAATTTTAATATTTTACATAGTGATTTGAATTGAATTATATAATAATAAGATTATACAAAATCACATAAACCATTGCATTGTAATAGAATGTTAGTTATTCATTTTTACGCATACTAAAAACTCTACATTATAATTATTAACACTATTTACAATATGCAAGAAATCGACTACCAAAGTTATCAAGTTTATTAAAATAATCACATCCCTATCACCTTCAGAAAACCGTCGAAGTCTTCCATAGATATAGAGAAGGGACTGAATATTTTTCGCCTACTACACTACATAAGCTCTATAATCCAAACTATCCAATCCAAACTAATATTATAAATGCGAAAGTAACTCTGTCTGTCTGTCTGTTACGCTTTCCCGCTTAAACCTCTCAACCGATTTTGATGAAATTTGGCACAGACAATCTTTAGACCCTGAGAAAGAACATAGGCTATCAAAACACCACGCGGGCGAAGCCGCGGGCGGAAGCTAGTTAGGTATAGATTGAAAAAAAAAACGAAAACTTGATCTCATTCAATTCAAACCAATTATCGCTGGTAGTTTGCATGGTAATGTGAATCATATATTTTTTTTTATTTTATCCTTCTTTATTTTTTAGAAGTTACAGGGGGGGGGGGGGACATTTTACCACTTTGGAAGTGTCTCTCGCACAAACTGTTCAGTTTAGAAAAAAATGATATTAGTAACCTCAATAATATCCTATCCATAGATGCCCAACACGTATGGGTTTGGTGATAAAAAAAATGAGTTTCAATTCTTTGTATGCAAAGCCGTCTTTAACTTATTGGAGGCTCTGGGCATATTAGGATAATGGGGCCCCTATGACTTTGACAGAACACTATTTTGTTTAGAAATTTACTGCTATCTATTATTTGTAAACAAAAGTGTACATTTTTTTTTTCGTTTGTAAAAAAATAACTTTTTTTATATTTTGTTGATTAAATATCTCGAGAACAACGCATCAGAAATCGAGACATGATGCATATAACTTTTAGAGAATTTTACGTACTTAGTATACCATTGAATTGTATTTTTATATATTTGAATTTATCTAAGCATGCTGAAATCAAAAAGCTTAATTTTTGGGTAGGAGTAGATTAGCTTCGCACATGCAAAAGCTGTAAGCAAATTGGTATTGTAGTCAGTAATTTAGGTTCGTTGTATTCGAATCAAAAAAGTTTTTCGGCAATAAAAATCGGTTATCGTTTAGTGATCTGGCAGGGACGAGGGGGCCCCTGTCGATCACGGGGCCCTGGGCACTTGCCCAGAGTGCCCAGTGGAAAAGAGGGGTCTGTTTGTATGGGCGACCCCCAAAATTGTTTTAATTTTTATACCAAGTTCGACAGGGTAGCTCATATAATTTCGAAGAAAAGTGGCTCTGACATACGGACGGACAGACAGACAGACATGACGAATCTATAAGGGTTCCGTTTTTTGCCGTGTGGCTCCGGAACCCTAAAAAATGACAATGAGTTTTGGTAAACGGCAAGTCCATTATACAGGTCTATGGTCTAATTTTTTACAATTTGTTTATCTACTTAGAGAATACCCTAACAGTCTGTAGTGAACCTTCTTCTTCACAATTCTTCTCCACTTTCGCTTCTTGAGCTACGGATTTAGTTTTATTCTTCCTGTTAGCCGGTTGTTTCAAATGTACAGTTTTGACGTGAAGTTTGAGGGAATTTGATTGACTGAAAGTTCTGGAGCAGTACTGGCAAGTGTAGGGCTTCGCCCCGGTATGGACCTGGAACAAAATAATAATAATAATAATATTCCACAACTATCACACAACGCCATCTAGTCCCAAGCTAAGCAGAGCTTGTGTTATGGGTACTAGACAACTGATAAACATACTTATATATTTCTAAATACATACACATTATAGATAAATTACACCCAGACACAGAACAAATGATCGTTCTCATCACCCAAACATTTGTCCTGGGTGGGAATCGAACCCACGACCTCCGGCATAGCAGTCAGGGTCACTAATCACTAGATCAACAGGCCTGTCAAATTATAATTAGTTTTTTTTTTTATTAATTGATAAAATCATCAGGATGGCACGGGGAGGACTGTTGGACTCGTGGTCTCGTACTGACTAAAATCCACGGTGTTCTTCAATAGCCCTTTACGTTCCGGGGTTCCATAGTTCCTGATAAGACAGTCCTGCGAAGTTCAGTTAAAGGTTGGGTTGAGGAGTTAAGCCGCGTTTGCCGAGGTTGGTCTGTGGATAGGTGACCATCTATCATAGCTAGGTTCCCCGGAACGTAAAGGACTATTGAAGGACACTGTTGATTTTAATCAGTACAAGTCTGACAGTCCTTCCTGCCATTTTCTAAGTGGGAGGACTCATTTGATGATAAAAAGAAAAGTCAGTGACTCATTAATTATTTTTGAACGCAAAAACGTTGCGACGTTCATCGTAAAGACGATTTTAGAGGAAAGAAAAATTCAGTTACGAGTGGGATATGAACCTGCGTCTTCTGGATAAGTACTGACGCCTTATCAAGTATGAGTGTTAGTTACGGTAGCCTAATTGGTAAGTCTTCTGCCTAAAGGGCCTAAGTGAGAGACTAAGGCTGCTTTTCCACCAGAGATGCGCTATGTAGCTGTGCTGCGAGGATGTAAAAGCTGAGCTACGAAACTGTGTGACCGTTTCCACTGATGCTATGTAGCTGTGCGAGTAAGATGTGCTATGGAGATGGGTAGCTGCGCTACGAAGATGCGCTGTCACAAGGTAGCGTCACAGGGAAGCTGCGCTATGAAGATGCGTAGCTGCGCTACGAAGATGTGCTGTCACAAGGTAGCTGCGCTATGAAGATGCGTAGCTGCGCTATGAAGATGCGTAGCTGCGCTACGAAGATGCGCTGTTTCAAGGTAGCTGCGCTACGAAGATGCGCAGCTCGACCTATGCGATGTATCGATTGTAGGGAAAACGACTCATAGCACGAATCCATAGCACGCAGCCACAGCACGCAACCACAGCACGCAGCCATAGCATGCATCTTTTCATATAAAAAAACACATTTTAGTTGAATCCGTTTCCACCAGTGCTGTGCTATGTAAACCAATGAATATGATTGGTGGATATCAAACAAATCCGCAGCAACGTAGCATAGCGCATCTCTGGTGGAAAAGCAGCCTTAGAGTCACTCAACGAGCAATCGAAAGAGCTATGCTCGGAGTTTCTTTGCGGGATAAAATCCGGAACATGGATATTCGGTGAAGGACCAGAGTCAAATTTGCAAGTTGAAGTGGCAATGGGCAGGCCACATCGCTCGTAGAACTGACAACCGATGGGGAAGAAAAGTTCTCGAGTGGCGACCACGGACCGGAAGGCGCAGCGTAGGCAGGCCTCCCACTAAGTGGACCGACGACATCGTGAGGGTCGCGGGCAACGGATGGATGCAAGTGGCGAATTGTCGTTCGGCGAGGCGGTCTAAGGGGAAGGCCTATGTTCAGCAGTGGACGTCTTCCGGCTGATGATGATGATGATGATGAACTGGTAAGTCGTCTGGAGTACTTATCCAAAAGACGCGGGTTCAATTCCCACTCGAAGCTGAATTTTTCTTTCCTCAAAAATCATCTAGTCAATGACTCACTCTATAATGTCTATTGAGCGCGGGCTTCTGCGTGAATCTCTTCCCGCAGGCCGCACACACGTAGGGCTTCTCCCCCGTATGTGTCCGGACGTGGATCCGGAGCTGGTTGCTGTCCACGAAGTGCTTGGAGCAGCTGAGGCAGGGGTAGGGCTTCTCACCCGTGTGGGTGCGTTGGTGGTATTTCAGGGTCGCGTTTGACTGGAAAAAAAGAAACAGCATCAAAATCGGTTTAGCCAAACGCGAGATAATTGCAGATAACCATGCACATATGAAAAAAAGTTTGTGTGTGTGGAAAAATATTATTGAAAAATTAAGTAGCTATTTAGCTTAATCAAATCTAAGAGTTTAATGTGTTCAAAAGTCTGACAACCAGTCTTACCATAGGGTATCGTATTACCTAGTTACTGTGTTGTGGAGGTCCGATAGCCAGTCGCTCCATGTAAAATACGAGATATTCAGCTGTATCTGGAAGCGAGTGTAGTTTCGATAGTTTTGTCGCGGGACTAAGCGAGTGTGCAAGTGCGACGAGTGATTACTATCGCGCCACTCGCCCGCGGTCGCTCAGTCCTGCGCAAAGCCACGACTGATATGATCTAGCGAGCGAGCGAGCATCGCTGAACGAGTATCGCTGAGCGAGTTTATTTTTGAAAGCTCGTCGCTCAGCGACAAAACAACAGTCAGAACAGTCAGAGAGCAACTATTAATATATTCATCTCTTTCGTTTACACGGAATGATACATTTATTGTGCGTTTTTTGAGAGAGAAAATCGCCGATAGTCAGTGTTGCCGTTTTAGCCACTTTGTGGCTAAATCTAGTGGATTTTCAACGGTTTTAGCCAAACAGAAAACCATTTTAGCCACCAAAATAAATCTAGCCACTTCTGGCTGATTTTTCGATTATTAAACTTTTACTAAATTACTATTAGAAGTCTACCGATTAATTAAACCAAACTACAAAAAAACAATTAAAAAAAAGCTTGCCACAATTATAATATGTTTTGCCTGCTGAAGTTTTAAAGAAAGTCACAAATCGGTCAAACAAATTGAAATACCACCCACATCATCACCCATGACGAAGAGATTAATGAATCTCCAGATGTCACTGTAGACTTTGGAATTGATTTTTAATTTTAAACCAAATAATTGAGAATATTTTTCACTAGCTGAACGTTTATTAGCTTTTAATAATGTTAAATACTAATTAGTATTAAAATTATTTTATTTAACCCATTTATCACCATGCCGAAATTGTAATATTTATCAATAGTAATTGGATACCTAACAGTATCTGGCCAAAAGCTCTTTAGCCACTTCTAGCCGAATTTTGAAAGAGATTTTTTTGCAAAACTGGCTACTTTTTTCTTACATGTGGCCACAAACTAGATTGTCCTAACGGCAACACTGCCGATAGTTAGTCGTTTTCTCGCCGGCGGTCGGACCACTGCCTTTATGTATGTTACTAAGAAGTAAGATTAGTTAGAAGACACTCACCGAACATTTCTTCCCGCACACCTCACACACGATATTCTTGTTATATTTCAATCCTAAGTGAGCTCTGTTGGTGTGTGCCTGCAGCTTGGATCGAGTCATGAAGTTTGAGCCGCACTGGAATTAAAATATAATCTATATAAATGTACTTCTTTATACAGGGTGAATTTTTCAACTGGGCGTGGATGGCTATATCCGAAACTATGAAGAATATCAAAAAACGTTGAAAGGAGTCTCGAGGCCGATTTTGACGAAAACTAAAACTGCATCATTGTATTTAAGAAAAATCAATAATCCTGGCCAGGAATCGAACTCGCTGATTTTCAAAAAAAAATCACACCCTGTATTATTACACAATTTGCCGCATATGATTACTTTCCCGAATTTGATCCTTATTAGCAACACTATCGAATGGTGTAATAATACAGGCTGTGAATTTTTTTAGTCGTTTGCGATGTTAATAATTTTTGTAATATAGTCTTTGCTATCGTATTAGGTGTGTAACCTGTAATGTTAGTATAAGAGTTTTTAAATAAATAAATAAATAAAAAATAAATAAATAAAAATGTTGCCAACTTTCAGAATATGCGCTCTTAATAATACCTGATTACATCTAAAGCTCCGTTCCTTGGCAGTGGCGGGTGGTTTGCGCCTGCGCAGCGCTTTAGCGTGATCTTTCATATGAGTCTCTAGTGTCTCGTGACCGGCGTACTGCCATTGGCAAATAGAACAAGACTTGCTGAAAATAAGACAATTTCAGTAAATTTTTCATGATTACGAACAGAGCTATACAAGTCGACTAGCACCATCTCGTTTCCACTCCGGAGGGTTTCTTTAAGAGGAAACACAAGGGCCGTTTTTCCATTCAAACGTAGTCTCCTGTTTCCTCATCAGACGTCACAGTATCATTTAATCCTTTTTCTTTCATATCATTTGTTACACAATCCAACCATCTTTTCGTTGGCCTTCCTCTTCCTCTCCATCCATCAACATTCATTCTCATCACTCTCTTAGTCACATGAGTGTCATCTCTCCTCATCACATGTCCATACCAAGACAGACGATTCCCTTTAATTTTTTCTGTAAATGGCACCACTTTCAAACTTCCCCATAAAAACTCATTCCTTACTCTATCTGTTCTTGTCACTCCACACATCCATCTCAACATCCTCATCTCCGCTACATGCAATCGTTTCTCATCTATCTTTTTCACAGCCCAGCATTCCAATCCATACAATACGACAGGTCTAATCACGGATTTGCATATTTTCCCCTTTAACTTGAGGGGCATTTGCGGGTCGCAAGCATGGGCTTAGCCAGCCATGTGCACAGGGTGGGGCAAAATTCTAGATATGTGCTCAACAAAGACAATAAAGCCTCTTGACTGCTCATACGGGCGACTCAGGCTCACGACACATCAATGAAATTGCACTTATATTAGATGAAAATATGACTGACCATTTTAGTTTTGACCAGATAATGGATCTCTCCACACGCGATTATTTTGATAACATTTTTAAATATTTCTGCTTAATATCAAATTAATTATGAGTTCTTGTTCAATTAAATGGTGTGGGAAATCGTCTAGAACATCCAGCTATAAAAAGGATGGCATAACTTTTCATCGGTAAGTAAAATATAATTTATAATTTGATAATATTATGAATAATTGCAGGGCTCAAGCTAAACTGGTTGTTTACGTTTAAGGCACACAAAATGTACACCGCGTTGATGTCTTTTTGAAAAGTCCCTTACTCTCACTAGGTATTTTCAATAAGTGTGTCCCTTTCTATCTGTAGGCATAAATAGAAAGAGACAGATGCATTGCTGTAGTGTTGTGACAACTTCGAAACTAAGTCTTTAAAATATTGTCGATAAAAATAACGATGTTCCCTATCTGTTAAAAAGTAACGTTACTTAATGTTTACATTTTAGTTTTCTAAATATTCCAGAAGTAAAAGAAAAGTGGATCAAGTCAACAAGGAAAATTGGTTTCCAAAAAAATATAGCGTTGTTTGTTCAAGGCATTTCACGGAAGATTGCTTTGAAACCTTAAAGAACCGACGCCGTTTATTTAGTTCAGCAACACCGACTCTGTTTTTGTCTGTTTTGGTTTTATTTTACATATATGTTTTTCAGTTAAATTTTGTATGTTTTTGGAAAAAAAAATAAGAAGTACCTACATGTAAAATAAAAACTTAATAATTTACAGGCTTTACCAAATAAGACGGCTGATCTATGTATGCATGGTTCTAATTTACCCGGGCCTTCCCATCTAAATATCTCACAAGTAAGTTGATCTAATCTAACGATGTGATTCGTGATCCTAGGCCACATTGTTACAATATTTAATGCCTGATGTATAATTACAAGATTTAGTATCAATAAATAGGACAAACTTACGATCAAATACCCTCCCAGAAATGCAAATTTGATGATCATAACGTACCTGGAACTTCCTATGATAATGTCCTCGTTGTAAGTTAATTTTAAAATAATTGTCTCGTACAGGAGGATCGTCCTAGCTGGAGAGCTACTGAACCCTGCAACTAACGGTCTTCCTGTAAGGTTAGAAATTTGTACACGTAATATTTATAGCATGCTAAGAGCAATAGCGACGACCTGGCAGGCGTCAGCCGTGCACATCATTAGACAATTTAACTTTCAAAGTGTAAAAAAAAATTAAAAAAAAAACTTGTTCCTGTAAGCTTAAAAATTTAACAGGATGTAGTTTATTTATTGTAAATCTTGGAAAAAAAATGACAGGCGATTACAAGGTGCACAAGTATGTGACAGGCGAATTTAAAAGTGCGAAGTTGATGAGGAAAAATAAACTTTCTCCTGTAAGATCAAAATTATCTCGCGTTTGGCTGAACTGATTTTGATGCCTACTTCAGAAAAGTGTGCGTTACATTCCGAGAAAGGTTTTAATATACAGGGTGATTTTTTCAACTGGGCGTGGATGGCTATCTCCGAAACAATGAGGAATATCGAAAAACGTTGAAAGGAATCTCGAGGCCGATTTTGACGAAAATAAAACTGCATCGTTGGATTTTAGAAAAATCAATAATCCTAGCCAGGAATAGAACCCGCTGATTTTGGAAAAAAAATCACAGCCTGTATTATTACACCATTCGATAGTGTTGCTAATAAGGATCAAATTCTGGGAAGTAATCACATGCGGCAAACTTTAACTGATGAATGTTCAAGACGATAACTGTTTTCGGAACATAAGTTAACCGTTTCTTTTTTCCTCTCTAATTTCGCATTGCTGAATACACTGGGATTGTTGAGACATCAAATCCACTGAATTATTGAAAACAATTTTAAATAAATTAAGGCTCAGTAGAACATAGTAACATAGAAATATAGCAATTTCATGAAAATCTGCTATTTCCTTAAGTTTGCCTTATATGATCACTTCCCAGAATTTGATCCTAATTAGCAACACTATCGAATGGTGTAATAATACAGGCTGTGATTTTTTTTCCAAAATCAGCGGGTTCGATTCCTGGCCAGGATTATTGATTTTTCTAAAATCCAACGATGCAGTTTTATTTTTGTCAAAAACGGCCTCGAGATTCCTTTCAACGTTTTTCGATATTCCTCATTGTTTCGGAGATAGCCATCCACGCCCAGTTGAAAAATTCACCCTGTATATTAAAACCTTTTTCGGAATGTAACGCACACTTTTCTGAAAACGGCATCAAAATCAGTTCAGCCAAACGCGAGATAATTTTGATCTTACAGGAGAAAGTTTATTTTTCCTCATCAACTTTGCACTTTTCAATTCGCCTGTCACTTACTTGTGCACCTTGTAATCGCCTGTCATTTTTTTTCCAAGATTTACAATAAATAAACTACATCCTGTTAAATTTTTAAGCTTACAGGAACAAGTTTTTTTTTAATTTTTTTTTTACACTTTGAAAATTAAATTGTCTAATGATGTGCACGGCTGACGCCTGCCAGGTCGTTGCTATTGCTCTTAGCATGCTATAAATATTACGTGTACAAATTTCTAACCTTACAGGAAGACCGTTAGTCGCAGGGTTCAGTAGCTCTTGGACTATCCAACCTAGTCGAAAATTTTTTTCTTTTGATTTTTTTTATGATTTTATTAACCTTGATTTAATTTTAGCATTAATTTAAATAAAGTTAAAACAGAGTTACGTAAGTGTTTTATTTGCACCCAGTTAACGCCCAATTAGTATAGTTAATAAAAAAAAAGAATAAACAGACATCGTTATGTTCGATTTTATCGATATTAGGTATTGTAGCAAAACGGACTTGTGCATCACTATGTTTGGAACATTCGTCCTGACATTGTTGCATCGGCCAATCACAACCGCTGTTTTTTCTTCGTCCCCCGACCCGCAGTGGTGAGTCGTGTGCCTAGGCGAAATCGGTCTATGAGCTCTCAAGTGGTTTAATTCTCTTTGGTGCTCAAGTTGGGGCAAAATTCTAGATTTTTTTTTGTATCGTCTGACGATTGTCGAGTGTGAGGTTTATTAAGGATATTAAGTAGGTATTGTATTAGGTAAGTACCTACATTATTTAATTTTGGTTAAAAGACACCTAACAAATCGGAGTCAGGGTGGGGCAACCACCCCACCCTGCCCCACCGTGGCTACGCCCAACTTGCGACTCGCAAGTTGTTGCGGTGACCTGTCGCCATTTCATCCATCCCGAGCTGACCCGGTGCGTTATGTCCCGGTCTACATCGCCAATGGCGAAGTCCAATATCAACAATAACAAAAATAAATTCTCAAGTCTTACCTCTCTTCAGTTTTCAGCGTATGTTTTACTGAGCGCAGTATATGTCGTTTCCAAGCTTCGGAATTATAGAACTGTATGTTACATTCAACACAGAATCGCTTGGACGCGGGGTCTGTGGGGTCAGCGGGGTCAACCATCTAGAATGTTAAATTTATCTTTTTTTAAAATTCAAGATTTACTTTAGTAAAGTGCGGTTTCATTATTTACACAGTTCGTATGGCCACTGCCTTGAATATACAGTGTGTATGGTTTCCAATTACCGATACATATACAACGTGTAACGCCAAAAGCGCAAAACCTCTCGTGGGGTAACTCAGCCCATGTTACTGAACAATTTTTGTTCTAAGACTTTTGGAAATTCGCAAAAAAGAAATGGTTTTTCATACAGATTCGCCCTACCAGTTTCTCATTTTGCATGAAAAACCATTTTTTTGCGAATCACCAAAAGTCTTAGAACAAAAATTGTTCAGAAACATGGACTGAGTAACCCCACGAGAGGTTTTGCGCTTTTGGCGTTACACGTTGTATAAGGTGATATTATAGACTCATTTCCATCGACAAAACTGCTAACCCAACACCTCACGAAAGGCGGCCATTTTAGTTGTTTGATCGGACGAACTGGGGTATGATCAATAAAATACAAATACATGTCTTTGAATCCAAGAGGCAGTTTTCTAAATAATAAGTGAAAAGAAACATGGGAAACCACAAAATTGTACACAAATATTTTTTATACATTTACAGAATATTTATTTTTTTACTCCAGCTCGAAAAGTACCCCTGAAGAGAGAACACTTGCAGCCTTATACAACATTATTTTTTGTTTATGCGAAACCTGATACACCTGTCCAATATTTTTGTGTAAAGAATCTATGTACAAAATTTCAAAACCGTATCATAAAAAATCACAAAGTTATAAGCTTGTATATTACCTGGTGGTCCGTTCAAAAACATGCTCATTTCGCGGTACACTCGCGTAAACCGCGTCTCCTGTGTTATACACTCGTAATAATAGTTTGGCAATAGGTACCTAACCATACGGTGATTGTATTGTAATTAACTGGTAATAAAATTTAATTAAAATATTTTTGAAAAAACATATAACATGGTGTAAAAATTATTAGAATCGAATCAGATACTGATTCTGAACAAACTATATTCAGGTTTCGCATATACTAAAAATAATGTTGTATACTACAAAAACTTAAACATCTGAACACATGTCTAAATAAAAAAAGTGTGACTGCAAAACAAACCTTATTTCAACGTCATAATCTGCCATATTTTTAGACGAGGTACAACAGTTGAAGTTTAATTTCATATTTTATAATTACCTTTTCTCCATTAATATGAGTCTTTCTCTTATGCATCTGCAGTCCATGTTTGCCCACGAAGGTCTCCCCACAGATGTTACACACGTGCTCCGTCGGGTGACGCTTGCGCATATGAGATAGATACGACGTCGGCTTCCTGAAATATTAAGAAAACCTTGAAAATTAAACAAAAAAATAAACTTAATAAAAAAGTTCATAAAATAAAAAAATGATATTTCGTCAAGCAGTACTGGCTCAGTTGTAGGTCGTAGGTTCGAACCCCGCCAGGCGCATTACTTCGTGAAAGGAGGTGTTTTTTTTTCGGTGCAGACATGTACCGAGGTACAAATTACTATTTAAATCTCTTCCAATAATTAGTATTTTTAGCAGTATTAAAATCCTTCAGTACAAGATAGAAAAAGAAACCAAAGTACACACATCAACACGGTCTAGGGATATTTTTAAAAAAGCGAATCACTATCAATGTGTTAATTATTTATATGACATGAATACATTTAAAAGATACGTTATTTAATATTCTACCATTTTTTAATAATGGTTAAGGTATAGATTAAAATTTCAGGATTTTATGGAAAAAAAATGAAGCATAGACGGAAACCGAATATGAATGAACTTTTAACTTGTGAGTAAAAACTGAAAAAAATAGAAAAATCATTTAATTTGTGTTTATAAACTTGAAGTTAGTAGTCTGAGAAAGCGCCCATGATGTTCATAACACATCGGCAACGATTCGGCATGCTCAGAACAAGGTTGTCAATGTCTTGCTGCGGAATATTGTCCCATGTCCTTCTGAGGTGCGCAAAAAGTTGATCTTCTGTAGCCAGATTTTCAGGAACTTCCTTCAGAGCTCTTCTTTGCAGCATATCCCACGCATGCTCAATGGGATTTAGATCTGGCGATTGAGCAGGCCAGTCTAAGGCCCTAACATTATGTGTATGTAACCAAGCTGCTACCGTTCTCGCCGTGTGTGCCCGGGCATTGTCGTGCATGAGCAGGAAATCTTGCCCCATTTGTGTTCTGTGGGGCAAGGTTACGGGCCCCAGCACCTGTTGGACGTATCGTTCTGCCGTCATATTGCCCCGCACCCAAACGAGATCCGTCCGTCCTCCAAGACGAATTCCTGCCCAAACCATAATTGTTCCTCCTTGGTATGGGTGAACTTCCTGAGGGTTCTGGAGACGGCTCCATCGTCCAGGAACTCGCCAAACACGCGTCTTTCGTGAATCTGGATGGAAGCCGAACCTGGATTCATCCGTGAACAGCACATTGGACCATTGCTCACGGCCCCAGTCCACGTGGTTCCGAACCCATTCTAATCGTCGTCCACGATTGCCTCTCCGTAAAGGTGGGACCCGGAGTGGTTTACGAGAGCGTAGATTGCTTTCATGCAGTCGCCTTCTTACAGTTTGGTCACTCACAAGCACTTGGTGTTCCACTCGCAGCCTTTGGACCAATTGAGTCGCCGTTGCATTTGGTTGTGCTCGCGCAGTAATTTGCAAAAATCGGTCTTGTCTGGGGGTAGTGATGCGACATGGCCCCCGGCGCCTCTCCGCTACTTCACCTGTGGCACGATACACATTACGCTGAACAGATCCAGCTTCCAGCATTCCCACAGCTCGTAACATCTCCGCCCTCGTCAAATATCGGCGTTGCATGGCTACAATACCTCAATTTTAACTTTATCTTTCGTTTAAAAATGAAAAAAAACTGTAACTAAACGTAATTCGTATTGTTTTCTAAATTTCGCACAAATGAAAATTCCCTCTCCTATACCTACATCAAGACAATTTTATGCCACCGAAACAAAAGAATTTTCAAAAATTTGAATTTGGAATTAGTCTGAGATAAATAACAAACAAATCGGTGTATAAAAGATTCCAATGCGGCCAGTAATTTTCGAGTTATTTAATTGAGTATGAAATATCCCTAGACCGTGTTGATGTGTGTATTTCAAAAAAACACTACCTCGCAACGCAACTGCGTTCAAAGAAACGTTTATGACAGCATTTACGGCTGTCAATCTGTTTCATCTGTCAAAATCACGTCAAAAAATGACATCGGTGTTTCATCAACAACAATAGAAAAAAACTATCGGCCTAGGTAGGGAGCCCTGGCTTTGGGCCGGTTGATAACCAAACGCAAAAAATAATACGAAATGTGAAATAAATGTAATTTTTTAATTCTTGTTCCCATGATTATTCACAAAAAATGTATACTAGAAATAAAAACTTATTTGTATTAGGTACATAAATAAATTCTATAAAGTACATTTTTGGGTTTTCACACGTTTTTAAATGAAGTAACGAAACGCATCATCGGAGACCATGTCATGTCGACAATTTCTGGTGGTACAAATGCGCGAATAAATTCAACATAAAATATTTTAATTCAAAATCTACGATTTTTTTTCCTATAATTTCGTACTTTTGTCCTTGAGGTACACGGTTGGGCCATTATTGTAAGGAAAAAAAAAAACATCTCCTTTATTTCATAACATCACCACTGCCTGCAAAACGGTGAAGGAAAACATCTTGAGGAAACACCAAAGAGATATAAAAGAACCTATAGAGCGGGCATTGGGAAAATTGTCAGCGCGCGGCGTCAGTAGCGCTATCTAAGCGTTGCATAGCAACGCGACTACTACACTGAGGGACTTTTTACCTATTGGTAAAAAGTTTTGGATCACAAATTTTTTCGTGATGTCCCGTCTATTGCTCGTATATAGTTTAATGTCTTTGGGAAACACATATGTCCTAGAACCAAACATTCGAAGACATGTGACAAACAATCACAGGGCCCGCGTTGTGGATTATGGCCCTCCCTCTCACAGAGAGGAGACCTGTGTCCCAGCAGTGGGAACATTATATGATGAAACAAAGTTAACTGCGTCGAACAAAATAATAAGAAAATATTGTTCTCCAGAAAAACAACGATAGATGAGGTCAAATTATCGCGATTCGAACGAAATCCAACTACAAGTGAAAATCAACCTTGCCACTAAGAAGTAAAGATGCAATTCGATTGACTTAACGTTGTCATGGCAATCGTGTTTTGTTTTTCATCTATTCATAGATAACAACGTGTTTTATGTCTTATGTCATAGTGGTAAGATTGATTTTCACTTGTACAGCTTGGTCAGAACGGATTGAAACGGAACTAATATTTTTGTTTCTGACAACGTTTTAAAATCTTTGATATTTGATGTAAACAAAGACCGCAGGTTTGTTAGATTTATTATTGTGCCATAAAACTAACGTAATAAGTGAAAAAAAAAATCATTCAAAGTACTAGCGAGAAGACAGTGGCGACTTCCGGTTTTCTACAGTTTTTTGCCAAGCTGTAGTTGAAATTCGTTCGAATCGCGTCGCATCATGAGTTAAGTCCCTTAGAGTATTGAAAAATAATGAGCACATATGTTTTGTTTATTTAAATCAATGAATATTGACAAAGATAAAACGCTTTGAGATTCGGGAGTTAGGAAATTATACCGACCGAGTGAATTTTTATTTATTTATTTATTTTAAAACTTTATGCAACACAAAAGGTACGGTCAGCCAAGAAAGTGGTGTACCAGTTTTGATTTAGTTTCCCGGTCATCGAAAATTACAACAAGGTTCGTTATAAAAAGATATTACTGAAAGAGACAACATTATCATGACGTAAACCTATGTATTTAGTATTCATACGTCATATGTCACATATAAGTACATGACATTTTAACCTTTAGTATAAATGAAAAGGACATTAGTTTCTACAAAGCAATTGAAATGTTTCCAAACAAAAGTAATAAAAACTATTTAAATAGACAACCGAATTCCATTTGAAAAAGAAAACTGACAATTGACATTTTGTCAAATATATGCAAAAAATCGATATATTTTCAGTGTTATTTTTCAATCAACTGCATATAAAATCATCTCAATGCCTGCCAACTTGACCATTGCCGAAAGAGCACAAATAATTGCCCAATTTAATGAGGGAAGCAGTATCAGTGCGATATCCCGGAATTTGAATATATCGAGGCGTTCTGTCCGCTTTTGGATTCGTCGTGAAGGAGAGGAGGGAAGTTTGTTGGATCACAGAAGGAGTGGTCGCCGGCCTGCACTCTCCAATAACGATAGAGAATTCATGAGACGGGAATATGAAATCAATGGTTTTAAGCCCACAAAACATTTTGCGGAGATGTTCGATGTGAGTGCCCAAACAATAAGGAATCATCTACATTACATGGGGTTGCACCACAGGCATTACGCCAAGAAAATATATTTGACGGATGCTCACAGACTTGCTCGTCTGAACTTCGCCAGAGAGCACTTAGAGTTTGATTGGTCTAATACAGTGTTTTGTGATGAAAAAACGTTTAAATCCAGTCAGCATGGACGTCTTCACCTTTGGCGATATAATTCAACACGGTATAAAGATGATCATGTAATTCCAAATAGAGAATCAGGTCGAATTTCCGTAAATATTTGGGGCTGGATGAGTGCGGATGGTGTAGGAGATTTGTGTTCTCTACCTCCTCGAGCGACGGCTGTAAATTATATCGACGTGCTTCAGAATGCAATGCTACCGACAGTCCGTAATGTTTACCCGGAGAACGAAGTGCCACAATTTGATTTTGTTCAAGATAATTGTTCAATTCATAATGCGAGGATCGTAAGAGCCTGGTTTCGTTCACACACTGACGTAAGGGTAATTCAGTGGCCCTCAAGATCGCCGGACCTCAACCCGATAGAAAATCTTTGGGGCCTTATGGTCCAACGATGGTCGCATCAAAATGAAAGAACCAAACAAGCTCTTATTAGTCACTGTAATTATATTTGGGAGGAAATGCGGGGAACCGATATTTGCTCACGGCTTGTTGGTTCAATGAGGTCTCGTCTTTTAGAGGTTATAGAGGCCAACGGCGGTTACACCCGTTTCTAATTTTTAAAAATTTTCAATATCTTCTAAATATTACTATATATGCTATGTTTTTGTTTGTTATAAGTATTTTAAAATTGATTGTAGAAATTTAATAAAAGGATAAATCTATTTTTAGCTTGTTTTTTATTGATATTGTAATTACAAGTTTACAGAAATTGTAGGTTTGTGGATTCGCCTTGTGCCTTTACAATTTTATGTAACTTGTTGATTACAATTCTGAATTTGTAGATACAATTTTGTCATCAAAATCTACAGCCCCCCGCCGTTGATTTTACGACGTCATTGGTTCCATCAAGTTCAAACTAAGAACAGCTGTCACGTTACAAACAGTAATAGTCGTTATCAATAATCAGATAAAGACAGCAATAGAAGTTGTCAGATCGATCTGCAAGCGAAACTAATCTTTATCACCTATGAATCTGCAAGCGATATTCAACCTTAGGGTGGTACACCACTTTCTTGGCCGACTGTACATAGGCGGACTTAATGCCTGAGGCATTCTCTACCAGTCAACCCAGGGTAGCAGAGAGATAACATGGCAGGTGCACAAAAATATAAAATTGAGATATCAAATGACAGAGTGAGAGAAAAAAAAAAACAAAAATACAAAATCTAAATAAAAATTGGAATCTAAAAATTTTGTGATTTTTAGAAGCGTTGTGTCTACGACAAGTTTTGTTTCGGTAACAAAAGAAAAAATACGGGTCTAATACTGTTGAAACTTGGTAAGTAGAAGTATTGTGTGAACCGCATAAAGATTTTCACACATAAATAAAACAATAACAAATGGGGGTGCCCCCCATACTTAGAATTAAAACACAATTTTTTTTTTTTCACCAAATCCATACTTGTGGGGTATCTATGGATAGGTCTTTAAAAGTGATGTTGAGGTTACTAATATCATTTTTTTCTAAACTGAAACGTTTGCGCAAGAGACACTTCCAAAGGTGTAAAATGTGTCCCACCCCCCCTGTTACTTCTAAAATAAGAGAATGATAAAACTAAAAAAATATATGATGTACAATACCATGTAAATTACCATTAAAAATTTGTTTGAACGAGGTCAAGTAATTAGTTTTTTTAATACGTCATAAATCGTAAACCGCAATTTACCTATAACAAAGTTACAACGAACTACATGAACTTTTATAATTATGTTACTTGCTGCTACGGAACCCTTAATGGGCGAGTCCGACTCGCACTTGACCGGTTTTTATAAAATAACGCGAGCATAATCGGGTGCAAAAGTTAGTGAGTATAATAACAATATTTACCTGAATGTATGGCTACAGAGTTGACATTCGTACGTATGTCCGTCATGCCATTTCTCATGAATCCTGGCTTGATTGCTAAACATAAAAAACATTATTTTTAACAAAAAAAAATATGGGAATGCTTTGAGGGATGGTGAAATAAACAAATGCGGACAGCGAATAATGCACGACTCGCTGTCCGACCATGGGCCCGGGTCGACGGCGCGTTGTGTTCCACGCGCGGCTCAAAGAGCGTCGGCAAAATGATGGGGCCCCCTCTAGAGTGCCAAAGCCTGCCGGGGTCGCGGGACTTATCTCATTACCGTGACCCCGGAACATAAAGGGCTACTGAAGGACACCGTGGATTTTAGTCAGTACAAGTCTGACAGTCCCTCCCGCCCTGCCCGGGGTGGGAGGACTCGATGACTGCTTCGCAGGAGTCGACCGCTTCCCACTTCGTCTCGCCCCGCAGCATGGCCTCGACCAATGCCGAGCGCGAGAGGTCTCCGCCTATATATAACATCACGCTATGACACAAAAGGAGCTGAACAGCGAGTATTTAAAATATAGAACTTACCTCGTATGCGAGACATGGCCACATTTATTACATTTAAATATGCGTGCGTGCGCAGTACTGGCATGTGTTCGCATCAGTTGCACGGAGCGGTATCGCATGTGGCATATGTCGCATATGTGTGGACCACTGCTCTGAAATAAGAAAAACAATATGTATAACGCGTTCCAACTTGGAAGACCACTGTCTATAATATTAATATTCCACAACTATCACACAACGACATCTAGTCCCAAGCTAAGCAGAGCTTATGTTATGAGTACTAGACAACTGATAAACATACTTATATATTTCTAAATGCATAAATATTATAGATAAATTACACCCAGACACAGAACCAATGATCGTGCTCATTACACAAACATTTGTCCTGGGTAGGAATCGAACCCACGACCTCCGGCATAGCAGTCAGGGTCACTAACCACTAGACCAACAGGCCAGTCATAGGTAAACTTTGAACTACGTAACATATACTTTAACAAATTTAATGAAAGAATCAACCAGTCTTCTGTTCTAATATCAAACAAAAATCTTTTACTAATAAAACAGTTCCTTTATATCAAACAAAACAACGAGAAGTCAAAAAAAAATAAACATATTATCAAGTTGAGTTGACTATTAAACTGAGAATTACGTTCTTACGCTTGAGTACAATCTCGCGAAATCTCGCCCCTTTCTCGCTAATTCAAATTCAAATTCAAATGATTTATTGCAATCCATAATGTACATATACAGGTGGTAGCGATACAGTTAGAGAGAAACAATTATGGACCCTGTCGGGCACAGCAAAGTTTGGAATATGGTTGGAGAGAGGAAGAGCGTTTTTTATTGGTACTCGTAGTCGTATATCCATGACACTAAAACAGCAAAAATGTGTGGATGTCATTAATTTAAATAATAATATTTTATCATGTTTGATTGAATATAATTATCTATATTAATAATTTCGTGCAGGGCTACGGTAGACTCGATCGAAAGCTTGCCTGATTAATAAAACATTAAAAAATAAAGATTTCGAGTCGACAACATATATCCGCAAAATTCGGATTGTCGAGTATTTTGTACATTTCTAATGATTTTCTGACCAGACAGATCGCAACCGCCATTTTTGACATCGGGTAACATGTTGAGAAGCTTTTTTAATTTTCTTTGTTTTTGGCAACCGAGTCGATAGCACTGTTAGCATGCCAGTGTCATGTGGTGTATTAAGTACTAAACCTCCTCGACACGTTGCGATATTATTTAGAAAAAAAACTATGAACTGTAAGGCCAGGTTCTCACGGCGATTATTTTCCCGTATACCGTATAAACGATTTTATCAAATAGAGGAGTGACAACAGAATTTATATGAAAACTTAAAAATTGTTTACACGGCGTTCATACGGGAAAATCCCGTGTTCGAGAAATATATTTTACCGTATACCGTGCGAAGTTGTCACCGGAACGCCGCGTCTCGAAACGATTTTATCGAATACGACTCGCAGTGGCGCTTATGTTCATGTTGTGTCGTTCACACGACTCGCCCATTCGAGAATCGTACGCACTCGCATGCGTGGCCCGAAAAAATCGAATCGAATGGTTGCCGTGTGAACGACTGCATCGCATACGGTAAAACCGTATACGTGAAAGAATCGAATCGAATGGTCGCCGTGTGAACCTGGCCTAACTTATGTCAGTGTCAAACAAACGTGTAGCCGTAAACAATGATGACAGTGGCAACCACGAATGCCTTTCTGATCGAGAACGATATTACCTCCGGCTCTTCACGTTAAAGGGCCGACTTGCTTCAGAGAGGAAAGGACCTATGACAATATTATTTACTGGCTTCCAGTCCCGGCTTCGCACGGGTGGACATGATATAATAATTATAGCCTATGTTACTCGCTGCGGCGCGCAGTATGGAGGGAGCGACTGTCGCAACCGAGCTCCGGGCATGCCGCAATCGCGGTGGTAAGACCCCTCTTTGATGAGTGGCTGGATAGGCGTCACGGCGTCCTGACCTTCCGCTTGACGCAGGTCTTCACCGGACACGGATTTTTCGGGAGGTACCCGTGTCTGATGACGAAGGAGGCAAGGTCTGGGTGTCACCAATGCGAGGATCGGCCGGAAGACACGGTGGAGCATACGGTGCAGGACTGCCCCGCGCGCAACAGAGCACCGCCGTGTCCTCACGACGGCAATAGGCGGAGACCTCTTGCGCCCTATCTCTGTCCGACCATGGACCAACGAATTATTCCCGTTGGATCCCACTTTTGAATCCCACTTGAATATTTTTCGACGGCGCGTTGTATTCCACGCGCGCCTCAAAGAGTGCAGTCAGCATTATGACGGGGCCCCTCTGTAGAGGGCCAAAGCCTGCCAGGGTGGCGGGACCAACGAATTACTGTGACCCCTGAATGTAAAGGGCTATTGAAGGACACCGTGGATTTTAGTCAGTACGAGTCTGACAGCCCTGGGTGGGAGGACTTATTTGATGATGTTACACACTAAAAAAAACATACAAAAATACAAATCTTTCCTCTTCATAATAGGTATTAGGAGGGAGCGACTGTCGCAAACGATCTCCGGCCAATAGGCGCGAACAATGGGCGAAAAACTGCAGTTTTTATTTAGGTACTATATTTATTAAACACAATGAATGAAGCTATACGAATCTATGCCTTGCATACCTTTAATATGGGTATTAAAGGTATGCAAGGCATAGATTCGTATAGCTGAAGCTGAAGGAATGGGTTCCTTGAGAACCGATGACTACAGAAATATCTACCTACATTTTGTACCAGATCTGTAGTTATGAGTCATGTTTCACCCGAGCGAAGCCGGGTTTTCATCTAGTGTAATTATAATTTATAAAAAATATTTTTTGTGTTCCAGTTATATTTTATTTATTTATTTATTTCTTTAGTAATATAATATTTATCTGTCAATTATTTATTTAAGTATTTATAGCTTCTAGTTTGGTATTCCTTCAGTCAAATTTGTTTAGTTAAACTTTATTTATCATTTAAAAAATCGTCTAATGAGTAATAGCTTTTGTTGATTAAAAATTGTTTTACTTGCCTTAAAAATATATTTGTTTTAAATACTCTGGTAATTTATTGTATACTTTTATTGACATTGAATATGGACTAGAAGAGTGCATTTTAAGATGGGACTGGGGTAAATTTAATCTGTTCTGATGACGAAGGGAATGGCTTGTTTGTATATCTCCTCGTGTCTTATATGTTTCGGGATATTTGCGCACCAATTTACACAATTCCAAAATATAAATGCCAATCAAAGTAAGGATTTTATGTTCTTTAAAATATGGTTTACAGCTATCTGTTGGTTCTATGTTCGTTATTATTCTTATAAGGCGTTTTTGTAAGATAAATACGGAAGGAGCGTCCGTGCTATTTCCGCATAGGATAATACCGTAGGTGAACCAAGCGTGAGCATATGCATAATATGTGACTATTGCGGTTTTTATGTCGGTTGTCTTTTTAATCTCCCGGAGGGCATATGAAAATTTTGATATTTTTGATTTTAGTTTGAGTACATGCGATTTCCAATTTATATTGGTATCTATTGTTAAACCTAAGAGGGTGAATTCATTAACTATTTCTAATTTAATATTATTAATTGTGTTTAATATTATTAGTGTGTGCTAAGATCATATCTCGCTAAAAAAGGCGGAGATCTCGCGAGATCTCAGCCTTTCGAGATTGCATTATTCCATGGCATAATAAAATTTTAGCCTAATTTCTTTATCGTGGTAAAATCATCAAATGAGTCCTCCCACCCCGGGCAGGGCAGGGGGGACTGTCAGACTTGTACTAACTAAAATCCACGGTGTCCTTCAATAGCCCTTTACGTTCCAGGGTCGCGGTAATGCGATAAGTCCCGCGACCCCGGAGCCTAATTTGTCTAGGTATAACTTTAATTCCAATCTCAGCACTAAATATATATGCTAATGTAATGCAGTTGTAATGTCCCTTTGTGCCTATTGACCTTGTTTTGTTCTGTCTCCTGCTTGCATGGAGGGAAGTGGAAACAATTTTTTTCCTACTCCTCCACTTTTCTTTTCTGATTAATTTCGTTGCAGGATCCAAGTCAGGTAAATTCATTCTCCGGGACACGTCTAGGCACTTTTCTGGTGGTTGCCTCTGTTGATTCTGGCTCTCAAGAGTTGCAGTGGTTTTGGAATAGTGTGGTGGGATTATCCCGATAAAAAACAAATGCTAATAACGATGAACTTACCAAATCATGCTTCATCTTGTGGTTCTCATAAGCCGTGGTGTCCACAAAGCCTTTATAGCAAGAGTTACATTTGTAAGGCGAGTGAAGGTAGTTGGAGGACCTGGACCTGGCCAGGAGACTCTCCAGCTGTTCTTCTTTACTCAGGATAATTTCGCTGCAGTCAGGTTTACGCACTGCAAAGGAAAATAATGTTACAGCTTGGAAAAAAAACGTGTGGAAAAATTGAGGTCGCTACATATGCATTACTAGCTGTTGCCAGCGGCTTCACCCGCTACAACTCGAAAATTATCCCACGGGAACATAAAATCGGGATAAAAACTATCCTATTTGTTAATCCAGGTTATAAACTATCTGTGTACCAAATTTTAGCCAAATC
This sequence comes from Agrotis clavis, assembly GCA_954870645.1. Lineage (NCBI taxonomy): Eukaryota > Metazoa > Arthropoda > Insecta > Lepidoptera > Noctuidae > Agrotis > Agrotis clavis. The sequence goes on from OX940944.1 coordinate 3,712,582, forward strand.
CGTTCAGTGGTTTTTGCGTGAAAGAGTAACAAACATACCTACATATACATACATCCTCACAAACTTTCGAATCTATAATATTAGTAGGGTGAATAAACAAGTAAGCACTGTGAATTGAGAAATAATGTGGAAAATAGTGAAAATACAAGACGAAATTATTTTTTGACACAGAAGAAAAAAAAAATTACAAATCGGTTGGCAAACGACGGAGTTATGGAGTTATAACAATAATAAAAAATATAAACATCCGAATTGAGAACCTCCTCCTTTTGGAAGTAGGTAAAAAATAAATAAAAGAACTCACTTTCATTTTTAACCTTCCTCTTCTTCTCCGTTCCCAGTGGCTCTTCTTCCACTTCAAACTTGAACTTCACCAGCGGCACATCATCTTCTGAATCTGATTCAGCAAGATTTGTTGGCATATCATCTTCATGGAAGCCATTGTCAGTATTCTCCTGTTCTAAATCTGTAAGAAGTTATTGCTATGGGACGCAATACGACGCGATTCGAACGAATTCCAACTACAAGTGAAAATCAACCTTGCCACTAAGAAATAAAGATGCAATTCGATTGACTTAACGTTGTCATTGGCATCGTGTTTTGTTTTTCATCTACCCATAGATAACAACGTGTTTTATGTCTTATGTCGTAGTGGTAAGATTGATTTTCACTTGTAGTTGGAAAGTCCCTTTTGCGCAGCATGAAAAATTTATTCAGCCGTTATTTACGAGTTGTAGTCTTAGGGAGGTGAGTGTGTGAGACGGTGAGTAATTCGTGACCCGCCGTCCGATCATGAACCATGCCCGGGTCGACGGCGAATCATGTTCGTCGCGCGCCTCAAAAACCTGTCAGCACACAATGGCCCCCTTAGAGGGCTAAAGCCTGCCGGAGTCGAGGGACTAACGAGCTACCGTGACCCCGGAACGTAAAGGGCTTTTGAAGGATCATCATTGTATTTTGGTCAGTACAAGTCTGACAGTCCCTCCTGCCCTGCCCTGGGTGGGAGGACTCATTTGATGAGTATACCACATGTAAAAAAAAAACGACGAAAGTCGACCCGGGCTTTTCCATGGTCGTACACAGAGTTAGGGTCAATTTACACTAGCGCAGAGTCGAAGCGCATCGAAGCGTCTTTCTAAAACTGAACATAACAATTTCAACCTCAACTCCACAGCGTAACGCACACATTACTTCTAAGATTTTAAAAAGTCGCACGCATTCCGCATTCTTCAGAATTCGCGCGTCTGCGCGTGAACAACGCTGATCGTGAAAATCTTAGAAGTAATGTGTGCGTTACGCTGTGGAGTTGAGGTTGAAATTGTTATGTTCAGTTTTAGAAAGACGCTTCGATGCGTTTCGACTCTGCGCTAGTATAAATTGACCCTTAGTGTGCGATTACAGTGGCGCGGGGCGGGCAGCGGGAGCGGGTGACGGGTCACGAAATAGACTAGATTTCCGCTCACCCGCCCGCACTTGCTGCACTTTAGTCAAAAACTATGTGTTTGCGTTACCCGCCAGCGGATTCCGCTGCCCGCCCCGCTGCCACTGTAATTGCACACTTACTCGCCGCCTGCTGTAGCGCAGTAGCGCGACGCCAGATATAGTCTAGCCAGGGCCGGATTAACCATTTCGAGGCCCCAAGGCACAGCTCGTTTCGGGCCCTCCCTTTTTCATACCACAACAACGCATAATAGACCCTGAAACCATTTTGCCCTGTCAATAATATCCACACTTGAGTTGCTGATTTCAAATTAATTTAAAAGTCATTTAATAAGCGATTATTTAAGTATAAAAATTAGATTATACTAGTTAATAAATTAATAAAGTGGCTAATACAAAAAAAAAAATAGTTAGATTAATTTCAATACAAAAAAAATTCAGACATTCACCGTCACTCTTATGGTGTCAATAATGGGGGCTTTTACCTTATAATGTGGAAAAAGTCTCACTTTTACCGTGGTTTCATAAAACCACACAATCCCTTTTTTTCATTTAATCGGAAGTGCTGGGCCCCTCGTCATAGTGGGCCCCTAGGCACTGGCCTAAAGTGCCTTATGGATAATACGGCACTGAGTCTAGCGACGTCTTTTGCCGTGGGCGTCTTCCACTGCGGCTGGGGTGGACGCTGTCCTCTCCCTAGCGCGTCCTGCCTCCTCCTAATCTCAAATTAGCCCTAATAAAATTATCATACCCTCATTCCGTTCCACCTTGAACTGATAACTGATGACATCATCAGTTCTGTCAGCAGTTGGCTCCTCCTTGATATCACCGTCTACTGACACACTCCGATCTATGGTCACATGCTGAACAGCTGTCCTGATGTATCCTCCAAAACAGTCAACTTCTTCCTTTATCTTTAAAGGTGTTATCTGGGAAAAAGATTTTTGAAAATTAAAGAGTGTTGACTCGCATAGTTTTGGTTGTGAGTTCAAATTAAGAGTATCTTTTTAATGCATATTATGTGATAAGGAATTTTCAAAAAAAAAAAAAAAATTGCCCGAAAAATAGATTTTAAAAAATATACAGGGTGTTTCTTTAAAATGGGCCAAAAGAACAACTCACACTTGACCAAAAAATAAAAAACGCCAAAATTGTCAACATCAAAAAAGAGATAAAGGTTCCTAAGAAAGTTTCCCTGTAACTCTTATGGATTCGGATTTCTCCCTTTTGGCTCATTTTAAAGAAACACTCTGTATACAAGGCGCAAGACATACTGAGGGCGCGGCGCGGGCGTGGTGCGGGTGCGACGCCACTTCTTTGATATTTCATACAAAATGTATATGTAGAAGTGGCGCCCGCGCCACGCCCGCGCCGCGCCATTTCAGTATGTCTTGCGCCTCGCCACTTCTATACATTTTGTATGAAATATCAAAGAAGTGGCGTCGCACCCGCACCACGCCCGCGCCTCGCCACCGCCAGTCGCCACTTGTATTTGTCCCGCGCCTTAGACCCATTTTTTTTCTTTTGTTACAACCAAAATTGACCAAGTTACAACATCATCATCAGCCTATAATGTTCCCACTGCTGGGACACAGGCCTCCTCTCTGTGAGAGGGAGTGGGTCATAATCCACCATGCAGACCCACTGCTCAAGTTACAACACTTCGAAAAAAAATATCAGCATTGTAAGCGACATATTGTAGAAAATACTGTCAACATCAGATTACTGAAGAAAGAATGCTGCCAGCGCTGATACTGATAACTTCATAGTATAACTCAGCGCACAGTGTATAATGCAGAAATGATATTAAGCGACCTCTTTTAGCATAACTTACCCCAAAAACACCATTCAACATCTGATTGAGCAGGGTCTCTGCTTCCAGACATTTCCTCTGCAATTGACCGCATTGCTTTAGTCTAGTGAAGCAGAAGACACAAGCGAGCATCGGTCTACTGTCTTCAGTTACAAACTGTAACAAAAAAAATGAATTATTTTATTGTTTTTATTATTCTAATTTTTTTTTCTTACTAATTGTGTACTTACGGGTGTATTAGTCAGTTTCTCGTAAGTTTCTTGCAGGTCCTTATTTTCTACTACAAACATGCGAACATTTTCCACTAAACATATCCTACACATTGATAATTTTTCCATTTTATATGAAAATTAATTTGATTTAAATATAGAACACAAGTTACTGGTGAATTCAAATTATGGCCTGTTATTACATACACTCAATTATATAAATAAGTTTCGTAAAATTATTTATTTGAATACACAGTATCGAATTTTGATAAAAATAAAATATGTTGTTTTTCTATGTGATTATAGTCCAAAAACAGGCATTTTATTCACGTTAGGTGGTAAGTTTTATTGTTGGAGTGTTTTTCTTTCAGTATTTTAAAGCATTTTCGTAAAAACATTGGACATTTTCGTAATTTTTCCTGAAATTCCGAAAATGTAAATAAGCGAAACATCCAAAGCAAACCAAACAAACTTGACGTTTCGTAGGATGCGTTCGTAAGATAATATTTTGTCTATAAAGTATGTAAATAAGTATGACGCGTTTAAAATAAAAATGAAAACGAATATAACGATAAATTGCTTTTCCCTTTAAAATATATCAGTCACTTTATTTTAATTTTTTATAACCATAATTTAAACAATTATTTCAGAAGGTTTAAATAATTTTATTAGTGAACGCACACAAACTGTAAACTGTCTGTCAACAGTGCAACCATGTTAGACACTTTACTTATGGTGATTGCTTCGATGTAGCCCGCGAAATTCAAATTTTTTTACGTTTTTTGCAATTTGCAGGCCAGTGACATGTTGTAACTTTATAAATATTTGTGTTGCGCAAATAACAAGTATAATTTTAAATATAAAAAATATCAAAAAACTCGCTCCATCAGCTCTCACATAGAAAAGGTGCATCGTAGTTAGATTTCGGAGATTTTAACATTATGCACCTTTTCTATGTGAGAGCTGATGGAGCGAGTTTTTTGATATTTTTTATATTTAAAATTATACTTGTTATTTGCGCAACACAAATATTTATAAAGTTACAACATGTCACTGGCCTGCAAATTGCAAAAAACGTAAAAAAATTTGAATTTCGCGGGCTGGTTGGAGCATCCCTTTTATAGAATATGAGTGCAACTACAAAAACCTATAAAACACATTCGAATTCCTTTCGAATTCCCTCAGAAAATACGATTGAATTCGTGATTAATAAATTAAAACAATAATAACCCGAAATTCTAATAATTTTATTGTTAGGTTCCTTCCGGTGATCGAACAAAACAACTGATAACGTATTGCAATTTTTAAAGCAAGTTTTTTGTTTTTTCATCGACCAAAGAAAATTGGTTCGAGTTCGAGTATTGTGTTTTCATCGTAGTTTCGTAGTAGCACTGCATCAAAATGAAGGATTTCGTTTCGATGCAAGGAATATCATTGGATGCAAGTGAAGGATGCAATTTTGGCATCAGAAAATGTAAACCCTAAGGCTACCCACTGACCAAATTCAGTGATATATAATTGCCAAATAAGATTTCGGGAGCGAGAAAAGAATAAAATACAATAAAAGGCATCACACTAAAGGATATAAATGTAAGTATTGTTAAACTGCAATTTATTTTCGATGTATGGGAGGATCATAAAAAAATGAATAATATCATTGTATATATAATAATAATAAGATTGTTTTAGGTGAAAGTTTACCTAAAGTACACGAAAATTACTGGAGCGATCTAATGTGTTATTGTCAGTTCCTCCTACGCGCTACGCTATCATCAATACAATTTGTGAAAGTATTTTGTTTTCTATTAATAAAATTATTTTTATAAATTAAAAACCGGTTATTTCACTTTGAATATGAGTAAAAACATAGTGGTGATAACTGACTATCTTTAAACAATAATATTAAAGAAATTCATAGAGCCAGGGTTTTTTTTCTTGTGTTTCTACTTTCTAGCAACATTTAAATAGTTAAGTTGACTAGATACATTATAATCATGACCCACACATTAATTTCCTGTATGTAAATGTAAATAGCCTTTATTCAGACACAATATTATGTTACATTTTATGGTTGTATTGTTTCAGTAACATTTCACAATAATGCACTGTTTGTTTTTAATTTTTCATCAAGTTCCTAATCTGTATGTCAATAATTGACAAAGGCCTCCTCCAACTGTCGCCATTGCTCTCTGTCCTTAGCCACTCTTGTCCATGTTCCACCTGCTATGGCTTTGATGTCATCAAAAAGTGTTTGTCTTAGTTAATCCGCCACACTTTGCTACCTGCAGTGTTATGACACGGGCTTTTTGTTTGTGAACGTAATGCACTAGTACCTACTAGTACTAGTGTGCGTTGAAGAGAAGCCTGCTGTCGGCAGAAACAGGTTTTGCAGAGCTATATCTAGTTACCTACACAACCTTTTATCACACTGTCTTATTTGTTTATCTGTTTCTTGGTTTTATATTACTAAAATTTAGATATATTATTGTGTAGTATATTTTTATTATTATATTATTATATCTACTTTTATGTAAGTACATACATACCTACATAATCATTGACACTACACGAATATATAAGTATAGCTGATTTACACCCGTTACATCACAAATACAGGCTCAGTTGAAAACCAGCGTCGAGCACTAGATGCTCGACATTTTGCTGAACTGGGCCTATTTGGCGCAGATTTTTTTTTTTTTTTTTTTAATGTGGTAAAATCAGGGTTGGAAAAAAAACAGTTTTTTTTCAAATTTATAAAACAAACAGTTCAAATTGTTTTAAACAAGTGTTTTTTTTTAGTTTCTGGCTTTTTTTTCAAATTAATTCCACCTTATTTGTCGATGGCTAAACATATAAATCAATTATGTTTCATTTCTAGACTACATCTATACAAAGTCGCCCTTTGTAATGATTTTTTTACGAAAAATGATCAGTGGAAAAAAAACAAGTGATGTTTTTTTTTCTAATATTTCTAAGAATTATTTCATTACAATGCCAATAAAAGTTAAAAATATGACATAACAATGGCATTAAGCTCAAATGGTTATAGATCAAGCTATTTAGACTCCTGAATATTAATTTATTTTCATTTTATATGCATTCATCCGCCTTGAAAAATAGTTGAAACGGGTAATAAATTTTTTTAATTTCAAACTGTTTTAAACACTGTTTTAAACAGGTGTTTTAAAACAACTTGTTTTAATCATGCCAACCCTGGGTAAAATCATCAAATGAGTCCTCCCACCCCGGGCAGGGCGGGAGGGACTGTCAGACTTTTACTGACTAAAATCCACAGTGTCCTTCAATAGCCCTTTATGTTCCGGGGTCACGGTAAGGAAATAATCCCGCGACCCCGGCAGGCTTTGGCCCTCTGAGAGGGGGGCCCCGTCAGTATGCTGACGCTCTTTGAGGCGCGCGTGGGACACAACGCGCCGTCGACCCGGGCATGGTCCATGGTCGGGCAGCGAGTTGCCCTTAACTCGCTGCCCGCATGCCCGCGCCTAAGGTGGCCGGAGATCGTCCTGCGACGTCCGTCGCCGTGGGCGTCCAACACCGCGGTTGGGGCTGAGGGAGGACTCTGTCCTCTCTCGCGCGCGGCGCGCCTCCTCCTTCGCGAGCATTACTGCTTCGCAGAAGGAATTTGGCGCAGCCATGGGACACACATCAAATCTTTGTGTTTCACTTCTTTCTTTTATTTTTAGCTGAAGTTTCCATTTTTCTGTTTCTTTTATTTTGTTGTGTGTTTGTCGTGGTTTTGTGGCAAATAAATATTTTTCCTTTTTTTCGAAAAAAAACTAGCTCCTGCAGAAATGAGTACCATTTGGAAAATATATATTAATATAAAAAAAAAGAATTATTCAATTTGGTAAAGGGGTCTTTGAGAAATAGGGGAACATACTACCACTAGTCACTATTTTTTTTAAGGACAACTGAATAAAAAAACTGGCAATTTTTATATGTTTGCCAGTAAGGATCACAATCGTAACCGGTTATTATTTTATCACACTATAATATTGATAATTTCAGATACAATATGTTTCTGCCGGACTTGGTTTTTTTTTTTTGAGCACCCTCCATTGTGTGTCAATCAAACCAATCATCTTATTTCCTTTAATTGTTTCTCCTTCTTTCTAAAATCCATGTAAAGGTTGTCTTAAAAAGTTTGCTTTTAACTGCCCATTGTGTCACACTACTTGTAACTTCTATCTTGCAAAATCTATAATTTGTATGTTGTGCATTATACAGAATATTCTCTACCTATCTGCTGTCCCATTATTGGACAACGGACTCCCCAAGTCTTTTCAAGAGAGTAATGCAATACAACTTGTAAACCAAAGACTTACAGACTTCTAAAAATAATACATTATTTATCTATTCCAGGTTCCACCAGCATCCAATCATGTCGAACTGAAAACCATCATCTGCTCAAGCCTTCTTGACAATGTTGGGGTCAGTTTCCGTTCTACCCAAATGTTACTGAATAATTGGTTACTTGAAGCAACTATTTGATCTCAACACAGTAACCGAGCATCACTACACTCCTCGTTAAGACTTACCAGCAACAAAATGTACACAAACCAGCTAGATTTCGTCTGTGATTACTGCTCAAGAACTTTCACGAGGAAATACAACTTGCAGACTCATATCGAAAACTGTCATGTAAATTCTTCATGCCGTTGTGATATATGTGGACAGAATTTTGGCAGTCCAGCTGGGTTGTTACAGCATTTATCCCGGGGCCACAACAACTACAGTCAACCCTTCCCAGAATGCGAGTTATGCGGTCGAATTTTCACCAGGAAACAGAACATCACTTCTCATATGATAACAGTGCATTTGCAAGGTTTGGGATACGAAATCCGCTGCCGATTATGCGATAAAACTTTCACTACTAAACGGAATTTGAAAAGACATATAAATCAACTACATAATCCTGATGTGGAGTACCCTACCTGTAATGATTGCCATAAGATTTTTAAAGGAAAGCATTCGCTTATAGCGCATATACAATCAGTTCATAATGTGAGTGAGAAAGATGCTATCAAATGCCATTTGTGCGAAAAAGTCTATACTAACAATAGAAACTTGAAAAGGCATGTAGAAATGTTCCATGGTGTTAAGGGAGAGTTTAGATGCGATATCTGTCCTAAAGTTTACACTTCGAATCAGAGTTTGCGGCGCCACGCCCGAACGAGGCATAGCACGGAAAACCAGGATCATTTAACGTGTAATTTTTGCATGAAAGTGATAATCGGGCGAGAGAATTTCGAAAGTCACGTTCAATTCCATCACCAAGATACAGAAATGGACGGTAAAAGCTCGGAGTTTGCCTGCGAATCGTGCGGTCAGAGTTTCGACGAAGAATCTTCTTTGAGACAACATGTCAAAACTGAGCATTCTTTCAAAACTTTTTATAAGTACTGCAAGAAATCTTTACTCAAACAGTACGGGATGGACTCACAGAATATTTACAACTGTGAGTATTGTGACAACTCGTTTTTAACCGTGTATGAGTTGAAGGACCATATGCGAGTTAATCACGACATTGAGTATAGCCTTTCAACGTGTAATGTCTGCTTCAATAAGTTTTATAGTAAGGAAACAAGGCGAGCACATAGAAACATTTGTCTCCCCCCGCCAAACGTCAACAGTTGCAGCCACTGCGATAAGCTATTTACTGATATCTCAAGTTTAGAATTTCATACCAGAATTTTTCATCCGCAATCTCAAATCGCCGACTCTAACATATCTTCCACAAACATTGATGAGGAATCTCTATCGTTTAAATGCGAACACTGCGACCGTGTTTACTACAGCGAAAGATCCCTCAAGCATCATTTTAAGCTAAAACACACAACTGACGAAGAAGTAGAATGCCAACTTTGTGGCAAAATATGTAGCAACAAATACTACTTAGCGTCGCATATAAAAATAGTCCACAATAATGATTCTTGGGCCCGTTGTGAGTACTGCGACAAACAGTTTAAATCTAAACGAAATATTCGAAGGCATATAGAATACACACATTTAGGAATGCAAAGATACAAGTGTATCGAATGCGAGACTTTGTTTAAAGAGAAACGGAGCTTAAGAAAGCATGTTAGGACGAAACACCCAAATTCCGCGGCATTCCCTCAATGCCACATTTGTCATAAACGTTTCGAGTCTGCCAAATCTTGTAAGATACATCTAAAACTCTTGCATTCTTTCAATATGAACACCTATCCGTGCCATTTATGCTCAGTATCATTCAGTTCAAATGAGTCCCTGACAATACATTTAGAAACGAAACATTTAGCTGAAGATCAAATCTACAAATGCGAGGAATGCAACTTAGTTTTCAAAGGGCAAGAGAAGTTTGACGCTCATAATGAAGTTTGCCACGTCAATTTAGTCCCTACGGTCAAGCAGAAAGTTCTTCCAAGATGTATTCTATGCATGAAGGATTTCAGCACCAGAAAAACGCTAAAACGCCACATCAAAAAGTTCCACGAAGATTTTGATGTAGACGAGCTTGCGACTTTTGGTTCTCGACGCAGAACTTTTATCGTTGACTGTGAGGAGTGCATCAAGAATTTCAACGACGATTTTTATTTGAACGTCTATAACAAACTTAAGCACTTGAGAGACACTGAGATTTTTAAATGCCAGACTTGTTTCGAGTCCTACAATTCGTTGGAATTCGCTGTGCAAAGGTACAAGTTGACAAATGCGGATGCTTCCAAGTCTAAAATGATTTTAAGTGAGCTTTGTACAACTGAGATGAGTGAAGAGGAGAATGATTTCTCTCACTTCGGGGCACTGCATGATATGTTACCGGAAAGTACGACTAGTGATATTCATATTAAGTTGGAGCCTGTCGAAGATTTGGAGCCGGATATAAAGATGGAACCGGCTACACCATAAGTTTCATTTTCTTTTTGTCGCAGGTACGACAGTATTTTGTAATTATGCGTCCACTCCTTCACATTGATGCAATTTGAACAAAATTATACCCTATGTTACTCGCATATAATATTGCCTAGTTGGAAGAATTTGGACATCTCCACTGTTGGCCTACCTTGATGTCTTAAAGCAAGAGTAGCTCTTCCCCACACTGGCATTACCTACTGTCGCTTTAAGCGCGTCATGGTACGCGACCAGGCTTCGCACAAATAACCTATGTTATTTGCTGACAATTTAGCTTTCTAGAGATGCAAGAATTTGGAGATCTCCACTGTCCTCTAACATGGCTTTAGACTATAAATTATGTAAATCCAGATTTCCCCACGATGTTAGTTATGTAAAAAATAAACTTAGAAAGCACAGACGCCGGCAGGTCAACCTACCCGAATCTGTCAAATATTACCAATCTAATGATAACTTTCCAGGGTTGTGATAAGGTTGAAAATCTATTAAAGTTTGACAGATTGAGGTAGGTTGATGTGCTGGCATATGAACTATAGTATAGTATGTATTATCATACGACATACTTTACTGTATTTGCAATCTTTTGTAGCATTTAAGTTCGACTGATAAATAATCTTAGATATTGTACAAGATACGAAGATACTCAATATTTAAATTAAGTCATTGTAAATATCTATTCCAAGTATGCACCATCACAAATCATTTTGAAAATCTATGATTTTATTCTTAGTCCCTATTGTGTCCCTATTATGTTCCTATTTTAAAAGTAAGAATACTTGTAACTTTTTAAACTTTATTGCAAACAAAATACAGTCCATGCAGTAGATACCATGGAAGGCCACTCTAACGCTGCCTTCACATTTGGGCAACGACGAAATAATACTAGACTCCTAATAACAGGCGACCGATGTCTGTCAACACATTAGGCAAAAAAGTCTTATATTCGTCTCATTTCGACCAATCCTGTGAGCCGTAAACATACGTTGAGACAGAACAGACCTTGAGTTAGCCAATCACAACACAGTACCCCGTCCCTCTCGCTTACGTAGTACCTCAGCGAGTTGACAGAATAATTTTTGTTCCTTAAATCGTGCATGCGGAGTCTAGTATTACATCGTCGTTGCATTTGGGCGACAGTCGCGCGAGAGACGCTGCTTATGCGCGGCTGTTCATATAAAATGTAAAGGAATGTGCTTCTGCAGCGCTGCTTGCGACGTAATGTGAAGGCGCCATAACAAATAAACAGTTATTATTCGTTTATTTACTGCTTATACGAAACTAACAAATATTTAAGTAATACTTTGTTTTATTATGTAACATACCTATACAGCGACTGATTAAGAGTTCTGACCGCCCTAGGCTAATACATTTTTCAGATCTATCTGCAAGCGAAACTAACGTTGTTTTTTAATCTACACATTCAACCTTTATTTTTATCGTGGTAAATTCATCAAATGAGTCCTCCCAGCCAGGGCAGGGCGGGAAGGACTGCCATACTTGTACTGACTAAAATCCACGGTGTCCTTCAGTACCTAGTCCTTTTTGTATCGGAGTCGCGGTATACGTTGTGTCCCGCGACCCCAGTAGGCATTGGCCCTCTAAAAGGTCATTGTGCTGATACTCTTTGAGGCGCGCGTGGAACACAACGCGCCGTTTTAAGCTGACCGTACTTAAAGGCAAAGTACCTCACGCATTATAAGACCAAAATCATGACAAGTAGGTACTACCAAGCAGGCTACCAAGTAGAAAACCAATTCTATGTCGTATTTGGCCGCATGACTTGTATTGGCTTAGTTTCTATAGACAACTTAGTTGCCATTGCCATCGACCATGAGCGTGGTCATCTAGTGTTTGAAGTTGCTTCGACTTGATTTTTGTTTTAAATATTTACACTAGAGAAAAAATTAAAATTAAATATGTCGGAGCCACCGGTATTGTTCCGTCAGATTCAGGCATCATGTGGGCAGAGTTTGGGTCTCGTGCAATGAAAATACACTGGGTGCGGTTCACTTGGTTATTTTAATTTTAAATCACAAATTAAATCAAACACAATTTAATTTAATCACTCACTACACTTATACTGGGCACAACGAATCGAGTACAGTTTCGGGATGTCTTCACACTGCTGCGGTCGGGCACTGAATGCGCTCCTCGCAGCCCCGATGAAACATCACGACTCTGTATAAGCGCGCACAGACCACGTGATACTCAAAATGGCGCGCTTACGATTCGTTTGCTGTCCGTACTATTGACCGGATCCGACACGGCCATCCTGCGATTCACACGTCCTCGTGTGATCTTCTTCTTCTTCTTCAGCCTCATTCTACCATCTTGGTGTAGGTCTCCTTCAACTCTTTTCACTCGTCCTCGTGTAATAATCACTCTGAAACACAAAATAGTCCACGACAGAATACTGTTCCACTCGGTCATTCCTGACCAAACTCTATATTCAGTTCTTTGGTGAAAATAAGGAAATTTCAGAACTCTACTGTACCATTAAAACCAATACTCTTGAACTAAATCAAACATTGGGAATAGCCAATTGAAAATACATCAATCACTACCCTAGGCCACAAACAAATACCCTAGGCCACTAACAACTACCCTGGGCCATCAACAACTACCCTGGGCCACCAACAACTACCCTGGGCCATGTACCACAGTCGTTCGAATCTACTTTCACAACTCTATTGCAAAGAAACTCCCAACTTTCCAGTGACCTTCGACTTTCGAGTAAAACTTCTAACGCCACGGCTCTCTAGCCGACCAGCAATCACATTGCTTTCACACATCCAATGCATGGATCAGAACTTCTGTGCGCATCCACCACGTGGATCGCCCGAGTGCATCACCCGCTGACTACACACTATGGTCTCTCAAGACCCCGACCTCCGCCAGAGCCACCCGCGCACCGCGCTTCCATGGACACCGGGATGTCAATAAGATACGGATTACGGCTACGAAATGGCTACTGGTACAGTCGAAAACAAGACGGCCAATAGACCGTTTTACTCGACCTCTCACCACAACTTAATCAGAATTTATGGTAACTTCGACTGGTACATGACCCGTTGGAATGTTTGTAGGTACACTTAGAATTCAAGGGTTTCAATGTGTAACGGTCACCATCTCAAAATCTTTATCACTCTAAACAGACCCTTGAACTTTGGATCTAACTAAGACTGATCGGAAATCCCAGAGCATTCAAGTACCTTTGCAATTGTATTATCACAATGCAGCAATATCATAATCAAAACAGCAGGAATCAAATTCGTGGCCTGTGGCTAACACTAGCCCCACTAACAAACCTCTGTTTGTTTCACACCGTTCACCATGAACGCACAATACACGACCTCCGCCAGTGCCATCCGCACACCGCGCTTCTATGGACACCGAGATGTCAATAAGATACGGATTACGGCTACGAAATAGCTACTGGTACGGTCCGACCAGCCGACCTAAGATTCCACACTATCATTCAACTCAACATCTCTACTTCAAAATGGTACTTGAACCTCAGGCATTCCCCCCAAATCCACAGCACTTAACCAGCACTATGCATCACTACTAACCGGTTCGTAACATTGTAGCGCTTAACCAGCGTTACAAATCCTATCACTTAGACAGTAATAATAAAAAAAGCTTAACCAGCGATATTACTCACTAACGCTTAACCAGCGATAGTCAACATAAAGAACACAAGGCACCAGAGGCGTAAGTAAAAATGAAACGATTCACCTGTGTTGTAACGTGTCTGATGGTGGTTGCACGATGCAGACATCGACGCGTCGCGCCGCGCCTTGGACTGGTCCGTTGCCACTGCCGCCACTACTGCTCGTACAGCGCACGGCTATGTGACCTGGCTTGCCACATTTGATGCACACCAAGGTCTTCGATGCCGGCTGCTGCGTCACTTGACTTGATGCTGTAGGTCTTCCCTTCGTATCCATCGCCTTACTTCTGCACTCAATACGCTTGGGCGTTTTAGCACAGTTATAACACTTAATTGACGTTATTTTTCCTCGCTTGGTGTCACTTGTTTTCGATGATTCACAGATAGTGTTCATTTTTCGCATCAGATATGAAACGACTGGCGAACGTGGGTAATGTTTCTTTATCACTTGGTTTTTCACCACTCATTTTTTTTTTAATGAGGGTACCCGCTTTTGCGAAATAAATCTTGTTGTAAGTACCTTAAATTCCTTTGTAGGCTATTTGAAATAGCCAGGTTGATGCTTCACCTTTAGCGCCTTGCTCAGCGTCAAAATAAGCTGGCATCCGGTGGCGCACCACGACCGCGCATCGGAATCCGGTTTGTCGGGGTCGAATTCCGGCAATAAAAACTTGTTTTTCACTGGCTGCGTTTTCAAAGTTTGCTGGTTTTGCATTTCAAAAAGTAACTAACTTCCACTGATTGTTATTGTCACTGTTCCCGCGTGTAATTTCATTAGCACGATTTGATCCCAATTCTGATGTCGGAGCCACCGGTATTGTTCCGTCAGATTCAGGCATCATGTGGGCAGAGTTTGGGTCTCGTGCAATGAAAATACACTGGGTGCGGTTCACTTGGTTATTTTAATTTTAAATCACAAATTAAATCAAACACAATTTAATTTAATCACTCACTACACTTATACTGGGCACAACGAATCGAGTACAGTTTCGGGATGTCTTCACACTGCTGCGGTCGGGCACTGAATGCGCTCCTCGCAGCCCCGATGAAACATCACGACTCTGTATAAGCGCGCACAGACCACGTGATACTCAAAATGGCGCGCTTACGATTCGTTTGCTGTCCGTACTATTGACCGGATCCGACAAATATTAAAAAAAGAGAAGAGGCATCATCATAGACACGATTTCGCCCCCCCCCCCGATCCTCGCGCCCTAGGCTGCAGCCTAATTTGCCTAAGGGTTAATCAGGCCCTGTACCATTGTGTGACATTGATATTCAGTGTGCCTCTGACAATTCGGTGATCGCTACCGGTTTTTACCTTAGCGATCACAGAGACATCACTGAATATTCGCTTCTTGGTCGTCATGATGAAGTCGATCTCATTTCTGGTAGTACCATCGGGGCTGAAGTTCTTCCTTTTCCATGAAGTCGACCAGTCGCTGGCCCCTATGGTTTCGCTACCCATACCCAAATGGCCCCACTCTCAACTCATCGCCATTCCGTGCGCCCACCATCGCGTTGAAGTCCCCCATAACAACGGTGAAGTATGTTTCGGAGGCATGTATGGCCTCGGATATCTCCTCATACAATGCCTCTACTTCATCATCAGAATGTGTCGAGGTCGGCGCATATACCTGTATGACCTTCAACGAATACCGGTTGGTTATTCTGAGTATAAGGTATGCTACCCTACTCGACACACTGTCGACTTTCACAACGTTGTTGATGAGGGACCTGCGGACGAGAAATCCAACACCACCCTGGGATTTACGGTCTCCTTCCCGGTAGAAGAGCACGTTGCCGGAATCTAGAACTATCGTATCCTGACCCTCTCTTCGGATTTCAGATAATCCCAAGATATCCCATCGCATTTTGCTCAATTCTTCCTCCAGCTCGATAATCTTCTCATCGGTCCTCAGTGTGCGGATGTTGTGTGTTGCCAGGGCCAAAGTCCGTTGGGGGTGGTAGCGGGGCATCTGCCGGGGATTCTTAGCACCCCCTGCTCTGCCGTTACCCGATCCGCCACCCAGACCAGGAATAGCGGAGCTGCCGGGGACTGGGGGCCGTGTGCTATTATTGTCAATCATAATGGGGGGGGGGGGTTGCCATAATCCCCACGCTTGGCAGGCGGCTTGGGGATCGCAGTAGGGTCACCGTAAGTTTGCAAAGGACGCTGCTGCCCGTCCTTCGGTGGCTGGACGTAGTTTAAGGACGTACCCGGGTCCATTAGAAGAGTTTTATTTAGCAATAAATAAATAAATAATTAATAAATAATTTTATTTGTAAATAAACGAATAATAACTGTTTATTCGTTAGTGTGGCGTTCCATGGTCCACCTACTTAGTTGGAATCGGTCATTGCGTCGCATCGCGGCATGGTGAAGCTCCCTTACTTATAAGTAAGTACTCATAACATAATCCAATGCAATAGGGTATTTGACTGGAATTAATTATCAAAAAATATTTGACATATTTGTTTGTAATGTTCCCACTGCTGGGACACACCTCTTATTACTTATCTATGCCTCTCTCCGCGTATCGATCATAGACTGATAGCAGATAAAGAAATAATTTAAAAAAATAAAATATTCAAAACTTTGAACTTTTCCTTCTCAACGCCGGTTGTGTCCAAAGGTAAGGTAACTGCAACCTTCTTAGCACCCACAGCAACCAAAAGCTCCGGTTACGTTGTCAAATCGTTAAAAATTTAAAATTAAACTTATAATGGGGAAGGCGGTTCAGGTCAAAGCTAATTGTAGATGGCGCCACCATAGCTAAATCCTAAGGGTCGATTTATACTAGCGCAGAGTCGAAGCGCATCGAAGCGAATTTCTAAAACTGAACATAACAATTTCTACCTTAACTCCACAGCGTAACGCACATAATTACTTCTAAGATTTTAAAAAGTCGCGCGCATTCTTCAGAATTCGCGCGTCTGCGCGCGAACAAAGCCGATCGTTAATCGTGAAAATCTTAGAAGTGAAGTGTGCGTTACGCTGTGGAGTTAAGGTTGAAATTGTAATGTTCAGTTTTAGAAAATGCGCTTCGATGCGCTTCGACTCTGTGCTAGTATAAATCGACCCTAATCCGACCAATAGTACTACTATTTTGAAACATATATAAGATTTAAACCAATGACGATGCATGGAACAAGCTATACTAGCGCCATTCGTTTCCCAGTTGCCATCCCCATTATTTTTAACTAGCTGTGCCCGCGACTTCGTTCGCGTGGACGTGGGAACTCAACAATGTATTTTTTTTAAACGAAGGAATTTTAAAATAAAAGTTGCCTAAGTTACTCCTTATTACATCAGCTACCTGCCAATAGAAGTCCCGTCAAAATCGGCCCAGCCGTTTCAAACATTAGCCGTTACAAACAGACAGTCAGTAAGACAGGCAGACAGACAAAAATTGTAAAAAATGTTATTTAAAAAAAATACAAAATAAAAGAAAAAATGTGTCATGTTACTTTTACATGTTTGACGGCTTATAACTCGGAAACGTGACGTTTTACGAGGTTTTGCCTCTCTACATTTTATGTTTGTATATTGTGATCTATCGATTTATGAATTTTTCATGCGTGGCCGCCATTTTGATTTTTGTTCGAAATGGCGGCCACGGATGGTTCCTGGTATACTCCCAATAAAAAATATTCAAACTCTTTTCTTTTTAATTAAACTTAATATATTTATTCAAAACTTTGAACTTTTCCGTCTCAACGCTGGTCGGTTCAACGGTAACTTCAACTGGGCAACCTTCTTAGTTCCCACAGCAACCAACGTTGCTCCGGTTAACGCAACCTTAGAAGTAACCGTGCGCTGTGTCAACTTCAACTCTGTACACAAATCGTTAAAATTAAACTTATAATGATTTATTAATAGAATAAAAACTAACGCGTGACATAACGACTTATCCTTGTATTGTGGTGAACGTCCACGTTTACCGTTTAAATTACTCAAGAAATTATTTAGAACAATTTCGTTAAGAGTGACCGAGTATGGGCATGCTGTAAATGTCTTTTTGGTTATATCCTTCATTAACGTTGCATATAACTGTAACAATGTCTGTGCATACACAAGTAACACAGTGTGTTGTTTCGGTAATTCCTTTGTTGCAAGAGATTTTAGGAATGGATTCAACTCGGCCTGCCACTTCGTCCCTTCTAATTCCAAATAGATTTTTTCTATTTGTTCCAATGTCAAAATAGTGTCAATATCATATACTTCTTCAACTTTTGTCGCTTCTCTGTTGATCGGTGGAATGTAAAACTCATCAGAATCAGTCTTGTTATAAGAAGACAAGTCTAATTGGTCTTCGGTAACGCTGTCTGTGACATTTTGCATTTGCTCTGTGACCGTTTGAACGTTAATTTTTAATTTTTCTCGTTGTTCCATAATCTGTTTGTGTTTTTTAGATCCGAACTTTCTGCTTAGCTCTAAGTAACTCGTATCTGTTACTTCTGTTGTATCTAATGTATCTAAGTTCGATTTCATGACGGGTTTGAGTTCAATGTTTCCTGCTTCGATTAAACGAACTTTTCCAGTCTTTGTATTACGAGCCAGTATGAATGTCTTACCCAGATCTTCCTGTTCTTCTTCCCCAGCGTAAATTAAGTCACATAGCTCCGTAGCAACAGTTTTTCTCCCAGTATTTTCGTCTTCAAGAAGTAAACAATCGCTTGTTTTGAATTTCTGCGTTACGTAACCATTTTGGAAGCTGACTACCATTGGGTACACTGTTTCTTTTGGATACACCTCGTCTATGTGAAACTTAGACATTTTTGTAAAGTTTTTGAGTGATAAATTCACGTGTCTATTTTCCGAAATAAACTCAAAATAAAAAGATAGGTTAGGTCTAGCTGTCACTGTCAGTTGTCAAACAGAGATTTCGTTCGGAAACTTATTTTTCAAGAACATCCTAATGCTACGCTCTGCCAAACATGCCTTTTGTTTGTAATATGTGTAATGAATGGCTCAATTTATGCGTTAGCAAGTTCATCACTTTCCTACCCTAATCTCAATTTACTTGTGGTCGTGGCAACACGTTTTCATCTTTTTAATTTTCCTATATCAGACGTCACAGTATCATTTACTCCATTTTCTTTCATCTCAATCCTTAGACAATTCATCCATCTTTTCTTTGGCCTTCTCCATCCATCAACATTGGAGAAGAAGTGTGTCAGCAGTTAAATAGGAATAAATAAAAATAGATTGTAATGAAAAGCATTTATTGTATTCTGATGTAATATCTCTATTCAAAATTCACGTGATATTGTAATCATTAATCATGCAAAAAAATCAGTTATCTAACACATTAATTTTTTGCTGTATTCATGTGTTTTAGCGATACAAGCGAAATTTTTTAATTATTATTCTTATCTAAGATAACATCAAAATTAATATTAATTATTTGAAATCACAATCAACTTTATTGTTTTTTTTCTGATTTTCGAAGGCTTTGATATAATAAAGTAAATTTTAATGTGCTAATCTTTTAGTATGCCTCGCTAAATTATATTTAGAATGGCTAGCATAAGAACAGTTATCACATTTAAAGATATCGCCCTTGTGTTTAGACTTATGCGTAGCAAATACTTTACGGGAAAATGTTTTAAAATCACATAATGCACAAGTTTTGGGTTCAGTTAAGTAATTTCTTACAGAATTGTAAGAGGGATTTGCTGATACTGCTTTGGCATTTTCATGTCGGAAACAATGTCTTCTAAAATTTCTCCCATAATTGGTTTTGAAAGGACATTTTGCACAAAAATATTTAAAAGTGTTTGTATGTTTTCCAACGTGCTGTCTAAAACAATAATTTCGGTTGCTTTTATATAAACAGAATTCACAATTATATTTCCAAGTGCTTGCATGTTGCCTTTTCGTATGCTGCTTGAGATTAGTCGAACTTGCAAACGTTTTTTCACAGGATTCGCATTTATGTCTAGTTTTTAAAATATTATCTTTATTTTCTAAACATGTTACTTCTTTGAGCGATTTGTCATCAGTTTGTGTACTAAGAATTGTACTTGTTTTGTCGTTACTTGTTGAGATTTGCTGACTGTCGTCATTGTCCAAATTTTCGTCGATAAAATGGAATTGATCTGCAGTTAAATAATCTCTTTCTAAGACATCTTCGTTTTGACGCAGAGGTTTTGTATAGGCACCTTAAAATAACGATAAAAGTACGGGTTTTTACCACGGAAAGTAGACAGCTGGGTAGAGCGCTATCCCTTTCATAAACTATTAACGTGACGTTCGCCTCTGGTTCGTTGATGTTAGTTATTGTATAGTGCGAAAGAGATAGCGCTCTATGAAGCCGAAACGAGAACTTTGGAAGGTATATTTGCAATATTAATTACTGGTATCTGTAGGTACTTGTGTTAACGAAAATAGTTATACATATACATGGATCTTTTGGCTTGAGATAAATAGGAACTAATTGTCGCTAGATTTAATTGCCTATCATGACGTTTTAAAGAGAAAGATGTTCCATTGTGGGTGAGCGAGTGAGCTATACAAGTCGTCTAGCGTCATGTCGTTACTACAGTGGAACTACGCGTACCTAGTACAATTCAACAAACAAAACTTTCATTAGTTAATCATTATCAAGATTATAAATGAAATTAAACAGCTAAAAGTCCCATGTATAACTGTAGGTATCAACCTCAGATCAAAGAAATAGGCAGATAGAACGCTCAGAACACGCGAGTGTGTCCACCAAAGCAAATACAAAATCAAATCGAATTACATTCCACATTGTTTTTTTTTGTTTTTGAGAACAACTTTTACAATGTTTAAAGACACGAGCATATTTTGGAAAACAACAATAACGACGCGTAGCTTGGTACTGTCGCGAGTTTGTATTCGATATTGATTTTGTATTTGCTTTGGTGGACACACTCCCGTGTTCTGAGCGCTCTATCTGCCTATTTCTTTGATCTGAGGTATCAATGTGGATGAGAGAGCACTCACAAATCATTTCTGCGTAATACTTGTCAGAGTTATATTTGCTCAAATCAATGTGTAAGGCGTTCGCGAACTCGCTGCCGTAGAACACCATCAGCTCAGTGTGACGAGGAATTATTTTTATGGTCCTGAGAGCATACAAACACATAAAAATACATCAATGGTCTAGTAGAGGTTGAATTTTCAAACAGGGCTTGGTGGCTAAATTCGAAACTACATAATAAAAAAGCGAAAAATACTGAAGAGGGCCAAAGCCTGCCGAGGTCGCGCGACTAACGAATTAACGTGGCCCCGAAACGTAAGGAGCTATTGAAGGACACCGTGGATCGAATCATCAAATGACTCCTCATTTGACGAGACTGATCTGACAGTTCTTCCCGCTCTGCGCTGGGTGGGAGGACTCATCTTCTATCTATACATATCATAAATTTGTAGAAAAGTGGTGTCTGTACAATGGAAATATACAAAAAAAAAGTAGCAGGGGTTGTTATTTTATCGATACCGAACCCGAAACTGTAATTATTTTTTTTTTGTCTGTTTGTCTGTGTGTTTGTGCACGCTAATCTTCGGAACTACTGGACGGATTCGAATGATTTTTTTTTGTTGTATAGCTATTAAGTTCGATTAACATATAGGCTAATCGATTAACATATAATTTATCTTGAAAACTTGAACACCTGATGCAGAACTGCAACAGACCTGCTAAACTATAAGAGATACAAAAATGATGCCATAGCAAAAATTATTCCACGTGATGAGCATTTTCTGCTGAGAGAATAAAATTGAAGATCCTGGACACCTGATGTGGAACTTCAAGAGCCCAGCTACACTATAACATATATAGGAATGACGTCTTAGCAAGAGTTGTTCAGCCTGATGGGCACCTTCTGTTGATGTATAAAAATTGAAGATCTGGAACACCTGATGTGGAACTCCAAGAGCCCAGCTACACTATAATATTTATATACAGGAATGACGTCTTAGCAAGAGTTGTTTAGTCTGATGGGCATTTCCTGTTGTCTTACAAAAATGGAAGATCTGGAACGTCTGGAATCGTCTCGCGCATCCCGTTGTTTTCCCGTCCCCAGGCTCCTAGAATTCGACATCAGACGTTTCAGATCTTCGATTTTGACGACCCCGACTGCTGGCATAAGCAACAGGATCCGCGTTCGAAGTCGCGGGCAGAAGCTAGTTATGAATAATATTATTCGTGATAAAGTATACCTGTAATAAAGCTGTCCTCTAAATTGGTAGGCGACTAGATTTTGCTCTTTCCAGTGCCGGGCACAGTTAACATAGCGCATCCAGTTGGAGCGATCGCTGTCTGCCGCGTCCACCACGTGGGACCTTCTGTTGTTAGCGTCGTATATCTAGAATTACATATTCAGGTGGCCTACCATGAACTCTTAACGTGATCCAGTTATGGATGTGAGAAAGAGATGGCCCTAAACGACTTGTATAGCTCTGCCTCTTTCCAACAGCCTAAACTGGATCGCGTTAAGGTGAATGCTCCAAGCAGCCCGCAATCGAAATCGAAATCAAATTTTCTTACGTTTTTTGCAATCTGCAGGCCAGTGACATGTTGTAACTTTATCAAAATATGAATTGCGGTAATAACAAGTATAATTTTAAATATAAAAATGATCAAAACATTCGCGCCATCAGCTCTCACACAGAAAAGGTGCATACTGTTAAAATCTCCAAAATCTAACTACGATGCACCTTTTCTATGTGAGAGCTGATGGAGCGAATTTTTTGATAATTTTTATATTTAAAATTATACTTGTTATTACCGCAATTCATATTTTGATAAAGTTACAACATGTCACTGGCCTGCAAATTGCAAAAAACGTAAAAAAAATGAATTTCGCGGGCTACATCGACGCAATCACCTTAACGCGATCCAGTTATGGCTGTGAGAAAGAGATGGCCCTAGACGACTTGTATAGCTCTGTCTCTTTCCAACAGCCTAAAGTGGATCGCATTAAGAGCTCGTGGTAAGGCTCCAGAACAAATTATATAAATAGCGAACGCGGTAAATTCAGAAACTATTACCAATTGCAAAAATCTTTTTATGTTGGATAGTCTATTTATCGAGGAAGGAAGGGTTTAATTAAGCTATAATAAAATCACGCTATGACTAAAGCCGGAAACACATTATTTAACACGCCACGCGACGCAACGTGTCGACACCCGTTGTGCAGTGAGCTCGTGTCGTCGCGTCGGGTGTTCATAGTGTGATTCTGGTCATAGAAAACAATACATTTGATTTGACCCAACACGCATCACGTTTCATCGGGTGGCGTCGGGTGTTAATAATGTGTTTCCAGCTTAAAGAAGCTACACATCAATCTATACAAAACCAGTTTATCGTGGTCTCGCTTTGTATGATCATTCCGCGCATTCAAAGATCAGCTTATACTGGTTTTTTATAGCTTTATGTGTAGCCGTGTGTACATACTAGATATAGGTTATATTGTGATGTGGGGTTGAGGAGGGGTTAAATAAACAACATGATGCGTACCACTCCGAGAGTCAACTGTAGAACTCTCCTCTCTCCTTTAATTCATGGTATATGTATACATGGATAGTACGTGACTACGTGCTAATACTAAGACTACGAAAACAGCTTATATAACTTAACTTAAACTATGTACAATACGTGATATACTGAAGTACAACATACGTGACATGATGATGGACAATATACATGACTCCACACCACATCACCCCTCTTAAAGTAAAAAAAAAACTAAATTTACGTTTTTTTTTTTTCTTTCTTATACATTTTAAACTTACATTCTAACTCTTAAAATATAATTTTGTTCTATTCTTATGAATTACATCTATCTTGTTATTATTCTTTTTTACAATGACATTTGGTGACTCGTCCTTTACAACTTCAAATGGTCCATTATAAATACATTCCAATTTATTGCCTGTTTCGTTTTTTATTAAAACCAAGTCACCTTCTTTATAATTTATAGAATTAAGATTCTTATCATAACAATGTTTCCTCGCTAACTTACTTGCTATCAAATTTTCTTTCGCATCATTTTGAGCTCTTTGCAATCTGTACTTAAATTCTAAAGGATAATCATCAAAATTGTACAAAGGTTCAACACTTCCACCTTGAAGATTACTTGGTAACCTGCAAACTTTACCGAAAACTAATTCATACGGTGTATATTTGGTCACAGTATTAACTGTTGTGTTATATGAAAAACACCAATACGGAATCCAACAACTCCACGATGATGGATTATTATCCGTCTGTATCCTTAAATACGCGCCTAAAGTTTTGTGAACATTTTCCAAAGATCCTATACTCTCATGATGATATGATGTCGATAAGATTTTATTGATGCATAAGGTATTACATAGCTCTACCATTACTTTTGAAATGAACTCAGAACCCCTATCTGTAGCAATTGTCCGCGGTATTCCATATCTCAAAACGAAATTTTCTGCCAACGCTTTCGCTACCTCATTTGCGGATTTATTCTTTAATGGATACGCCTCTACAAATTTTGTAAGCTCACACTGAAGTGTCAATATATAAACATTGCCTTTTTCGTCCCTATCTAGTGGCCCCACTATATCTAAATAAATTTTCTCAAACGATGTAGATGCAGTGGTAGTAATTGTCATTGGTTCCTTAGTATGCCTAGAATACTTTTGCTTCTTACACTTATCACATTTACTAATGTATTCCGTTACATCTTTTTCAATAGAAGGCCAATAATAATATTTCTTTATATTATTCACCATCCTGCGTATACCTGCATGACCACTTGTGGGTAAAATGTGGAAATCATCTATACTTATAATAAATCTGTAGAGAGGTCGATTCTGTACATGAAATATATTTCCAAAATAACTATCAGGGGGTGATTAGGGATCGATACTGGTGCCAAAAATGCAATCAGTAAAATTATTGTCTGTCTGTCTGTCTGTCTGTCTGTCTGTCTGTATAACCGTTATAGAAACAAAAACTACTCGACGGATTTTGACGAAACTTGGTACAATTATTTTTCATACTCCTGGGCTGGTTATAGGATACTTTTCATCACGCTACAATCAATAGGAGCAGAGCAGTGAAGGGAAATGTTAACAAAACGGGAGAAGTTACTCCATGCACGCTAATCTTCGGAACTACTGAGCGGATTTGTTTTTTTTTTTTTTTGTTATATAGCTATTAAATCTGGGCAACATATAGGCTATAATTTGTCTTGGAAACTTGAACACCTGATGCAGAACTGCAATAGATCAGCTAAACTATAAGAGATACAAAAATAGCGCCATAGCAAAAATTGTTCCACGTGATGAGCATTTTCTGCTGAGAGAATAAATTTGAAGATATGGAACACCTGATGTGGAACTCCAAGAGCCCAGCTACACTATTACATATACAGTAATGAAGTCTTAGCAAGAGTTGTTCAGGCTGATGAGTACTCCCTGTTGTCGTATAAAAATTGAAGATCTGGAACACCTGATGTTGAACTCCAAGAGCCCAGCTACACTATTACATATAATTATAGGAATCGCGTCTTAGCAAGAGTTGTTTAGTCTGATGGGCATTTCCTGTTGACTTACTTTTGTAAGAAAACTGGAACGTCTGGAATAGTCATACGCATCCCGTTGGTTTCCCGTCCCAGGCTCTAAGAATTCGACATCAGACGTTTCAGATCTTCGATTTTGACGACCCCGTTGCCGCTGGCATAAGCAACAGGATCCGCGTACGAAGTCGCTGGCAGAAGCTAGTTCAAAATAATCCTCTTCTCATCTTTTCCTTCTACTCTCCGTAAATCCTTCACTACACACATTTTAAAATCTTCCATATGTGGAGATTTACTACTATTTTCCTTCAAAAATTGTGCCATTCTTGTAATAAATTCAACGATATAACGATTTTTTAAAATAATAACTTCTTTTATCGTCGTTGATAGTCCAATAATGCGTAACTAACATTGTCAAAAACCGCGTAACTACAAAAAAAGCAAAAATGAGATTTCGCGGGTGTAGGTAACTGATTGTGATTGGCGTCGACCTGTGCGACCAATTTTTGAATAGATCAATAAAAAGAGGAGTAAATCAAAAATAACAATACCGCGGATCTTTGGACGAACAAGTTACGACCAGAAAACCGCGTATATGCGCCAGTTTGTATGAGAATTTGCAGTGCTTATGTGACGCTTCAGTTAAAAATTACTTTTTTTAGGCATCACTGGATTATTTTGAATGTAAGTATATTACACGTATTCTAAATGTTATGGTAATTGAAATTGGAATGTTTATTATTCTAAAATTGTGTAATTTGGTGTGTAAATAGCGACGACAGGAACTACCTCGGTTTGAAAAATTTTCGGCCTAACCTATATTTGAGGGTAGTATGTAAATAAATGTGTACTTATTGGATAGCTTGATTATTTATTATCACGTTTCATTGTAAATTGCGCTTTTTTATTTCAGGCAATCTGCTACTCTGCCAGGTAATGGAAAAAATCTTAAAGTGGCTCCATGACTAATACTTTGTCAAAAACTTAACCATGTTGAAATTGCAAGATGGTATGTGACGATCAGATACCAGCAATGTGTAATGAACATCTATGATAATCAACTTTCCTACTACATTCCTGAGCAATTGTCAAAAAAGGGGAAACAGGGAGATTTTTCTCCCTTGAAAGAAGTCATGTCACAAAAATCGCTAGGAAATGTGAATCAGTTTTGGGGTCCATGGATTCTTGTATTTGTCTTGTTTCCCAAAGACCAATCTATAACAGGCTAACAGTAAGCTAAATTGTTTGATAAATTCACTGAAAAAAGTCCCGAAAATCGGCGGGGATTTAGTAAAAAGTAAGGCTTTTTACAGGATACTGCAACAGCTCACCATTTATTTTTTTAAGACATCTATTTAATGTATTCCTTATTACCGAGTATCTTCTTTCAATAATTACCTATATTTTAAACAAATTGACTTAAAAATATAGATCATCAGGGGAGTAATTTGTTAAAAAAATGAATAATTATTGTTGAAAAAAATATTGTTTCTAGATAGTTTTAGTTAGTTATAATTTTGAGACTGATTTGTTTCTGTTCATATAAAGACTTATTATATATAATTATAACTATGTTTATTTCTTATATGATGTTAAACTTTAGCAGCATTAATAAATAAGCTGAGGAAGTTCAAAAAAGTAATAATGTTGCCTATTTATTACTTCTAATATGTTTTCATACCTGTTAGTATATGTTTGTTGTTCTTCTATAAATATAAACTATTTATGATTAAACATAATCATTTATATACTTAATTTCATTAAATAAATGATTGATTGAAGTTGTAGATTTTTTTAAATATCACGTAAGTACTGTCTATAATCCAAAATCGTTTGAAACTATACAGCGTAAGTGACTTTCTAATTAAAATATTGATAATATTGTCTTCAAAATTAGTACATTACATGAAAGAAAACAAAATGATCCTCTACTCAAGTTCAGTCGAAGATCGGTCGATTAGTCTTTTAGAAAATTAGTTTTTTGTCTCTCCTGTAAAATCAGTGAAAGTGTAGTTACGCAGTATTTGACAGTGTTAGTTACGCGTCATTGGACTATCAACGACGTTATGCCTTTCTCAATACAAAAATCTACTATGTCTTTCGACAACTCGTCTCGCGATGATGCCGATAAAGATTCATAGTTTACATAAATACTCGAGTTTTCTGGCACATACATTAAATTGCGCGTCTTTGAAAATATCTTTTTATAATTATTGTTACGTAACATTTTCTCCCATTCATTTAAACGTATCTCAACGTCATTTCTTTGTTTTTTAAGAACTTCCACTATCCTAGGGTGATCAGTCCCAGACACCATGGAGTCCGTATCATCACAATCATTCGACTCTCTTAACCGTTTGTACTGCGCTCTCGTCATCACGGAAATAGTCTTTTCGCGTATGGTTTTCAAATCCTCGCTTGTAATTACTATCCTGGAAAGTGCATCTGCTTGCACATTTTCTTTTCCCTTAATATATTCAACCTCAAAGTCGTACTCTTCTAAACACAAACGAAACTTAGTTAACCTACTTGAAGGATCTGTCATGTTAAACAAATACAACAGCGGCCGATGATCCGTTTTTACGACGAACCTCCGTCCGTACAAATACGGTCTAAAATGTTTTACCGACCAAACTATTGCCAATAACTCCTTCTCTATTATAGGGTAATTTAATTCACTCTTCCCTAAAGACCTACTTGCATATGCAATGGGTTTCCCGTTCCCATTACACAGCACACTTCCTACAGCATACCCCGAACTATCGGTTTGCAATATGAAAGTGTTGTTTTCAGAAAAATCCGGATAATCCAACACCGGTGGATTCATTAACGCTTCCTTAAGCAACAAAAAAGACCTCTCGCACTCATCGGTCCAACTAAACACTACATCCCTTTTACATAGCCTATTCATAGGTACCACTATATTAGCAAAATTTGGTATGAATTTCCTGTAATAATTCGCAAACGCTACGAACCTCTTTACCTCATCAACCGTCGTTGGACGCGGATAACTTTTTACGACTTCTACCTTCTCTGAATCTGGTGAAATACCTTCCGCCGAAATTACGTGTCCTAAATAAAGCACTTGCTTCTTCAAAAATTCACATTTGGATGGATTTAGCTTAAGATTTACTTTCCTCATGCGTGAAAAAACTGATATGAGATTCCTGTTATGCTCATCCAAATTCCGTCCAAAAATAATTAGATCATCTAAATAAATCATGCAGACACCTGTCATAATTCAATCCAGACATGGCCACAGTCATCAATCTGCTAAAAGAACTCGGACTTATCTTCAACCCCATTGGTAACCTACACATCTGATACTGTCCCTTATCTGTCGTAAAAGCAGTGTATTTCCTACTACTTTCTTCTAAAGCACATTGATAATATGATTGCGACAAATCACAGTGACTAAAGTAAACAGCACCCGACATTGAATCTAAGATTTCAGTTATATTCGGCAAAGGGAATTTATCATCCTGTATCTTTTCGTTCAACTGCCTGTAATCTATCACCACGCGCCATTTTTTCTCCCCACTACGATCTGCTTTTTTGGGTACAACTAAAACAGGACTAGACCACTCACTAACCGTCTCTTCAATAATATTACTATCTAGCATCTCCTGCACTTGCTTATCAACTTCCTTCTTCTGTACATAAGGTATTCTATATTGCTTCCTATAAACTGGACTCACATTCTCTTTCAATCGTATTGACTGCTCATACACATTCGTGACAGCCAATCTATCTCCCGGAACATGAAATATATCTGAATACTTCGCACAGATTCGCTCAATACTGACTACTACTACAGACTCTGCAAAACTACAACAATCGTAATCACTTAACGGATAAACTTCTATACCAGACATACTACACACAACTTCCTCAGAGTTTGTGTTTAAAACCCTAATGGGTATCATCCCATTCCTAGGCCTAGCCATCACACTAGCCAAGAAAACACCTTCACGCAATTCTTTCCTTACCACTACACAATCTTCCACTCTATTAACAGGAAAATACCTAACTACTTCACAACGCGGAGGAATCGTTAGCAAGTAATCATACGACTTGAGCGGCATCGAAACCGTTTGTCCCTTAGGACCCTTAAGAGACAACCTATTCAACGAAAAATCTATAATACCCCTATATTTCTGCAAGAAATCCTGGCCTAATATGCCTACCGACTTACATGGCAAATTATCAAATATATAAAACCTATGCACGAATGAACACCGACCGTACTCCAAATTTAAATATACATAACCTATAGCTCGCAAACTACCTCCTACGCCATTGATCACCAACTCTTCCTTAACTACTTTATAGCACAAAGCGTTATTCGTTAAAAAACTGCTTTTTACGGCCGATATTGACGCACCTGTATCCACTAACCATTCCGTATCTATACTATCCACTAGCAAATTAACCCAGTTAATGCTATCACAAGCTAAAATATGCTTAGGCACGAAAAAACTGAGTCTCACTCAGCTGTCCGCCTTCATCGTTCCGTGACATTGACACTGCACCTGAGTCAGCATCGCCCAGCGCGTGCTCAAAACACGCTACACGCCGCCGACCTTGCTGAGTCTGGCGTCCACGACGAGCATTATCGCTGCGACCGCGCATTCCACCGCTATGCCATACGTTGACATTTTTGCACGTTGAGCGTACGCGCACAGCTGTCCCTTGATGTACATCGACAAAAGAATCCTAGCCAGCGCGAATGTTATTACAAGAGCTCTATTAGCCTCCTCTAACATTGATCTATATAAACCTATGGTATCAATAATTATATCTCGAGTAAGCTGCTCATCCCTGAGTGGGGATTTCGGTAGCAAGCTAACCACCGTCCTCAAAGAAATTTTTTCCGCCGTCATCTCTAGTTCGACAATATGTTAACTTAACAATAGATTATAAACCGTGACGTTAATTCTAATTCCATTTATACATAATATATATTTATACTATTGTCTCTAAGTTTACCGCTGGTCACAAGCACTTTCCACAACACTTAACATTTTTACATTGGAATTACT
Organism: Agrotis clavis; assembly: GCA_954870645.1. Taxonomy (NCBI): domain Eukaryota; kingdom Metazoa; phylum Arthropoda; class Insecta; order Lepidoptera; family Noctuidae; genus Agrotis; species Agrotis clavis. The sequence goes on from OX940944.1 coordinate 3,743,197, forward strand.
TGAATCACTTACTTCTTGATGAGGGAACGCCACTTCGTCCTTAACTGGTCAGGCCATCTGCACAGCTTTGTGCACCTCCCGCTGATTCATCTGGTCCTCGATCCAATTGCGGTGGCACCTTCTATAGATCCGGACTGCCACACCAACGATAACAAGCGCCAAACACACAGCAATAAACAACAGCACCGTGTTGATAGCTGTCAACTGCTCCTGTGTAACCGCTGCGGTATTCGAACCACCCGCTGCCGTCTGAGCGATGTTCACCTCTTCCTTTGATGTTGTGCTCCCCATGGCCCGTGACTCGATGTGACGTGAAGCTCACCGAAGTGTAGTCGACTTCTGCTGCTGCAATTCCCTCGATCGGGGAACTATAACGCCGTCCAGCCGACTGGCAGGGTCGCCATGTGATGTGGGGTTGAGGAGGGGTTAAATAAACAACATGATGTGTGTGTGGCCGCCGACAACGTATTTGTATCGAAGGTGTGTCATCTTCGTGGTGCAGTACTTCTGCCGGCGTACCACAGGGGGGCGTTCTATCTCCTCTTCTTTTTGCGATATTTATAAATTCCATTTCTAATGAACTTCTTTCATCCTACCACCTTTATGCTGACGATCTACAAATTTATTCGCAAGCTCCCTTAGATAAATTGTCTGAGGCGGTGCATGTGGTAAATGCAGACTTAGCACGTATTTTAGATTGGAGTTTGGCTCACGGTTTGAAAGTTAATCCTGCGAAGACTCAAGTCATTGTTGTCGGCAGCTCCAGGCTGCGTTCGAAAATTGACTGGACGAAGATTCCTCAGATTGTTTTCGATGGAGCTACAATCCCTTACAGCGACTCAGTAAAAGACCTGGGTATTTACATCGATAAAGAAATGTCCTGGGCTCCACAGTTGCAGGAAGTGAGCCGAAAATTATTTGCATCTGCAGGGTCTTTACGCAGGTTACGTAATTTTCTGCCAACTGCCACTAAAACTGCGCTCGTACAATCCCTCCTTCTCCCAATCCTTGATTATGCCGATTCCAGTTATCCAGATCTCACTGAAGTGCAGCTGGATAAGCTTGAGCGCCTCCAAAATTTTTGTATTAGATTCATATTTGGTTTGCGCAAATATGATCATGTTTCAGAGTTTCGCATTAAGCTCAAGTGGTTACCCATCCGCCTTCGCCGGAATGCACATATTTTATCATTACTTTATAGTATTCTCTTCAATCCCACTACCCCTTTTTATCTCAAAAACCGTTTTAAGTTTCTTCATGACACACATATTAGACACTTAAGATCATCGGAAAATTTGAGTCTGGTGATGCCTGTTCATTCTACAATTTTTTTTGATAAATCATTTACCGTCCAAGCTATTCGTTTGTGGAATGCATTGCCTGTATCAGTGAGACAAGCTCAGTCATTAGTTACCTTTAAAAACCTAGTTGCAAAACATTATCTTTCTCTCTAATTTTAAAAATTGTTCCTGTCAATGATGTAATTACTGTCAATAATTGTTTCTATCATCATCAATCTGTCTTCTCTTCTATACCATTTCGCTGACTGAATTCGATACTGGCACAAGACAAAATTCAACAATTTGAGAAAACGTACAATAAAATATTCGAGGACTAGTGCGCGCGCACAAAAAAGCTCTTACCGACTGTATTTTATGGAATATATAGTCCATGTTTGGTTTATAAACATCTACGTTATAGCTTCAATTGTCAGGAGTAATAGTTTTGAAATATCTTTTGTTATTTTTATTAATATGAGGTTCAGAAGATGGCGACTCCGAGTTATGCCAGTATTGCATTGTTTTGTTTTCACTTTTTTGAGTAATGCTAGAAATTATGTTATAAAAGTAAAGAAAATAAGAATGCGTTTTCACGAAAAACTAGCTAAGTAGAATATAAGACTAGAAGTGCTCATCAATGGAATTGTTAAAACGTAAATAAAAGTACCATAAATGTTTAGTAACTTAATATTCATTAGCATACTTTTCAGTCTGACTGCTCTATGTATTTAGAATCAGTTTTAAACAAATCAACAAAGGTAATTTATTTATTGTACTCTATTTTGCACTTACAAAAAGTACTACACTTAAAAAATAAAATCTAATTTAGAAATATAACAAAAATTAACCAACATAAATCAAAAACTTCTTAGGTTTCAGTTCAATAAACTCTCAAATCACAAAAATTCACCCTTATGATTCCAGTACGAAATTATAGGATTGGATTTGCTTTTCTTTTGCGAGTTTTAGGGTTAATGTTTTCTTCCTGCACACTTTCAGATAGATTTGATAAACTTTCATTAGACTCAGAAATTCTGGATTGGATCCTATCAAGATTGTCATCAGGGTCGGCATCAGAGTCGTCAAATTCTGACTCCGAACTTAAAGACACATCTGTTAGAATCGCAGAAGTTGGTATTACATAAATTGACTTCAGAGTAAGTGCTCTGGAGACACAATGGTGGGTAAATCAAGTAGAATGTCATAATTATCGCGAAGGGCTTTTTAATGGATCTCCATTCCTAATAAACAGCAAATGCCCCTGAATCTATCTAGATTCACAATCAGTCAAATCGTCTTCTATGGGTTCAGTTCTAAATTCAGACGTTGGTGGCAAAATCTAAGGACTACCATTACCAGGACTACAGATAATGTTATTAGGATCGTTTGGTGCGTCTTGCTCATACATTGCACGGTAATTCATAATTTTATCTGTATCTAAAGGTAGAAAAACGTATAGTAAAAATCAACTGATCAATCTTCAAAGCACAAGTAACAAGGAAAAATAGTAATTTCATAAAAATCTTCTATTTCCTTAAGGTTGCCGTATATGATTACTTCCCAGAATTTGAATCTTGTTGCCAACACTATCGAATAGTGTAATAAATTAATAATACAGGATGTGATTTTTTTCCAAACCAGCGGGTTCGATTCCTGGCCAGAATAATTGAATTTTCTAAGATCCAATGATGTCGTTTAAGTTTTCGTCAAAATCGGCCTGGAGACTCCTTTCAACGTTTTTCGATATTCTTCATAGTTTTGGACATTATAGCCATCCACACCCAGTTGAAAATGCTAAAGAGCTTGTTTGTTTGGTTGAAGGTGCTTTTCTCAGGAACTACTGGTTCGAATTCGAAAAATCTTTTTGTTTTGGATAGTTCTTTTCTTGACGAAGACTGTAAGCTATATAACATCACACTCCGACCAATAGATGCCTAGCAGTGGGTGAAACCGTGGAGAACAGCTAGTAACTTTAACATTTTTCCTAATGCTTATTTAAGCAATTTAATTAAGTTAGCCACTGAAATTGAAAAAAAGGTTATCTGTTATGTAATGTACATAAAATAACGAAAAAACTGAGATACATTTCAACTGCGCCGGGGCTGGGTCCAAGATGGCCCTTCTTCTTTAAACCGGCACAACTAAAAAAACTTCGCGATGTTTGTGCAAAACTGGCACAACTAACAATGAGCCGGTATTGCATGAAAGAAATGCAACGATATTGTTTATGCACTAACGACACTTACACCTCCATACGGGTAGTTTATGAACTAACGAGTTAGGTCTTTAATGCATAAAATAAAGTACCTAATTTAGAACAAGAATTCATTACTAACTCAAATTGCCACAATTTCGACTTGTGCCACTATTGTATTCAGTCAGCGATTTAGTCTGTGCATTTATTATTGGAAAACATGTAATATATTTTATATATATTTATGTATATATATATATTTATATATGTATGTATATTTATTTATGGTTATTTAATACCTCAATTTTTGTTAAAAATTTGTGTAGTACCTAAGTAGGTACATTTAAGTGCATCACTGACTACCTCCATATTTTTATTTTAAATTCATACTGCTCATGTAATGGTTGTCTGGAAGATATTGCTGTTAGCGATAAGACCGCCTTTGTAACCATAGGATTTGAAATTCTGTAAAACCGTTTTTTGTAACAATTTTGGTGTACAATAAAGTGTATTCTATCTATCTATCTATCTATGATGCGTACCACTCCGAGAGTCAACTGTAGAACTCTCCTCTCTCCTTTAATTCATGGTATATGTATACATGGATAGTACGTGACTACGTGCTAATACTAAGACTACGAAAACAGCTTATTTACCTTAACTTAAACTATGTACAATACGTGATATACTGAAGTACAACATACGTGACATGATGATGGACAATATACATGACTCCACACCACAATATCAAGCAAATGTATCATTGACTAATAAGGGGCTGAGAGTAGTTTTTGATGTCTCATATTAAAATCAAAATTTCTAGGGAAGTATTTAAACGACAGGGTCGACAGGACTGAAAGGACCGGATTAGCAAGCTGAAGTGGCAATGGGCAGGCCGTATTACTCGCAGAGAAGATGGCCGATGGGGTCGAAAAGTGCTAGAGTGGAGACCACGGACTAGCAAGCGCAGCGTAGGACGTCCACCAACAAGGTGGACAGATGACCTTATAAAGGTCGCCGGAAGACGTTGGATGCAGGTCGCTTCCAACCGGTATATGTGAAGATCTAACCCAGGTAGGAATTTTCCGTCATTATGACGTTTCATAAAGGTCGGTCACTGACGTAACAGACGTCCTGGGATGACGTCTGTGGGCCCTCGTTGTGACGTTAAAATGTCACGGGCACACGACGTCATATTTGACGTCGTGTGGTCGTCTCCCACTTACGTCAGTGTGACTTATGATAAGACGTATGAACGACCAACTTGTTACCGAGGAGCATGCGAGACGTCCATATGACGTCTTATAAGCTAAAATATCACCTGTTTGCGACTTTAAAATAACCTTTAGAAGACGGTAAATTTTCGTGCGTACCAGGGGTCTTAAAAGTGTCAGTGTTAAGCTAACTCCAGAAATTGAAACAACAAAATAATAATGTTTAGGTAGGGTTGGCACAATGTGTAGAGTAAACATCACACTATCATGTTCATGTAGGTAAATGATAAGTACCATTTTTTTGACAGTTAACAATTTATTAGATTTTTCAAATGCTGATTATAGGTACTTACATCTATGTTATATATATACCTATGTCACAGTCAAAACTGTTAATCAGTAACTACTTTTGACTGGTGAAAACTAGTCAAAAATACTAGTCAAAACTAATTTAACAATAACTATGACATTTCCATATACCTACATTTATTAGGTTATGGTTTTTTTTTTGTGATCCTTCAAAAAAAACATGTAATTCTAGGACTAGAGGTAATTACAACTGAGGCGTTCTAAAACAACAATATTTTTAATGCAGAAAACGTATTTTTACTTAATAAGAGTTGACTGACACCAGTCAAAAGTGGTTTTGACTGAGTTTTGCCTGTAACATATACATTTCTAAATGTGCGTACAGACCATGTAACAATGTTATATAACATTGTTATATAACACTACATATGTATGTAAAATGTTATATAACATGACCACACTATGAAAAATGTTATAACATGTTATGTTACATAGTCTGTACGCACCGTTATACAATTCTATGTCGCCTCTGAATCGAGCAACGGAAAACATATACTTTTATTATTTGAGTCCTGAATTAAAACACATTTGGATATTATATCGCTTACAGCAATCATTTTGTAGTCTTCAGAAATGTTATTTACCTCAAAAACATTTAGTATCGAAGACTCAAAAGGATAATCATAATAACAAGAGTAAGTATTAAATTCTTTTCCATAAAGGTATACCTTTTTGTCATGACAACGTTCTAGCACATTGTGAACTTGGATTACTTTGTTTTTATTAGTGTAACAGTAACAATCTGCTACACGTCGTGAGTATACATAAATAGCAAAATCTTTACAGACAAGTTTCATAAAAGTATTATAATTATAGTCGTCGTTAGTTGGTACAGGCCCTGAACTATGTTCATAATAAAGCAAATATGCTTTTTTACAATTATTACTGTATTCAGGAGCCGAATTTTTGTAATTTTTTCACTCATTGCCTCTTAGCCGCCTTCGTGCATGCAGTCTTCAATATCAGTAAACTATTTATTTATTTGTAATTAATTTTATAGATGCTGTCTGAAATTAAAATTATTTTGATATTAATTCAAATGCTAATTTAAATTTTACTGTCTAAATAATGATATCAATGAAAGTGGCAACTTAGTATCTGACTGAGCTTGCTTTTTTGCAATGAAATTACACACATTATAATATTGTTGTATTATTGTACAAGGTCAATATTACCACAAAGAAAACAATACTTAAATACCTAATTTCTCACTTATTATGCTGTGCCTCTTCAGCCGTTCCGGTGCATGTTTTAACCAAACTTTTATGCAATCTTCTATAGCTTTATCATTTGATCCTGGTGATGACCATTTGATGCTCTCTGAAAATAAAATTATTTTTGTATCAATTTCAAAAGATTTAACTGCATAGTAATTAATGCATACAAAACAAGTGAAGTTGCACAAAACCAACATTAGTTTAACGGAGACTATAAATAATTCATGCCATTACATTTTGTATCAAAACGAAAGTGACAGCATAGCATCAATTTAAAGTCTCCGTTAACTGAGGTACTAGACAAAGCCTCTGGTAGAAGCTAGTTAACTTTATCTATTACAGACAACTTTCTTGCATTGTACAGGATGGTTAGGCTGGCAATTTATGTCACAGTTTTGATTTTGTTCTTAGCTATTCTACTTGCTGATTGTCTGCCCATGCTGTAGATACTGGCTGTATTGGCCATTCAGCAAGCCGAAAAGCGACAAATTTAAGCTGTGACATTCGTGTCAGCTTTTAGAATCTTCTTTTACCTGTGTTTTTGTTTGTATAACTTCCGAATGCACAGCATGGTGAAGCAAACAGTCTTTTAGGAGTATTTTGGATCACTGAATCCAATTCAATCTCATTTAGATTGAAAGCATCTTCATTTCTTATTTCATCAGCAAATCTGGGATGTGATCTAGATGCCACAGCAGTATATGACTTATTTTTGCTTGAGACTGCACAGGATTTCAAATCAGGAACTCTCTTAGCTGTATTTTTGTTTATTTCACTTCTAAGTGATGGTGAAGCAGAATCTCTCCTAGGAGTATTTTGGGTTACTGAATCTGAGTCACTTAGATTTAAATCATCATTTCTTGTTTCATCAACTCTTTGGTGAAATATAGATGGTGAAACAGTAACCGGTTGTTCATTCTCAATACCTGTAATGTAACAAAATTTAATACTGGCAGCAGATATTGTGTGAGTAAGATTATAAGCAGACAGTATAAAGATTCAAATGTATACAGTTAACATTACACTTACGTTTTGCAAAATGCCTTTTCAAGGGTGGTGGATTATCATCATCATCACTGGAAATGTAACGTTTCGTCCTTACAGCTCTGCGTTTAGGCCTTTCTGCTTCGGTCTCTGCATCAGTTTGTACATCTGATGTTACCTCTGATAATTTTAACTTTCTCTTAGCCTTTTCTATATCATCTAAAAACACAACACACCAGTCAGCGTTAAACCATTGTCATGCAGATAATAAGCACAAATTAGTCTTCCTATAGGAACTTGATACTGACACATAGATGCCGTTAGACTAGGTACTTTAATAAACTGCCAAGTTACAAAAGCCCCACCATGCCCCATCAGGACAGACCAACCACGGATTACATTGTAGGTAATGCACTTGGAGTAATAAACATGCAGAAGATGCAGACCATAACCAACACATAGTGTAGACACCAAAGATTTAAAACGAAGCCCCACCACACACATAACAAACTACTTAACCATATATTGCATTGAAGGTAATTTATGTAGAAATACTAAACATGTAGCAGACGCAAAATTGCGGGCCAAACTGAACATACCGTGGAGTGAAGGAATAATCAATAGCTCTCAGGCCCAAGACAACCACAGATCGAGTCACCTGCAAGCAGTACTTAACCTGAAAATCAGCGAACGAGGCTCTGGTGAACCATCTGCCAACACTCCCTCGACCAGCGCGGCGCATTACGATCCAAATCCTCCCTTTTATTGGGAGACCTATCTTCAGCAGTAACTTCTGTGGGTTTTTGATGATGATGATGATGAGATTATGGACCTCATAAGTACATAATTATGTTAATCTTTATCACTTACCAGTTTCCGCAAAGATGCGCTTTACACCATATAACTTCCAGTTATCATCAGGGGAATTGTCGTTACTTTGGGTAAGCAGCCGATTATAGGCTTTTCCATCTTTAATCGGCGGCCAATGTACTTCGCGGCGCCGTGGCGTAAGCCAAGAGCTAAGAACAATGGATACACTGCCACCGTCAGAATCGTTGAATTGAATAACCGAAAACATACCTAGTATTGGATATCACTGTAAGTATTTCAATGTTTAAGTAAACGTTCAGAGTCAAACAGTAGACAGTGCCAGACACAGACGGTTTTGGCTTAAGAAATACAGTTGAGAGAGTTGGCGCGAAATAATAACAGATTTTTCTCACAGCAGTGTTGCCAGATGCCTTGAACCTTTTATCTGTATTAGAAACTACTAAAATCTGTATTAAATCTATAAGCTATTGATTAACCTATAATAATCTGTATAAAATCTGTATGATCAAATAAAATAAAATAGAAAATTAATTAATCATCATCATCATCGTTTGCTTTTGAAGTGAAAACTTCTTTAGCGGCGTTGTACACTTTTTCTGTAATGGGTAAAAAATTTAAAACTCGCGTCAGGGTCACGTGACCGTCAGGGTCACGTGACCGTCAGGGTCACGTGACCCTGATCGAAAATGAGTAAGACGTCATTCAAATTAAAAATAAAACATAGTAACAAAAAAGTTTTCACTTCTACCGGCACTCCTGGAGTGCAACCTTTTTTTGAAAAACAAGGGATTTAAGTACTTACGTGATAAGGTTTGAATATCGTATATTAAATAAAAATAAACACTAATTTATAAAATTGTTGTACGTACGTATGTACTGATAATAATAAAATAAAAAAAAGGTTGCACTCCAGGAGTGCCGGTAGAAGTGAAAACTTTTTTGTTACTATGTTTTATTTTTAATTTGAATGACGTCTTACTCATTTTCGATCAGGGTCACGTGACCCTGACGGTCACGTGACCCTGACGGTCACGTGACCCTGACGCGAGTTTTAAATTTTTTACCCATTACAGAAAAAGTGTACAACGCCGCTAAAGAAGTTTTCACTTCAAAAAAATAAACACACAAATAATTACTTTATCATTTTCAGTCATACATGTTTTGTTTTTCAACAGTAATTCATTATCACCCTCTAGGACAGTCTAGGACATAGCAAAGGTTTACCTGTGTTATTAATTTTATTGACGTATTTTACGTAGGTACCTACGACACGAAGAATGCGAGAGCGAAGTACCTTGGAGTTAACGAAAAAATCTTAGGGGGATATACCGTGCAGCCCCTGCAGTCTCGACATTAGACAGCGACAAAAATCGGTCGCTAAGTCGTATCGTTATCAAATTCCTATAATAGACTTTCAACTTTATTTCCAAAGCATAAGGTTGAAAATCTATTAAAGAAATTTGACATCGATTAGACATAACGAGCGATTTTTGTCGTTATATTTGTCGAGACTGCAGGGCCTAGCGAGTGTTTGTAATGCTACCCTACTAACAATTAAAGATGTTTGTGAAAAAAAAAAAGGTTGCACTCCAGGAGTGCCGGTAGAAGTGAAAACTTTTTTGTTACTATGTTTTATTTTTAATTTGAATGACGTCTTACTCATTTTCGATCAGGGTCACGTGACCCTGACGGTCACGTGACCCTGACGGTCACGTGACCCTGACGCGAGTTTTAAATTTTTTACCCATTACAGAAAAAGTGTACAACGCCGCTAAAGAAGTTTTCACTTCAAAAATAACCATAAAGAATAGAATCATACAATGGTATGTGTAACGCGGTATTTAAGTCATATATTTTGCTAAGTTCTGTTTTAAGTTGAATATGGTAATTTAATCAATAGAGGTAGGAAATTCTGTATAAAAATCTGTATCAAGTGCTAATCTGTATCGCACATCGAAAATCTGTATAAATACGAAGAAATCTGTATATATGGCAACACTGCATCACAGATTCACAATCACCAAACGTTCAACTTACGTTACGTTTCACTGGTTTCACTACAACTTCGACTTCGAATTACGTTTCGTTTTAATTTAGCCATGAAAAATATGGCAAAAGCCAAAATACAACTTGAATGAAACAATTTGTTATTTTTTACTGTTTACGAAGTTATTTTCAATCACATGTAGATTTCGATCAAGTAAGAAGATAGAAAAGGTAAGTTACATTAGGGTGAATGCTCCAACCAGCCCGCGAATTTCAAATTTTCTTACGTTTTTTTTGCAATTTGCAGGCCAGTGCTAGGTTATATGTTGATTAAAATATTAATCGCGGCTGTAAGATGTATGTAGTTACAGATTTATAACCATCAAAATCATCATTACAAGTCTCCAAGTTCTTAAAGGTGTAAAAATGACTTTTTCAAGGTCAGTCATTCCTGCACCTTTATGAACTTGAAGGGTTGTATTGATGATTTTGATGATTATAATTCTTTAACAATACACGTCTTCAGTAACCTGCTCATGTGGACCTAAAACATGAGTAGGTTACTGCAGTCATCACGATAACATGGTATCTAAGTTAGTGACGTAAAATAGACGCCATTCAAACGTATAAAATATGAACAATTAGGACGTCTTTTAATCTTTAAACGAAGACGTCTCTATCACGTTTTTTATTGGACCGCTACGTCTGTGAAGTTAAAAGTGACGTCTATTTAAGGGGCTTTCTGTAACGTTTAAAGTACGTCGTAAAACTAACGTCATTTAGACGTGTCATATTGGTCTGTAACGTATGTGACGTACAAATGACGTAAATATGAAAGTTCGCATTAAGGTCACTGACGTCTCCTTCCTACCTGGGAAAGGGGAGGCCTATGTTCAGCAGTGGATGACCTTATGGCTGAGATGATAATGATGATGACTGAAAGGACGTTTGGGAGCACAGTATACGACGTCGATTTTACAATAAAAAATAACTTAAAAAATGTACTTAATCCATTTTATGTGCAAAATTAGAATTATAACCAGTAAAAGAGGGGCTCACAAAGACGGAAGGAGGGGAAAAAAATGACCACATTAAAGTGACGTTTTTGAATGACCTACTATTATTGATACACCACACATACACCGCTACTCGCAACCGTAGACCGCATATTAGCCAAGTTTGGGTTAATTAAGTCCAAGACTGGGTTGAGTTCACAATCTTTATGAAGCTGATAAATACATCTCTGCCGACCCTTGGAGGATTACAACAGAGCTGATGCCTTAGCACAAGCTATTAACGCGATCTAGTTTAGGCTGTTGGAAAGAGACAGAGCTGTACAAGTCGTCTGGCGCCATTTTTTTCCCACAGCTTAAACTGGATCGCATTAAGAGTTCATGGTAGGCCACCTTTTCTTTAAAGAAGACATTATGATAGTTGTGGAATATTATTATATCTAATATCTTTAAACGAGCAATTCTTGTATATTTATTCAACATTGTTTTTTGTTTATGCGAAACCCGATACACCTGTTCAATATTTTTGTGTAAAGAATCTATGTACAAAATTTTAAAACCGTATCATAAAATATCACAAAGTAATAAGCTTGTATATTATACCTGGTTGTCCGTTAAAAAACATGCTCATTTCGCGGTACACCCGCGAAAACCTCGTCTCCTGTGTTATACACTCGTGATAATTGTTTGGCAATAGGTACCTAACCGTACGGTGATTGTATTTTTAATTGGTAATAAATATTAATTAAAATATTTTTGAAAAAATATATAACATGGGGTCAAAATTACTGGAATCGAATCAGTTACTGATTCTGAACAAACTATATTCAGATTTCGCATATACTAAAAATAATGTTGTAAATAATCAGGATCTCGGAAACGGCTTCAAGGATTCATGAAAGTTACAGATTAGGGGTTTTTCGGCTCAAGGAATCGATTTATCAAAGTCCCAGGTTCGAGAAAAGCTCGGTTCCCAAGATATAGACATTTTAAAAACCGAGCGAAGCTCGGTCAACCAGATATTATTATTTACCTGCCAACAATACGTAGAGTCGACGTTTTGTGTGCGTCTACCACGATATGGCCCGAAGCGTACTCCACGGGGAAGTGTCAGCGTGGTAAACACACCAAGACCTGCTCCTAAACCGTAACAAGTTTGAATAAATAAGTAAAGCAGTAGGTTAGTTTGTACCATCAATAAATTACAAAATCTATTTAGTGCAACAGTTTAGGCGCCATCTCCACGGGCGAGAGAAACGCTGCGAGTCCGTCCTTCTATCGTCGGAGAATCTCCACGACGAGCGTTTATTCCGCCAGCGTATCGTCACGGAATCGCCGCGCGCGCGCGACGACTCGCAACGGAATCGCCGCGAGTCAGCGACAAGTCGTTGTGCTATAGTTTTGTTTTGTTTCACTACTGGTAACGCGGTCGTCGCGCGCCCGCCGCGCGCTCGCTGCGAGAGCGCCACGAGCGCGCGGCGATACGCCCGACTAATGTCACACATTGCCACTTGTCAAATCGCCGCGATAATATCGCCGTGTGGAGACGGGTTCATAGAGAGTGTATGGAAATACGTGGCACGACGATAATATCGCCGCGATTCTCTCGCTCGTGGAGGCAGCCCCTTAGTAATGAAAAATATTGACAGATATTTATTCCCATATATAAATAAATTGATATTGACGAAAAGAAACTGGACAAAATAGGTCTATACAACGTGTAACGTTAATAGCGCAAAACGTCTCGTGGGGTAACTCAGCTCATGTTACTGAACAATGTTTGTTCTAAGACTTTTGGAAATTACTGATGGGCCCGATCAATTTCTCATTTTGTATGAAAATGCAAAATTTTTTTTTTGCGAATTTCCAAAAGTCACATTGTTAACAACAAACATTGTTCAGTAACATGGGCTGAGTTACCCCACGGGAGGTTTTGCGCTATTAACGTTTCACGTCGTATAATCGGGAGTGGAGGCTTGTGGCGTCAGAACAAACGAACAAACTAAACATTATGGCGTGACGTGACGTATTGTGAATATTTAAGCGTTGTACAGACGAAGCACATCAACAAAGAAAAAAAATAAACCTAGAAAAGGGTAACTTTAAAAAAAAGACATAAATTTCTCACCAGGTATAAAAGAGGGCGCTATATGTAGAAACACGTGAGGTATTGTAAGAGCGGCGCGCGGGACGGGGGAGGGAGTGTCTGTGTTCAAGGGTACCTGGGTTGAAAGTATATGAAGTTAGTAAGGTAGAAATTAGTAAGTTAGAAGTTAAAAAGGTAGAAGTGAGCAAGGTAGAAGTTAGTAAGTTGGTAGTTAAACTCTGATTATAGCAGCAAGGACGATTTTCATTTTAGTTAATAGAAATTGCAAATCGCACCAATCGCGTCATATTATGTCATTTGCCCTAGTGCTGGTTTTAAACGGGTGGATGACTAAAATTAAGTTTCATGGGCACTTATGGTTGATTATAAATAAAAAGGTGCGTTTCTATTATTTGGTGAATGCTGATTCGTTACCTTTGCGGGCCGTTATTAAAACGCTTGTATCATTGGGGCTCTGGAGTTTTCGCTTACAAAAAAGCGCTCGTATTATCATTGGGCTTTAGGGCTCCCACACACGGGCCACTGGCCACAACCACAAAACGCCGCCACTGGCATATTTCTTGTAGTTTTCAATTTTCATACATTTTGTATGGACTCGCCGCAAACGGCTAACGACGGTGGCCGCCACACGCTAAAAACGTCGCCCCTCGCTTCTTGTGGCCCGTACCGGCCACTAAACGCCGCCACTCACGCTATTCCGCACCCTTCTCTCTCATACCTCAGTGATGCATTGGTTAAAAAAAGTAGCAGCTAGCGACCACAAGTGGCTGCCAGTGGCGACCATCGGCGGCCACAAGTGGCTGTCGCGCTCTGTGGCTGCTTCTAGCTTCTCGTGGCGGCGTTTTGTGGTTGTGGCCAGTGGCCCGTGTGCGGCGACACTTAGAGTTTCCACATTGCAACTTACCTTATCGTCCGGCACAACTAGTAGGGGACCATGTATGGCACAGTAGTCGAACACGAAGTCAGCACATCGCTCACAATCTATAAACAATTATAATATCCTAAAGCCCTGGCCACACTTGGGGTGCTAAGACAGGAAACCTCCACGTGCACCCGTGGACTGGAGTTCCCTCTCGGATACGTCCGGGGGGAAGACCAGTTTTTCGGGCCGGTGCACCCTGGGATGCAGGCAAAAACTCTTCCTTAGGCACTGTGTGCCTAATAGAGGTCTCTTTGCCCGTATGCGAATAGCCTGTCGTGTGGACGCTCCAACGCGTGTCCCTCTGATTAGCAGAGGGCACAGCGGCGGAGCGGGCTTGCGGACGGTGAGTAATGGGTAAGCTCGCCGTCCGACCAAGGATCAAGCCCGGGTCGGTGGCGCGTCGTGTTTCACGCGTCACCGACGGGGCCCCTCATGGGGCCAAATGCCTGCTGGGGTCGCGGAAATTTCTTAATCCAGGATACCGTGGCCCCGGAACGTAAAGGGCATCCGAAGGAACACGGGTGGATTTTAGTCAGTAAGAGTCTGACAGTCCCTTCCGCCCCACTCAGGGCGGGAGGACTCATTTGATGATTTTGCCACCCGAAAAAAAAAAAAAAGCTCTGGCCACTTAGAAAAGACGTAAAGGTTAGCACAGACCGAGACGTGACGCTGCGCGCACATTTCAATAGAGCTACTTTAAATCAAACTCTATTTCCTACACGAAAAGATACACCTTAGAAGTATCGTTGTCTCACGTCGCGCCGCGTCGCGTCTTGGTGTGAACTGACCGTAAGACGCAGACTAGGCGCGGACATTAATTTGTGTCTATAGAAGCGTCGCGACGCAAAACATACAGAAGAGTCGGGTCGCGGGCGCAACGCTTATACATCTGCGCCTGTCCGCGACGCGTCTTCGTCTTTACGTTTCTTCTGTTTGGCCTGCGCTTAAGTTTTTTTCGGTAAATATTGCAAATCGGTATTTAGAAAGAGATTATTCGGCATTTTTCGGTTCGTAGTGGCATTCTCTTTCACACGCATAGACTTGTGGCATGGTCTGAGCTTTCCCTAGCCAAATGTCAAAATAGAATAATATAGCCATCATGATCTCAATAAATAATTTATTGTGAAAAAGAAAAAAAAAAAGATTATCTAGCAAGTTTTTTTAAGTAGAGTTCGCGCCACCACACGACCTACGGAATCGAGGTACGTGCTGTATTTTTTACCTTGAACTAATTATTATAATAAATAATACGTAGTCATAACATTAAAATTTCACAAATTAATAAATCTGACTTACAAATATACTCGTCAAAGCTGGGTTCTTCAGGCTCGTAATAACTTAAGCGAGTTTTCTTTCGTAAATTAAAAGACATATTGAAAATGCTTATTTGAAAAATATGAGGAAGACCAAGGAAAGTAAAATTTTAATTTAAAAAATTGCCGCCTATTGTTTTTCTTGTCTTTTTTTTTAATGGGTTGCGTTTGTGTCGGACTTTGCCTTTCAGCCTGAAATAGTATCTGTTAAGGAAAGGAATATTTTGTTTTTCCATAAAACATATACCATGTTGTTCATTGTTGTAATTTATCTCTAATATGTATGTATTTAGAAATATTTATGTATGTTTATCAGTAATTGTCTAGTACCCTTAACACAAGCTCTGCTTAGCTTGGGACTAGATGGCGTTGTGTGATAGTTGTGGAATATTTTATTATATTTATCGAGGATGGTGGGTGTTAATGACCTCAATCTGTTATATCATTACTCTGTCTTAATGATCATTTAATTTTATTATTCAATAATCATTATAAAGATGCAAAAGATCATAAGCCATTTCCCAAACGTTTTATTATTTTGTCTGACAGATGACAGATGCCTGCTGTGACAGTGACAGTTGACACAAAAGACAGTGTTGCCGTTTTAGCCACTTTGTGGCTAGATCTAGCGGATTTTCAACGGTTCTAGCCAAACAGAAAACCATTTTAGCCACCAAAATAAATCTAGCCACTTCTGGCTAATTTTTCGATTGTTAAACTTTTACTAAATTACTATTAGAAGTCTACCGATTAATTAAACCAAACTACAAAAAAACTATTAAAAATATTAAAAAAAGCTTGCCACAATTATATTTACCCTGCTGAAGTTTTGAACAAAGTCACAAAAACGGTCAAATCGGTCAAACAAATTGAAATACCACCCACATCATCACCCATTGACGAAGAGATTAATGAATCTCCAGATGTCACTGTAGACTTTGGAATTGATTTTTAATTTTAAACCAAATAATGGGGAAGGCAAGTGTCAAAGTGACAAGTGACAGTTTGGTCCCAAAAGAACTGTTAAATCAAAGGATTTTTTTGAAAAAAAAACGATTTATTGATGTAAAATGACTAGATGTTGTGTAATAAGCTAAAAAATGATGGAACATATAAATTTCCGACAATTCACACAATCAAGAAATAATGGGTAGCTGCTGTGACTGCCTTGAGAACAAAAATTGAATTATAACTAAGGAAAAGCTATTTAATAAACAAATATCCAGCCTTGCGAAGCCGAGACAGGCCGTTACTTGAGTTTATTAATGATATTCTATGATTATACCATAACTAAACAATCGAATACACTTTTCAAAATAATATCTACTTTTCTATTGGAGGTTAAGTACCAGTATTGCATCGCTCCATAAATCATGAAATGCTTCGTCTGGCGGAAGAATTATCACCTGGAACGAGTTTTGTGATAGTTGTAGTGTTAAGAAATTAAATATATTGTGATTTTTCTCGAATCTAAATAGAAAAAGGGGCAAAATTACTGACTTAACACATTATGATATTTTATCAAAATAGAAAGTCAGAAGCAGCTATATATTCTTGTTATAGGAGAGGACAGGTAAAACATACCTAAACTCAAAAATTGAAACCTCAACTACAAGTAATTGTGGTTTTATTACGGTAAAATCAAATGTATTACCACACAATTAAATCACTTTTTTTCCTCTTGTAGATGCACCGCGGCGTCTTAATTCTTGTTTTAGTATATGCACTTGCATTGACGAATAACTTTCCATATTTGTTTTGTATTTATATTCAATTTTTATAACAATAAATCTTGTTTGTTTTTTGTACAAGGTAGACAGTAATCTGACGTAGGGACCAACTATCGCAGCGCCATCTACGATTAGCTTTGAGTTGCCATCCCCATTGAGAATATTTTTCATTAGCGGAACGTCTATTAGCTTTCAATCATGTTAAATACTAATTAGTATTAAAATTGTTTTATTTAACCCATTTATCACCATGCCGAAATTGTAATACTTATCAATAGTAATTGGATACCTAACAGTATCTGGCCAAAAGCACTTTAGCCACTTCTAGCCGAATTTTGAAAGAGATTTTTTTGCAAATCTGGCTACTTTTTACTTACATGTGGCCACAAACTAGATTGTCCTAACGGCAACACTGACAAAAGATGCACATTTGCACAAAAGGACCAAGGACCCAATAAAAAAAATTGAAAACTGTATCTGCGAGATCACAGAGTACTTTATTATATAGGGAAATGCGAGATAATCTCCAATTCTCCATATATTTTTCACACCAACAAAATGATGACAAGACAGTGAATTCCCATTTGAATTCCTGCATAATTCTGTGAATCTGTGGATTGTTGAACAAAAATCTAAGAATTACAGTAACTTGCACTATCTACGAGGAAAAACCCAGATCTGATCTAGCTATCTAGACTGCTATCATAGTCCAGTCCACAGGAACATTACTACGCACGAAATATTACTATATTTTTGTATTTTGTCATCGTAAAGTTCGACAGGGATAACAGTTATCCCTCCACGAATCTAAACAAACCGATTCAAAGGTCATTGTACGATATTAGTCTACAGCACCTGTAAATTATTATTTTTGTTGAGTGAATAGTGATTGAAGAATTTCATAATAAAATGATGAAAATAATTATCTTCATAATTCTATAAAAACTACGCCACATATTTAAAATATTATAACTGTTTTGTAACTTCTGTACAAAAATGGATAAACAACAAATGTGTAGGATATGTTTGGCACGGACTGTTCACATGTATGTTGTGATTAATAAAGAGTTACGTGAAGTTTATGGAAAGCTGAGTAATGTTCCAGTAAGTTGATGATATTTGAGATTTAAATAATTATACAATAGTGTTATGTTTGCTTCACATGGTGTGTTATAAATATAATCATAGGTCAGAATAAGGGTAGTCATTTTAGTACTTGCATCAAAATGTTGATATTAATATGGATCTTCCCGTGATTGATATGATATAATTATGAAATGGTTAATTTAAAAAAAAAATAGTAATTTTACTCAGAATATCACTCGGTAACTGAACCATAAAAACTCCCAAACATACATGTTTCTCTACCTACTTAGCTGATATATCTACAAACAAAAGGTAACGGTCTCCACTTTTGCAGACCACCTGTGTGAATGTAAACAAAAGATGAGAAATTTTTGACTCCAGTCACAATATCCGCATGGGATTTCTAGGAATTTAATACAAATGATTCTTTAAAAACAGTCCCTACACCCGAACTCAGTGTGAAGTCGCTACAGCTACATGAATTTTGTACTAAACTATGCTTTAAGTTCAAGGGACTTATATTTAACGTCGCTAAATGAAATCCACTCAATGAGCAGTGGTGGCTCAGTGGTATTGGTCCTGATTTACGAATTGTAGGTCGTGGGTTCGAACCCCGCCCGGGGCATTACTTTGTGTAATTTATTTCATCATCACTGCTCTCAAAAAGGTGAAGGAAAACATAGGAAACCGGCATGCCCTAGAATCAAAAATTCGAAGACATGTGACATCTACCAACCCGCACCGGGCCCGCGTGGTGGATTATGGCCCACTCACTCTCACAGAGAGGAGGCCTGTGTCCCAGCAGTGGGAACATTATAGGCTGATGATGAAATGATAACCACTGTATTTCAATAACAATCAAATAATTTTGTTTCAGTTTGTAACTGAAGACAGTAGACCAATACTCGCTTGTTTCATCTGCTGTGCTCAACTGAAGAAATGTTACCGATTTATGAAAAAATGTTTGGAAGCTGAAGAGACGTTTGCTAAGATGATGAATGAGGAATATGAGGTGAGGAGTTCTTCTATGAATCTAATGTGAAATTAATGTCTTTGCTATGTAACACATTTTAGTTAATTCTTCCATCATTTTTTTACAGCGAAAAGCTTTAATAAACCAAGACCAGTTTGAGTTATTTCATGGGTTTATTAGAACTCCAATAGAGAGCATAAATATAGTTGATGTTGATCAAACAGAAAGTGTTGTTGTGAAAGAGGAATTACCAGCAGTTTATGAGAGACACGATGAAATTAGGTCAATAATAGAGAAGGAGGAACATCTGAGCGATAATGGTATGTTTGAAGAAATACCAGACCCTGTAGCCAAATGGCAAGTCGCTAATACATTGTCAACTTTATAACTCCATCACATAAAGTTGAAAATCTAGAAAAGACTGCTGAGTGATAGCGAATGAAACAAACGAAAACAATCTGTAATCTTTGATAGATTTTCAACATTATGCAATGGGGTATAAAGTTGGAAATGTATTAACGACTGCTGAACGATAGTGATTGTCGATTGCCATTTGGCTATAGGGCCTGTTCTGTTAGCCAATAGGAATATTGATTGCATATCACAAGTTAATATGCAATTAAAATTCCTAGCCTGGACCCACTGATTAAATTTATTTATAGCTTTTTTTTTAAACTCATCAAATGAGTCCTCCCACCCAGGGCAGGTTGGGGTGGACTAAAATCTACGGTGTCCTTCAATAGCCCTTTACGTTCCAGGGTCACCGTAATTGCATAAGACTCGTGGCCCCAGCAGGCTTTGGCCCTCTAAAGGGGGGGGGGGGCGTCATTATGCTGACACTGAGGCGCGCGTGGAACACAACGCGCCATCGACCCGGTCATAGTCTGTAGTTAGGCAGCGAGTCACTCATCATTACTCGCCGCCCACATGCCTGCGCCTACGATGGCAGGAGATCGTCTTACGACGTCCGCCACTGTGGACGTCTACTGGCTGCTGCACACCTTACGATAAATCGTTACGATTAGTCGGTACAGTTCAAACTGCAACGATAAATCGACAAGTGTGTATGAGAAAAATCGAACAAACTGTACAGTGTTTCTCATACACACTTGTCGATTTATCGTTGCAGTTTGAACTGTACCGACTAATCGTAACGATTTATCGTAAGGTGTGTAGCAGCCATACCACTGCGGCTGGGGCGGAGTGAGGACGTTGTCCTCTCCTACACGCGGCCCGCTTCCTCCTTCGCGAGTATGACTGCTTCGCAGAAGGAGGCGACCGCGACATGGCCTCTACAAATGCCGGGCGTGAGAGGTCTCCGCCTATCGCCGCCGCCGCCTCCCCTAAAATATTCAGTTTTATGTTTACGAAGGTTTCCCCTTCGGTCTCCGGTACCTTACGACTTTGTTACCCAAGTGACTGTCGCAATACAAACACGTAGCGGTTCGTTAAGTAAAATCATTAAATGAGTGAGGGGTGGGAACCCCGGACAGGGCGGGAGGGACTGTCAGACATGTACTGACTAAAATCCACGGTGTCCTTCAATAATCCTTTATGTCACGGTGATGGAATAAGTCCCGCGATCCCGCTACGCTTTGGCCCTCTGAGAGGAGGCCCCGTCATTATGCGGACGCTCATTGAGGCGCGCGTGGAACACAACGCGCCGTCGACCCGGGCATGGTCCATGGTCAGACAGCGAGTTGCCCTTTACTCGCCGTCCGCATGCCCGCGCCTACGGTGGCCGGAGATCGTCTTGCGAATGTCGTAAGGTAGCGGAGACTGGCCTCGCCTTGTGTACGAAGAGGCAAATCCTTTGCAATGCTTGATCCATGCTCTATGTCAGGGTTTCTCAAACTTTCGGCTCCACGAACCCCTGTTAAAATTTCTAGGTGACAGCGAACCGCTAACTAACTAATTAATTAGGTATTCCTCCCCCCCCCAAAAGGATTTTATTTGAAGAAAAACTTTTTCAAAAACTTTTTAAATAACCTTCAAAACTTTTCTTTCGGAAGTCGGTGGCAAAAAGACAATGAAATTAATAAAAAAAGTCACCGACTCTCAAAAGAAAAGTTGGAAGGTTATTTTACCCTTTTTTGTGGTTGTTTTTGAAGGCGGTTACATTTTTGTTGAAAAAGTTTTTATTGAACTCTTTTTAGTTTAAATATTCAACCACAATAAAATTCTTGTCAAATACGAGTACATCATTTTCTTACATGAGCACTAGAATTTTGTAATCCGTAATACCGGTAATAACATCGTTAAAATCTCTTACATTCATAATTCCCTATCTCAAAAACTACTAAACCGATTTTGATGAAACTTGCAGTATTCCCTAAGTTGAACGATACCTAGTACAAGAAAAAGAATTACTTAAATCGGACTTTTAGTTCCTGAGATATGCGAACACAAACATAATTTACTAAATCAGTCGATGCCAAGTCCTTACTAGAGGAGTTGTACCTTCCATCATCAGCTCAGCTACATGAGATGATGATTACCATACGCAAATACTTAAATTACTTTATAAAATTTGCGAAAAACGATGTGTAGGCCTATAAAATTTGAGGGTTGCCCTCGATTTCTCCAGGATCCAATCATCAGATCCTGACATGGTGACAATGGGACCACTCCTGAAGTATCTCCTTTCGAACAAAAAAAGAATTTTGAAAATCGGTCCACTATTGTCGGAGTAATCGCGTAACAAAATAACACAAAAAAACAAAAAAAAAACATACCGTCGAATTGATAACCTCCTTCTTTTTGAAGTCGGTTAAAAATAAGGTTTTTATTTGAATAAAGGGTTTAAAATAAAGTGCCAAAAGAAATGCCTTTTTAATATTTGTGATGGATCTGTTTGCTTCTTGTCGCAAATGTATTCAACTTTAGTCGAATTCGAATTAAGTCGAATGGCGAACCCCTAGGGGTTCGCGTACCCACTTTGAGAAACCCTGCTCTACCTATGTGAATGGGTAAAAGTTTTCTCTCTTACAGATCAGGAAGCCGTAAATTATAGATTTTCAGTTCAGAACAATTGTCTAAACATAGAATATGTACCACCGCGCCATTCTGAATCGGAGTCAGAAGATGATGTACCTTTGATAGAGGTCAAAACTGAAGTGGAAGAAGGAGAATTGTCTGAAATGTGGCGAAAAGATGAACTGATGAGTGGTGAGTATTTGTTTATCAATGGAAGGTTTCACGCAAAGCTCGGCTCAGATGGCGCTACCAGCGCATGATGTCATTTACTGTACGACTAACTTGACATACACTACACACTCGGAGCTACACTTATAGCGCCACTGACGACTAAAGCTCAATTAAAAACTCGTTGCCAAACAGGCCATTGGTGGACCTATAAAACTAATATAATTATTTTTAAGGAAACGAAAAATTCAGCTGCGAGCAGGGTTTGAACCTGCGTCTTCTGGATAGGTATTTCAAACGTAAGTAGTTTGAAACACTACCAATAGATGGCGCAAAGTGTAAACAGCGTTCAAAAAACAAGGGAAAGAGAAATTCAGCTTCGAGACTAGTGGCTGCGATGGCCTAATTGGTTAAGGCGTCTGGAGTACCTATCCAGAAGACGCAGGTTCGAAGCCAGCGCACCTGAATTTTTCGTTTCTTGAAAAATATCTTCGGGAAGACGCGACGCAGGCGTTATTGCAAATAAAAATATAACTTTAATAAATTGAAAGCAGTGGCTGTGCGATGGGATTGCTACGCAGCGCGTCGCGGGTTTGCAAGTATTTGTTCTGGGTCTGAGTGTTTGTGTACGTGAGGTTCTATGTTTGTAAACGCACTCACGATACTATGAATTTCTATAGTGCCCAACAACGTTTTTTTAAAATAAAAAAAGTTTCTTTTCACATGCCTAATTTTCTTCAATCAATCTTTTTCATAATTACAGGTGCTCCAGTCGTGAAGAAACCGAGATCAGAATATGGATTTATTGCACAACAATTAAAAACAGACCCGAAATTGATTCCGGATGCTCAAAATAGTACGTCTACCAGTTTTATTCCAAGAAATCTCGAAGTTCAGAACAGTATTAATAATCCTGTTGTAGATATCAACTGCCAAACTAACAGTATCGAAGAATTTAGTTTAATTCAAAATGAAAAATCTTACAAATGTTATATTAGCGAAACTCAAAATAGTGATCTATCTAAACATCAAGTAGGCACGAATGACAAACCTTACAAATGTGATTACATAGAGTTGTTAAAACCCCAAACTTTAAATAAAATGGCGTCTTTAATTAAAAGAGGAATACCGCTAGAAGGGCAATCACGCGAAATTGTTTATAACGTTTACAAATATTTTATAAAAGAAGCTAATACATTTAAAAACAAAGTGGACGATGATATCAATAATTATTTTAAGAAAATTCAACAGAGAGTTGCTAATGCGACCGGCACTTCAAGAAGGACTTTAACTAATATTTTGAATGAAGTTACTGAAATACCTTCCAGTACATTTTTGTTTACAACACCGAAAAAGGGGAGACCTATAAAGATTTCCGATAAATAAGGACCATTTCTAATTATTACCACGCGCGGTTCAAAGAGGTGTCAGCAACATGACGGGCGGGCCTTAGAAGGCCAAAGGCAGCTGGGGTCGCGGGGCGAGTAACCGTGGCTTCAGAACGTAAAGGGCTATTAAGGGACACCGTGGATTTTAGTCAGTACGAGTCTGACAATCCCTCCCGTCTAGCCCTGAGTGGGAGGACTCATTTGAAGTCGGTATAAAAATGGCGTCCGATTTCTTGAACTGCCTTTAATAATAACGGAGGAGCTCGTGGCTAAATAATTACAGCCGCACAGGCCGATCTTCCGGGTTAAGCCACGCTTGCCGAGGTTGGTCTGTGGATGGGTGACCATCTGTCATAGCGAGTTTCCTCCGTGCGAGGAAAGCTCGTAAAGTCGTTGGTCCCGGCTGTCATTTGTAGATCTTTGACAGTCGTTACTGTTAGAAGCTTTAAAAGTCTAACAACCAGTCTTGGGGTATCGTGTTACCCAGTTACTGTGTTGAAGTGTGTTGTGGAGGTCCGATAGTCAGTCGCTCCATGTAAAATACTGATATTCAGCTGCATCCGGTCCGACTTGAAGCCGAACCGAATATAGCTGGGAGAAGGCAGCTGGATATCAGTATTTTACATGGCAACTGGGTAATACGATACTCCATGGTAAGACTGGTTGTCAGACTTTAGAGCTTCTGACTAACAGTAACGACTGTCAAAGATCTACAAATGACAGCCGGGACCAACGGCTTTACGTGCTTTCCTCGCACGGAGGAAACTCGCTATGACAGATGGTCACCCATCCACAGACCAACCTCGGCAAGCGCGGCTTAACCCGGAAGATCGGCCTGTGCGGCTGTGATTATTTAGCCACGAGCTCCTCAAGGCAGGCAGATGATAATTGGAAATAAATTAAAATGGGTCTGAAAAGATGTGAGAAATACCTCAAAAGTTTTAATTTTTTTCACCCGTTTCCTTTACCGTTTTGAGAGCAGAGGTGATGAAATAAATTACACAAAGTAATGCGCCTGGCGGGGTCGAACCCACGACCTATAACTCGATACCACTGGGCCACCACTGCTCTCACCTTTTAATATCGACTCTAAATCTAACTTTATTTTCTGCACGAAAAGATACACATTACCAGTATCATCCCGTCGCGTCTAGGTGTGAGTCAGAGGGCGCAAAACACTCCTCATACGCCTACGCAGTGGCGGATTAACGTATAAGCACTACAAGCACGTGCTTGGGGCCCCTGTTCTCCAGGGGCCTCCGTCCTCTGCTGGCGTTTCATTTTTACCGACTTCAAAAAAAAGGAGGTTATCAATTCGACCCGTATGTAATATGTATGTAATATTTCCAGAACTGCCTAGTTTTCGGATATGTTAGTCTATATCAGCGTCTGAACAAATGTGCAAAATTTCATAAGTTTAAGGGCCCCGCTACCATATGCGCAAAGTGTGCAATGCACACGGGCGCCTTCCTTTAGGGGTGCCAAAGCCAAGGGCCCAGAAAAAAATGAAAAAAAACCAAAACTAATTTTAAATGAAAGTTGAGAACTTAAATTGGATTAGGTTTAAGTACCTACTAAAGACTTCAAATGTTTGATCTCACTTTTAAATTAAAACTTGAAGTCCGGAAACATTAAACTTTTAGAGACTCTTCTATGAAAAATTGCCGTGTCTTATTCCAAAAAGGTAAAAATTTTCGCGCTCGCTTCGCTCGCGCTTCAAATAAGGTTGACGTTCGCTATTTATTATGGCTTCGTTTTTGATAGCTCATTTTTCAATAGCAAATGCTTCTAATGTTAGTTAATCTTTAATATAAATCGTTAATGCCTTGAACTACAAAAAAATAAATTTGTCTTCTCTAACTTAAGAAAAAAAAAAATTTTTTTTAAAGTTTTAAATTATACCTACTACAGTTTCTATTTTGATGAAACTTTCATTTTATACTTTCTACCTTCCCAATTTAAGCAATAGAGGGCCTACACAGGCTCTGTGCTTAGGGCCTCGGAAACCCTTAATCCGCCACTGCGCCTACGAACGTATACTTTAAATAAGATCCGCTTATCCGCGCGTATCATAAGTATATAAACAATGCAGAAACGTAATAAAATAAAAATAATATAAAATATCAAGCACTTTGATTGAAGAGACCCAACGACCAACCATCCCAACCATCATTTTATTATTATTCATAAAGAAAAAAAAAATGATAATGGTGTGTGTTCCGTCTTCACAAACTTCTATTCAATTAGTATAATTTTCATAATTTCTTTGGTTACGGACGTTAATCGCGAAGGTTGCAAAATTTTAATATTTGGCTAAGGGTCGCCATGTATTAGAGTGATGTTGTCGAAATAAAAGAAAACTGGCCCTATAGCCAAATGGCAATCGACAATCGCTAACGTTCAGCAGTCGCTAATATATTTTCAACTTTATACCCTATTGCATAAAGTTGGAAATCTATTAAAGATTACAGATCGTTTTCGTTTGTTTCGTTCGCTATCGCTCAGCAGTCTTTACTAGATTTTCAACTGTAAGCGATTGGGTATAAAGTTGTAAATGTATTAGCGACTGCTGAACGTTAACGATTGTCGCTTGCCGTTTGGCTACAGGCCCTGTTTAGTTCGACGATTCGTATAATAATGACAATAATGGCGCAGTTTTCATTGGTCGTTTACTCGTTCGGTATACAGCATACGGGGAGTCCTCGCATGCGACAAGCCGATACGTGTTCATTACACCGTCTGCGGTGATTCGCCACTTGCTTTATATACCGATCGTGTTATCGACCAATGATTTTCATTGGTCGATATAAAGCATGCGGGTCTGCCACTCTTGTCAATAAATGGCGACGACTATGTTCGTTTTCCTACACCCCGCATGCGGGCTATGGACTAATGAAAACGATTCCTCGAATGCGGGCACTGTGGCATGCGTTCCAGAAATCTCTCGCATCCCGCATACAGGCTTTAACAAGTGATGAAAATGCGCCATAAAGGTAAACGCAGACTTAGCCGCACCGCAGTCTCCGCAGTCCCCGCATTACGAATTCTTTGTATGAAGTTCTATGAAACCTCGCACACTCGCCCGCATCGCAGTAGCCGCAGAAGCGGTAAGAAAACGATGACTGCGGGGACTGCGGAGACTGCGGTGCGGCTAGGTCTGCGTTCACCTCAATTAGTGTGTGCAATTACAAAAACATATAAGCTTTGGCGAGCTGCACACTATAAGGTTTCCCTAAACAGTTGCTCTAACAAACTGGAACTCTTGCGCACCAACGGAACAGAAACTATTTTGCAAACTCCGACATCAGACAGGCCTTCTTTTTATAGTTGTAAAGGGGGGGGGGGGCTTTTAGAGGGCCAACGCTAGCGTCATTGTGCTGAGATAAGGTATGTATGCGTTCGGAAATAGACGCAGGTAGTGAGGTCCCCTTGTTCCAGATTCTCGCGTTTTTCTCGGCATTAAGTAGGACTCTTTTACAGTTTTTTGCATTAAATGAAGAAAAAATCGTAGGAGAGGTGCTCGAATTTTAAAGCTCGCTTTGCTCGATCTCGTGCGTGACGCTCATTAAAGAACACTTTTGGGGTGCGCGAGTGATGGCTGCTAACACGTCCCATTATCTATTATTTTAATCTTATGATCTTCGAACGTTGCATTTACTAGATTTTTATAATTTCAGGTATATTCATCGCGAAAAAACTGAAACTAGAAAATAAAATTATTGCGGAACACTCGAAAATAAACCCAGAAATGATCCAGGATGATCAAAATTGTACGTCTAACTCTTTTATTGCAAGAAAGTCGGAAATTAAAAGTTGTATTAATAATACTGTTGTAGATATCGACTCTCGAACTAGCAATAACGAAGACATTAGTTTCGTTCAAGAATTTAAACCTTTCGAATGTGATATATGTCATAATAATTTCAAACGAAAGAGTGATTTATTAATACATAAGCAAATACACACGGGTGAAAAACCTTTCAAATGCCATATATGTGAGCGAAGTTTTAGCAGAAAAAATAATTTAGTGAAACACATTCGTGTACACACTGGTGAAAAACCTTACAAGTGTGATGTGTGTGACCGTAGTTTCACTGAAAGATGTAATTTGACAAAACACATACGTGTGCACCTGGGTGAAAAACTTTACAAATGTCACTTATGTTCGCTTAGTTTTAGTCAAAATGTTAATTTAAGAAGTCATATTCAATCACACACTGGTGAAAAGCCTTACAAGTGTGATACATGTCCAAGTAGTTTTAGTCATAAGGCGGATTTATGTAAACATATTCGAGTACACACTGGTGAAAAACCTTTCAAATGTGAAATATGTCAAAGTAGTTTTACTCAAAAGGCTAATTTGACCCGCCATATTCGTACACATATTTGAAAAAGTGTAATATTTGTCACAGCAGATTAAAAGATAAGGGTGTTTATTGAATCTAAGTTTCTGACGAAACCCCAAAATGAAATAAAAAGTTGAATTGTTTAAAAAAATTATGAACCAGAAAAAAAAATTATAACTCAATTTTTGTTTTTTATTTAGCGATAGAGTTCCGTTTGACCATTATCTTGCCATACGAAGATCTAGAAGTAACATATTCACTATAAACTTAAAGACCTTAACGTTGTTGCTACAACCGGGCAGCATCCGCTTTTGAGTGGCTCAAAAAGAGACTTACCTATTAAAAAAAGAAGCTGTGGGAAAGAGATGGCGCTAGACGACTTGTATAGCTCTGTCTCTTTCCCACAGCCTAAACTGGATCGCGTTAAGAGCTCGTGGTAAAGCTCCTGGCCAAGTAACATCCTTTCACTGCATCCTTTTTGCATCCTTCACATGACAGTGACAGTTGACAGCACAACACTTCAAGGCAGGAGGAACAGGGAGCAGTGCATAACTGTGGTCATGAAGAACCGAAATTATTGTCAGTTTCATTTACAGTCACAAACAAAAGCTGCAAATATGTATAATCCTACTAATATTATAAATGCGAAAGTTTGTGAGGATGCATGTATGTGTATGTAGGTATGTTTGTTACAATTTCACGCAAAAACCACTGAACGGATTTGGCTAAAATGTGGTACACAGATAGTTTATAACCTGGATTAACACGACAGGATAGTTTTTATTCAGATTTTATGTTCCCGTGTGATAATTTTCGAGTTGTAGCGGGTGAAGCCGCTGGCAACAGCTAGTGTATAAGTCTAACATGGTTCAAACATGTTCATTATGTTTATGGGCATTTCTACGAAGAGGGCATTTT
Source organism: Agrotis clavis (assembly GCA_954870645.1). NCBI lineage: Eukaryota > Metazoa > Arthropoda > Insecta > Lepidoptera > Noctuidae > Agrotis > Agrotis clavis. Next base: position 3,772,212 of record OX940944.1, read on the forward strand.
TTATGTCCTTTTAAAAAAAACATGGTCAGAACTTACATACACATTCCAAAATTTTTGAGCGTACGTCCCAATCTATATTCTAACTGGAGAGCATAACATAAATTCCGTAATACTTCTTAATTTTCCTTAAAAAAAATCTGAAGTGAAAAAACGGGTGTAATTTCACTGATTTTGACCTGTCCCTTTTCCGAAATGGAGTGTAAAATATTTTATATTTTTTAATGGAGCTGAATTTCAAGCAAACTTTTGATATTCTTGGGTATATAGATAACTAACCAAGAGACATTGATAATAAATAAACCTGTAATTGCTTATTTTGTCATATTTGTGGATGCGTAAAGATTTGTCCCAGTCTAATGAATCATTTCCGTGTCATACAAAAAACACTAGATTACGATACTAAATACCCGCAAACTGGACGTCACTATCCGATTCTTGTATACTGTCAGGTGCTCCCGAACAGGCGATGAGAGTGTATGTGTGGTGTGTTACTGTTTTTTTCGATTTTCGAAGGTGAGAACCTGTTTCAGTGTCTTTAGTTCGGGGTCCTTTCTCAACTCCGTGTCAAAGATATCTTCTGAATATTTTATTTTTTAATATGTTCTGTTTCCCTAAACTGAAGTTTAACTAGACACCAGCATGGTTGTTTCATTTGATTTGTTTGAAGTCGTAACAGTATTAAGTTATTTTGATTAGTACGATATTTTTTCAATTTCGTGGCCGTCAATTTTGTGTCCTGGTGTCCACGGAATTGAGAACGTTGGTTTACCTATGTAACTAATCTCGGTTTATATGAGGTTTAAAGTCACTTGCTTCACAATTGGTCATGGTAAAGTAGTTAACGCCATACATTATGTACCTATAATGTTGAATAAAAGGTTTAAAGTATCTAGAGTTGACGTCGCAATTGCAAGATCTGATTTTAGCTTATTCAACCGCGACTAGCTACTCGAGCCTCAGAAGATCGTATAATAATAGCTTATACTTATTTTATTCTGATGTATAAACTATATTGCTGCAAAGTTTCATTAAAATACATTCAGTAATTTTTTAGTAAAAAATTGACCAGACTAATATACACCCGAATACTTCGATTATGTTTATTACTTCCTGTGCTTGATAAATAAAACTGACTTGACGTCTATACTTCATGTCTCTTGTTTGTAATTTAAATGTTTAACGAAAATGCTTGATAGAATACATTTTACCATTTAAGATTAATAAAAAATGCTCATTTAAATGATTTGACTAAAAGTTAGTTAATTATGCATGACAACTCAAGGAATCTCTCTCAAGGTAGGCTCAATATAAACTTAAATAATTAAAATACCAAAAACTGCTAAAATATGTTCTTGAATGTTTTTTTATAATTGAATTTTTCTTACCTGGTTATGTAGAATATTTGTAATTCTAAATTCTGTGGTCACATTTCTCAATTCCATGGCACTCAAAATTTATTTCATAAACTACTGGAGCAATTACTGGCAAATTAGCACCATATTGTTTGTAAAAAAATGCATTTTATTTTGGTTATATACAATTAGTCCTAATGTGAAAAAAAAATTGCCCACGGAATTGAGGAAAAATCACCGTGTCCGTAGAAATGCCCTTATAGTTACCAATGTGGAACTGAAACAACTGTTTGAGAATTGACTTGGTTTCAGAAAGTAAATGATAGATGTAAACAATGGGCATTGTTCATTTTTTTTAAATATGTTGTAATTGAAAAACCATTTCTAGGAATAGCGTTACTAATCATTAGTGACCAATCAAAAATGAAAAATATTCATATTTGGTTGATATTTTTGATAAAATACGCTTGACCTTCCTTGCCCTTCAAATGACGTCATCTTTAGCCGTACAGTTTTGTATCGTTGCCTCAGTAAAGCAAGTCAATAAAAAGTAAGTGGCAAGTATTTTCTACAATCTGTCAAGTGTCAAATTAAAAATGTAAACAAATAATATGTTTAGTTTTTTATATATTTTACAACTAGCTGTTGCCAGCGGCTTCACCCGCTACAACTCGAAAATTATCCCACGGGAACATCAAATCGGGATAAAAACTATCCTATGTGTTAATCCAGGTTATAAACTATATGTGTACCAAATTTTATCCAAATCCGTTCAGTGGTTTTTGCGTGAAAGAGTGACAAACATCCATACATCCATACTTACAAACTTTCGCCTTTATAATAGTAGTAGGATTAATACTGCAACATGCCTCATAATCTCGTTAAGATCTCAATAAATTATCTCAACACTCGGCCATATGTATAACATAAGCTGCAAGAATTATGGGATACAAGAAGTGCTTTGTTCCAACTTGCAGCAGTAATAGTACAAAATTTTTTGTTCTTATTAAGCTGGGTAGGATATACTCACTTAGCAGTGTTGCATGTAACGTATCAGATACTGTATCAACCTCAAATGGGTACGGCTCGTCCATGCACACTGCGAGCCGCCTTTGGGTTACTCTATAAACTTACAGCGAGCGGTTCGCAGCGGGCTCGTGCCTACCGGCCTACTCGCTTGATACCGTATCTGATACGTTTACTGCTCTATAGAAGATTTGCGAGAAAAGTGATGTCGTGATGTAGGCGTGGAATAATGCAAGGTTTATAAAATGTACCTACTGTTGCGAAGATCACTTTGATGTAAGTACTTATATCAAAGCTTTAGATACCTTTGTAATGTTCATTATGTTAATGCCGAAATATCGCTAGAGTATCGCTCAGGAAAACGGACAATAATGTCACCGCGTCGACGACTTTCCTTTTAAAAAACCGATTTCAAAAATTCGTGTATATTTTTTAGTAGGGGAGGCGAGGATGCTAAATTTACAGTTACTCCAGCGTCATGGCGACCTATTGAATTTGAAAGATTATGTTCTAAATAGGAAAAAGTATCTAACAAGTATTCTATTTTAGTGGGGGGGACAGCGTGTAAACAGTTTTAAAATTGTAAAGAAAAACAGTTGTACAGAAGTACTCGAGTGCGTCAGCTATTTACAGTGTAAACGCGCTTTATATTTCTGATAACCAATACAAATTAATCTGACGATTAAATCGAGGGGGCTGTCCATAACAAGCGGTTGAAAATCCAAAAAAAAAAGTTACTCGAACGCGTCAGATATTCAAAGTGTTTGTAAAGTAGACCCTAAAAAGTGTCGTATTAAAATGTCTGACGATTTGGATGTAGGTAGCACAAAGTAATCATTCATATTTCTAACTGTAAAAAAAAAGTAATCGTACCCCAAGTAACACAGAAGTCTGAATAAGAGCTGAGTATGTGCAGTCATCAAGATTATAATCTGAATACCATACTGAGTAACGTCTGAGTAAACACCTATTCAGACTTTATTCAAGCAAAACAGGCCCCAAAATCAAATGCATAAAGCTGAATAACTTCTGAGTAACATCTGAGCAGGAGCTTTTTAATGGTGAAATTATCTGAATAACTTCTGATTAACAGCTGATATCGCTTTTATTAAGCTCTTACTCATACAATATTCAGTTTATGTCAATTTAGTTACTGGATTCAGAATTTATTCAGCATTACTTTTTGTTAACAATAATACAGATTTTATTCATACAAATTGTGAAATTAGACAATCACAAATTTTAAATATCGTTGATGGAGTCATTGCATGACAATAAATGGCGAATTTATTAAAACGGTAAGCAAATGTTTCATTAATTAAGTTATAGGTTTGTTACAATGTTAATTCTTAGTGCGAAAATTATTTTGTCGTAAATAGTATATGATTTTTCCGATTATTTTTAACGCGCCGCTTGAATAATCAAGATAAGTGATTGTAAATATTATTTTTAAAATGCATGCTCGGTCTGACTTCAATATTTATGACGAAATTTCTAATTTTAGCGATTCCAATGAAAAATATGACAAATCGAATTGAAAATGTTGTAGTTTTAACATTCAGCATTCAAGTAATCTTGGTGAATTTCTTGTAATTATAATTACTCACAAAAAAAAATGGCGATCGCTTTCATTGCTGAATAAAAGTGAACAAGAGTCTCGTTACTCAGAGCTCACTTGAATAGCCTCATTTCAATACGCTAAGTTCTGAATAACACTTGAATAGTTGACCACATTTCTACATTAATTCGAGTTTTTAGGGTTCTTCATTCAGTGGAATAATCGCTACAAAATAATATTATATTTCTTTTGTTGCAGATCGATCGTGTGGCGAACTTTATAGTAGCCCCCTTATAATGACATCATTCTTAACCAGTAAAACATATAATCATGTAATTGGCAAAAATGAAGGTTTATGCATGCAATAGTCTCGGAAGGAACCTTAAGTCTAATTTAAAATGTAGCCACACTACAGTCAATTGATGCTGATGGACATCAGATAGGAATCCATAATATTTATGCGATACGACAACTTACTGATAATGTTTTTAAGTGATGTTGTGGAAAAGTGAAAAATGTTAAATTAAAATTAATTCAATCCTATGAATGAGTTGTTATTAATACCTCTCTTGCACACAGTAACTATAAGTTAAGTTTCAAATGAAAACAAAGTAAAATGAAGTAAATATATTATAATATATTTCATTCATTTTAATACAAAAAAAAACCGCGGGCTACTGAAGTGACAAACACGCATCCGCAGACACCGCAACTCGAATCTAGAAGTGAGTGCTGTGGCTGAAGCGCGCGTCATAGGCGGCGGCCACGTTTTTTGCGCTCTGCAGCCACAGCAGTCGCTTCAACATTCGTATCAAGGCAATTGGGAATTAAAAACAATCTGCTTGATTTATTTGATGTACGGAATCCACTTCATTGCACGACAGCTACTCATACTGGCTGAAACTCGGCTCATTTTTTTCATACTATTACCACAAATCTTGAACGTTTGCTACTATTGATTCTTAAATATATTTTCTTTTAATGTTACCGTGTCTTTTAAGTTGTTTTCACGATTTTTGCCCAAATCTTGATGTTAACAACATGAAATATATAGCTTACAAATGATTTTAACAAACCTGATATTAAGCTATTTGCGCTGATAAAACGTACCTGTGGTCTTTAATTTGAATAAGAGCCTTAATAGATTTTAAATAAGCTCATATTAAGTTATTTGCGCTATAAAACATACCTGTGGTGGGTTAATTTGAATAAGTTAGTTTAAAACACACTGTTATGGCGGTGAAATCTTAATAAAAGCCCAAATAATCTTTTTTATTCAGCACCTGTAAAACATGGCAACTTATCTATTTAAGCATTAAATAATTATTTCACCGTAGAATTATTCAGCAATCAACTGAATCAAATGCTACTAGCTTAGTAATGATTGAATATTAGCAAATCTGATTATGATTATTCAGATACATGCTTTCATAGAGACTAATAAAGTTCACTTTACAATTATTCAGTATCAAGCTTTAAAACAGCATTATCTAATACCTTTATTCAGATTATTATACAGTATGCAGCAATCAGCTGAAGCAAACGCTACTAGCTTAGTAATTATTGAATATTAGCAATACTGATTATGATTATTCAGATAAATGCTTCCTTAAGGACTTTTTTTCAGCTTAACAATACATAGAACGCGTAATACTTAATAATGTTTGTATATTGTGTAACATATCTCAATTATTAAGTTTAAAGAAATAAAGTACAAATATACAGGACCTATTACGCATTAAGAATTTTACGAGTCCGAACTCAAATTAATACAACATTTAGCTATTTCTAAGGCTCTTATACAAAGGATATTCATTTTTAAACCGTATAGTTTTACAAATGTGTACTGTTATACCGCTTGTGTGTTACTTGGGACGTAACGTAATTTCCAAAAGTCTCGGAACAAACATTGTTCAGTAACATGGGCTGAATTACCCCACGAGAGGTTTTGCGCTATTAACATTAAACGTTGTATATAGATAAATAAACAGGACTGACCCCTGAACTTGGCAACCATTTAGATTTCACTTATTTCGTCCGTGACGTCAACAACCAAGGCATAAATCATAATTGAACTTGGCTCCCACATTTATGTTTTTGATAGGATTTTAATGACGTAGACGGGTTTCTATTTGTAATTAATACATTTAATTTAATTTGATACATTTTTTATACGTGAATGCAGTTATCTTGTTTATAAATTTCCTTTAAGATGCTCAGAATAGCGATATTCCTCCATATAATTGTCAGATTATTATTAAGGAGGACTATGGTATCAACTTGAACCTCCTGCATAAAAATCTGACGCGCTCTAGTATCTCTGCAGATGGTTTTTTTTTACTCTTCTGACGGGTTCTCCCACACAAACCCCACCAGATGAAGGGTTGATACTTGGTACAGATACATTAAAGGGTGCAAGGATTCTCCCTTATAATAATCTGACGCGCTGGAATCACAGCAAAATTCCCTTCCTGGGCCCCCCAACTATTTGTAAATAGGATGCTATCTGACTTCTATTATCAGGAGAAAGTGACGTTGTGTTGACAGACAATTTTTTAAATTATTCACTGGTGAGGCAACGGCACAACCTTTTGTGCCAGAGATGACGACACCTACCTTAAAAATTAAAACATAGAAAATAAAAAAAAAAACTATTATTATATACAACATGTAACATAATTAACGCACATCCTGAAATTAGTTTGTTCAGAATCGATTTCTATCATTTTTAATATAGGTAATTTTTTTTAACCGACTTCAAAAAAAAAAGTAGGTTCTCAGTTCGACCTGTATGTATGTATGTATGTATGTATGTATGTATGTATGTATGTTTGTCCGCGATTATCTCGCGTTTGGCTGAACGGATTTTGATGCAGTTTTCAGGAAAGTGTTCATTACATTCTGGAGAAGGTTTTAGTATATAACACTAATAGATATCCCGTGACGTTGCCCGCGTGGATCCGTTTTGCTTACTTGGATCGTAGATTTTCAGGGACGATTGCATGTTTGTCCGCAATTATCTCGCGTTTGGCTGAACTGATTTTGATGCAGTTTTCAGGAAAGTGTTCATTACATTCTGGAGAAGATTTGAGTATACAACACTAATAGATATCCCGTGACGTTGCCCGCGTGGATCCGTTTTGCTTACTTGGATCGTAGATTTTCAGGGACGATTGCATGTTTGTCCGCAATTATCTCGCGTTTGGCTGAACTGATTTTGATGCAGTTTTCAGAAAAGTGTTTGTTACATTCTGGGGAAGGTTTTAGTATATAACAACAATCGATATCTCGTGAAGTTGCTCACATAGATCCGTTTTGCTTAATAGGATCGTAGATTTTCAGGGACGATTGCATGTTTGTCCGCAATTATCTCGCGTTTGGATGAACTGATTTTGATGCAGTTTTCAGAAAAGTATTTGTTACATTCTGGGGATGGTTTTAGTATAATAACAACAATCGATATCTCGTGAAGTTGCTCACATCGATCCGTTTTGCTTAATAGGATTGTAGATTTTCAAAGACGCCGATTTTATGAAGATTTTTGTTGATTATCTCAACTAAAAAGGGAAAAAAACTTTTTGAAAAAAAAGGGAACCGACTTCAAAACCAAACACAAAAAAACTATAAAATAACTTTTCTTTCGGAAGTCGATGGCCATATTATGTCAATGAAATAAAAAAAAACTTTTTGATAATCAACAAAAATCTTCATAAAATCGGCGTCTTTGAAAATCTACAATCCTATTAAGCAAAACGGATCTATGTGAGCAACTTCACGAGATATCCATTATTGTTATATACTAAAACCTTCCCCAGAATGTAACAAATACTTTTCTGAAAACTGTATCAAAATCGGTTCAGCCAAACGCGAGATAATTGCGGACAAACATGCAATCGTCCCTTAAAATCAACGATCCAAGTAAGCAAATCGGATCCACACGGGCAACGTCACGGGATATCTATTAGTGTTATATATTAAAACCTTTTGCAGAATGTAATGAACACTTTCCTGAAAACTGCATCAAAATCCGTTCAGCCAAACGCGAGATAATTGCGGACAAACATGCAATCGTCCCTTAAAATCTACGATCCAAGTAAGCAAATCGGATCCATGCGGGCAACGTCACGGGATATCTATTAGTGTTATATACTAAAACCTTCTCCAGAATGTAATGAACACTTTCCTGAAAACTGCATCAAAATCCGTTCAGCCAAACGCGAGATAATCGCGGACAAACATACATACATACATACATACATACATACATACAGGTCGAACTGAGAACCTACTTTTTTTTTGAAGTCGGTTAAAAAACAAAGCCACCGACTTCCGAAAGAAAAGTTATTTTATAGTTTTTTTGTGTTTGGTTTTGAAGTCGGTTCCCTTTTTTTAACCGACTTCAAAAAAAAAAGTAGGTTCTCAGTTCGACCTGTATGTATGTATGTATGTATGTATGTATGTATGTATGTATGTTTGTCCGCGATTATCTCGCGTTTGGCTGAACGGATTTTGATGCAGTTTTCAGGAAAGTGTTCATTACATTCTGGAGAAGGTTTTAGTATATAACACTAATAGATATCCCGTGACGTTGCCCGCGTGGATCCGTTTTGCTTACTTGGATCGTAGATTTTCAGGGACGATTGCATGTTTGTCCGCAATTATCTCGCGTTTGGCTGAACTGATTTTGATGCAGTTTTCAGGAAAGTGTTCATTACATTCTGGAGAAGATTTGAGTATACAACACTAATAGATATCCCGTGACGTTGCCCGCGTGGATCCGTTTTGCTTACTTGGATCGTAGATTTTCAGGGACGATTGCATGTTTGTCCGCAATTATCTCGCGTTTGGCTGAACTGATTTTGATGCAGTTTTCAGAAAAGTGTTTGTTACATTCTGGGGAAGGTTTTAGTATATAACAACAATCGATATCTCGTGAAGTTGCTCACATAGATCCGTTTTGCTTAATAGGATCGTAGATTTTCAGGGACGATTGCATGTTTGTCCGCAATTATCTCGCGTTTGGATGAACTGATTTTGATGCAGTTTTCAGAAAAGTATTTTTTACATTCTGGGGATGGTTTTAGTATAATAACAACAATCGATATCTCGTGAAGTTGCTCACATCGATCCGTTTTGCTTAATAGGATTGTAGATTTTCAAAGACGCCGATTTTATGAAGATTTTTGTTGATTATCTCAACTAAAAAGGGAAAAATAAAAAACTTTTTGAAAAAAAGGGAACCGACTTCAAAACCAAACACAAAAAAACTATAAAATAACTTTTCTTTCGGAAGTCGGTGGCCATATTATGTAAATGAAATAAAAAAAAACAAAGCCACCGACTTCCGAAAGAAAAGTTATTTTATAGTTTTTTTGTGTTTGGTTTTGAAGTCGGTTCCCTTTTTTTCAAAAAGTTTTATCAAAAATAATTAAAACTACGGAAATTATAGTCACATCACCCCTGTTCAGTCAAAACAAACTAAGATAGACCGTAAATCAAAGCAACAAGACTTAAAAGTGCTATTTTATTAATATTAATACAAATTCCGTCATTCAATACAAAATAAAGAAAAATAAACCTTACTGCAAAATAACAAATTTAGTTAATAACAATGCATTTACATGTTAGGTAAATTAAAAATTCAATTTATTATGTATTATGAGTATAACATAATATTCTAATTGGGGTGTCTGAGGGTGTGCGTTAATTACGTTACATGTTGTATATTATATTACAGCTTGGCCAGAACGGATTGAAACGGAACTAAAATTTTTATTTCTGACATCGTTTTAAAATCTTTGATATTTGATGTAAACAAAGACCGCAGGTTTGTTAGATTTATTATTGTGCCATAAAACTAACGTAATAAGTGAAATAAAATAAAATAAAATCATTCAAAGTCCTGGTAGCGCGAAGACAGTGGCGACTTCCGGTTTTCTACATTTTTATGTCAAGCTGTATATAGTTTGTCAAAATGCTCTAAATTTGCAAAAAAACAAAAATAAATCGAATGTTTAAAAAATTAAGACAATCTCCATTCAAGAACGAGTACTCTGAATTTATGAAGCAAACGTAAATAATGCATGAATTTTATCTATTTCGAGTTTTTATGCGGATCCATTTGCAACCATACATGCTTAGTTTTATAGAACCTATAGTATAATAATATTAGTTTCGTTTCAAGACGTTCTGGCCAAGCTGTAAATCAAATCACATTCGATTCAGAACAAGACGATTTACAAAAACCGTTTTTACGGTTAAAACCGTATGTCTGATTAATCGATTTCCGATTTCAGGTAGCGTCCTTATTATTTTGACAGTGACAGTTGACAACTAAACAGGATTGAACTGTCTGTCAGTGTCATTGTCAGTCTTCGGGTTTGCCAATTTATTTATCCAATGGCGTAGATTCAATGGTCTTTCTTTTCTTTGAGCAAAAATTGAATAATTTGTTGTTATCACCAGTGTTTTGTACAACAAATTCAATAAATTAGTTTACATTATGAAAGTAGAAAAGCTGCAAATGTGTAGAATATGTTTAGTGGAAGATGTTCGTATGTATAAGGTTACCAATTTGGAACTGCAACTACTTTATGAGAAGCTGACTGGAATTCCAGTAAGTAAATGGGTAGCAATAAAACGAGTGTCTGTAAATTACAATTTTAGGCGCTCGAATAAAATTTTAATATATGAAATGGATTAACCCGCGCAATGTTGAACCGACCATTTGGGCGTTTATAACCGGTTTTTTGAACCAATCCCAAATGGTCAACAACAACATTACATGGTTTATTCACAATCCACTTTTTGTAAGCTCGTTCTGGATTTACGCATCTTCTATTCAAGATATAACCATTTTAGAACCAAATGCATAGTTCTTCATTCATAAAATTACAATTAATTTAACAATAATTTTATTGCAGTTTGTAAATGAAGACAGTAGAACGATGCTTGCTTGTGTCTTCTGCTACACTAGACTAAAGCAATGCTGTCAATTGCAGAGGAAATGTCTGGAAGCAGAGAAGCTGTTCACTCAGATGTTGAATGAGGATGATGAGGTGAGGTTTGCAATTCTGGAATAAATGACATCTGATGTAAAGTAAACATTTGGATAGCTCATTATCAGCATTTGACCAACCATTTTTAACTACTTGTTACAGACAAAACCAAGAATAAACCAAAATGAGAGAGAGGTTTTCAAAGGGTTTATTATTACTCCAACAATGCATGTTAACTGTGTACTTGATAAATGTCAATCAAAAAGCCATGATATCAAAGAAGAATTACAAGATGATTGTGAACAAGACAATGAGAGTACTGAACCCGAGGAGGAACATCATGATATCACAGAAGCATTACAAGATGATTGTGAGGAAGAGGATGAGAGTATTGAACCAGAGCAGGAACTTCAAAGTGGTATGTTTCTTATATTAAATAGTTTAATTTGGACTTTATTTTAGCGTTCAGCCCAAGCCCAACAGACAACTGCACTGCGACACACATTCAAAATTTAATACAATAGCTCCTGACATTAATAATAAAGCCAGGATTCTTCCTGGCTTTAATGAAGAAAACATGATAATTGCCATGACATTTAATAAAGATTGTTCAAAATTAAAAAAAAAAACATTTGGACATCACCATAATTATTGGTAGCTGCTGTTTCCTATTTATGGATGCACGAAGCATCTTTTGGAGAATATTGACCAAATTGTCAGTGTTAAGTATGTGTGCGTGTGCACCGCACCACTAAGCAAATATAAATGAGTGCATAGCTAGCAAGCAGTCGTTTCACTCGTGTGTCCTTCATACTTATCACACAGACATATCCTATTTTATTTTTCACTTGATACAATCTTCAAATGAGCCTCTTATCCTGTGTGGAGCGGAAGGGATTGTCAGACTTGTACTTACTAAAATCCATGGTGTGCTTCAACAGCCCTTTGCTTTTCGGGGTTACAGTAGTTCTTTAATCCCGCGACCCTTGGCTGATGGAATAACCACAGCCATAATTAGCAGTCTGGGTTTAATTAGTTAGCAAAATTCTTTAGTCTGGTCACTTGATTATTTGGTCTGACTAAACAGTAAATGCCACGGTTTTACTTAATTTCATAACACCTGTATTGATCAATATAATATAGATCGCAATAAGCCAAAACCTCGTTGAAGTTCGAGCGTAGCGAGCTTGAAATATAACACCTTCTTATAACTATCAAAAGAGAATTCCTCATTAAAAAGTAAGATGGAAAACTGTGAAGTCGGGGTCAGGAGAAGCCAAGACTATTTGCGGCGAGTGCCCCATTATTAGTCGTCCGTATGCCCCTTTCACTTCTTTTGAATAAGACTTTGGATAACTGTGCTTGAGCTCTAGCTACCTTTTCTAATAGGGAAGGTTTCAAAATTCATAAATTTGCTCGGCATACGCAAAATGATGATAATTTTAGGGATGACGAGCTAATTTTTTAAACGTTAAAAAAAACATTGTTGAGCTCGCTCCGCTCTTGACCCTCTACTGTCTTATTTTTTCGATTGTTTCTATTGGTTTGACAAGATAACAAAGTAACTCGCCATTCGTATAGTGCCACCAAACCCTGACCGGTTTTAAGACTTATTTTTCCAAAAATACAGTTTAAAATCGGTCAAGGTTTGGTGGCACAAAATTGTGCTATTGGGGCTCTTTGGGGCCCTAGAGGTTCAAACAAATAATTCTGGGTTTTGGAAGGAAATAACACAAAACTAGCAGGTAGCTACTAGTAGTAACTAATACATTTAAAATTTTGTATAAAAGCTGCTTATTTTAATTTAATTTTATCGTTATATCAGAGCATTTAAAAAAAAATTGTCTTACTTGTTCAACTACCTTCAGACAATGCTCCGCTACTGTTACCGTAGAGAGACAATCAGAGAGAATGAAGAGAGGCTGTTTGTGAGTTTAAATATTGTAAACGCATTGATGACTATATTTAACGCGTTACAGAACAAATTAATTCATAGTGTGAAGCAAGGTAAAGAACACATCCCGATCTGTGCGTTCTGCTGCGATACTAACCAGTCCCATACTTAATAGTTTAATATTTACAGGTGCGTCCAACGCAAAGAAACCAGAGCTATACGCACGATTAACAAGACAAGAAGATACAATAACATTCCAGCAAAAGAAAACTAAACAGCCAGACTTACTAATTATACGGAACACCGATAAACACAAGTCTGCAGCTCCTTCTAAATTCACAAAGCTTGTCACAAATTCTCAATCAATCAGTAATATTGTGAATAATTCTGATACAGCTGCGAATGACCAAATAAAAACATATGAATGCGATGTGTGTCACCGTATTTGTACTAATAAAAGTGCTTTATTAAAACATATTCGTGTTCACACTGGTGAAAAACCTTACAAATGTGAAATATGTCCGAAGAATTTTAGAACAAGTTCTAATCTAAACACCCATGTTCTTATACACACTGGTAATAAACCTTACAAATGTGAAATATGTCAGAAGAGTTTCAATCAAAATAGTAATTTGAAAAAACATGCTCTTGTACACACTGGTGAAAAATCACACAAATGTGACATATGTCAGAAGAGTTTTAGTCAAAGATACAATTTAAAAATTCATGTTCTTATACATGCTGGTAAAAAACCTTACAAATGTGAAATATGTCTGAAGAGTTTTAGTCAAAGAGGGAGTTTAAAAATTCATGTTCGTAAACACCCTGGTTAAAAACGTTTCAAATGTGAAATATGTCATAAAATTTTCATCCATCCAAAGTAGCCACTGTCTCGTAGTCTCACAAAATTCACTTGCACCGAATTATTTGTATAACTTTCTTGAACAAAATAGAGAAATAAATGCATGTTAGAAGTTAAATAAAGAAAATTCTTTCACTTAATTAAATAATGGAGTTTTATTTACGCACGCATTATTAAAACCAAAATTCCTGAGACAGTTCGTTTTTCAAACTTAAAACAATGTTGCCACTTTGTATTGAAAGACCTTTGCTGTAATAAATAACGGCTTGTCTCTGACTTCTGCTCGTCGACTGTTGTTAAATTACGCTACATTTCTGCTGTAGTATTGCATGTCAATAAATGTATCATCACTTCAGACGTTCTTGTCACGATTAGCGCTAGTGCCTTCGCATCTTTGCTCTGCCATTGCAGAAGAAGAGGATCATCAGCTTTTATCCAATTAGTATTACTCCAACTTGCTGACCTGGTTCACCTCCATCCTGGCTGAAGACGTAGTGCTGTAAGTGGATAAATACAATATAGTAGCGCCATATTTCTACCACAACATTTTTGTCTTGTCAAATAGAGTTAGAGATGATTAGATTTTCTACAATATGAGATTCCAATTTTGCATCTGTTTATGTTGAGAACTTCGCAATTTCTTGCCATTTTAATTAAGACACCATTCGAACAACTAGCGGTATCTCAAATAAACGTGAGTTATTTTTAACAAATTACGAATTTTAAAAATCTCGTAGGTATCTTGGAAAACTTTGGATATACAGAAACCATTTTAATCTCATATTCTAGACAATTATGCCTTCTGCGTGCACCAGAAACAACCTAAAAAAGTCTCATCAAAAACTAGACCTTTAGGCATAGGCATAATCGTCAACATCTTAAGAAATACCAAAGCAGGGTTTTCATAGCTGCTTTCGGCGCTCGAGAAAATAAGTGGTGTCTAGAAGCCCCGGGATTCCACTCTGTTTATTTCTAAAGGAAAGTAGCAAAAGCTCATTTTGATTTCTTCCCGACGGCGCACCTACGAGGCATAGCTATTTCGTTTGTAATTTGTTTTTCATTTGTGGGGCATCACACTGGGCTGCTACCGTAGGTATTGAACCAATTTGAATTTAGTTATCCGTGGATTTTGTTTTTTTTGCACAAGTGCGACAAAGAATAAAAAGCACGTTTGTGAAATACACTGCATGTTGGACTTAAAGTCTGGCCAACAAAAGCCTTCCAAGAGAAAAAGGCGGGTATTCAAAAATGTAGAGCTGCCAGCCCTGGCTATATATTAAGTAGTACCAACTATGTATAAATAGCGACGGCATGCGGCAGCTCTTGGTTTTTTAAATTCGTGCCTTTATTCGTGGACAGCAACATACACATTATAATTTGACTTTCGCGGGCTACCACTACGGTTTACAGTTGGCAGTACGACGCTTCACGACAAGAGGGAAAGGAGCAGTGCATCATATTTTCTGTGGTCAGCAGGGCTATTGACTAACTTGATAGTCACTGACCAGGTGCTGACCAGCGTGCAGCGATTGTCCACTGAACTTTGATTCTCTTTTTTTTTGGCTTCACAGCACAGAACATATTTCTCTCTCTCAAAATCTCCGAAATCTAACTATGATGCACCTTTTCTATGTGAGAGCTGATGGAGCGAATTTTTTGATAATTTTAATATTTAAAATTATACTTGTTATTACCGCAATTCATATTTTGATAAAGTTACAACATGTCACTGGCCTGCAAATTGCAAAAAATTTCGCGGGCTACATCGACGCAATCACCATAAGTGAGTACTGGCAGGATGCATTGATCGAATATTCTGGCTTTTTGTTCTGCAGATATTTTCACTTTGAAGGCGAAGTCCAGTTTCGAGTATGCTCCCCACTTGAGCCTTATCCGTCTGTGAAGCTCGTTGGTTTGATTGTCCTTGCCCATTCTGATTTCCAGTACATACGTACTTGGCCCGCTATGATAGGGCAGCAGTTGCCTGAGGGCGGCCGCTGCCCGGTTCAGCTTAGGGGCCAAACTGGCTGTCGAGGACGAGTCCCAGGTACTGCATCGTCCAATCTGATGGGCTTAGGATCAGGGTTATGTTGGACTCAAACCGACAAAAAACCCACTATTCCTTCAAGTCTGACAGTCCCTCCCTTCCCGACCTCCTGGGTTAGAATTAACCTGACGATTTTTTATGTTTGTCCGATTTCTGCGTCAATTGTAGACGGTGTCTTCTAATGTGGCCCAATAGTCGCCAAGTCATAATCTGATAATGGAATCTCAGGGGAATCGAGGGCAACCCTAAAATTCTATAAGAACATACAGTGTATTTCCACACACATCTTTCTAATGCAACTCGGGTACTTGTGCCTGGTAATCATATTCACATGTTACTAAGCTGATGATGGGAGTTAAAAATCGAGGAAACTGTACCGCAATTGCTGCTATCGTATATTTATGCAATATAAATAACTGCATCTACAACACCCAAAAAAAAGTAAAAACTGACTTCGCTAGAAAAACTGACTTCCGAATAAAAACTGACTTACGCAAAAAACTTATTTTACACATATTTGTGTTACATTCAGAAGTCAGTTTTTGTTTAATTATGTTCTACAAATAAAAATATGTCGGATCCGGTCAATAGTACGGACAGCAAACGAATCGTAAGCGCGCCATTTTGAGTATCACGTGGTCTGCGCGCGCTTATACAGAGTCGTGATGTTTCATCGGGGCTGCGAGGAGCGCATTCAGTGCCTGTGCCTGACCGCAGCAGTGTGAAGACATCCCGAAACTGTACTCGATTCGTTGTGCCCAGTATATGTGTAGTGACTGATTAAATTAA
Source organism: Agrotis clavis (assembly GCA_954870645.1). Taxonomy (NCBI): domain Eukaryota; kingdom Metazoa; phylum Arthropoda; class Insecta; order Lepidoptera; family Noctuidae; genus Agrotis; species Agrotis clavis. The sequence continues at coordinate 3,788,738 of OX940944.1, forward strand.
GTTTTGTTTGATTGAAATTGTGATTTAAAATTAAAATAACCAAGTGAACCGCACCCAGTGTATTTTCATTGCACGAGACCCAAACTCTGCCCACATGATGCCTGAATCTGACGGAACAATACCGGTGGATCCGATAAATATTTGAATGTAACTAAGTTCTAATCAAATCAGATCAAATCAAATCAAAGCGTTTATTTCAATTAGGCCATTACAGGCACTTTTGAATTGTCAAGAGACATAAAATAAAACTAGTACACAAATAGTTATGGTGCTACCGTCCCATTCACAAGACATAAAAACTGTGAAAGTACCGTAGGTGCTCATTCCAAAGGGTAGATCTCTATGGAGAAGAATGAGCAAGAAACTCCATGGACACTCTTTTTCAATCGCCAAAATTATTACAGATTTTTTTTTACATCATTCATCATCAGGTGTTACATTATGTGAGAACGATGTGGCAAGTTATTAGTGTCCATAGTAAATATAAAAAAAAGACAATTTAAAATAAAGTTAGGTATTAATAATTAAAACAGACCGTTTCAGCTAAGAGATGACCAGTCTCAACTGACAGCGCCCGTTCACGAACATGACACATCTATCAGCACCATTCAGCTCAACCATTTTGAAGGGAGCTAAATGATCCGACACACGCGCCACCATCAGCGAGACATTCGAGTGAGCATGACATACTTTCAACCGCCAGGGTTATTCAAGTCAATAAAGTAAAGTACGTAGGTATCTAATCAATAATGGCTCTAAAGCACATAGCACTCACACAATGCCGGTAATGCAGCTATATAATACTAGGAAATTGAATCTATATCTCTAATCTTTTCCATACACAGAATAGGTAGATATTCTGTGATTCAATAACTTCTCAGTGAATTGACTTACGACTTCGGTGTAATAATAAAAAATGTGTACTAAGCTAAACTCTATTTAAATAATAAGATTATTTTTATTGGCTTTGACTTTTGAAAATAGCCCAAAAATGTATGGAGCGTGGGTGATGTCCTTTCTTATTTTGTAATTTGTAATAAGTATTTCAATTACAAATAGCTTAAATACTGTATTTTGTATTTTATATTTCAAATAATTTAGGTATAATTATTATATTATTAAGATATTTTGTACTTAGTATTTTAATTACTTGTGATACTGTATCCATTCAATAATCTACATTCGATAACTATTTACAAAAACCGCTTTTACGGTTGATCATTGATCAGACGTATAACTGACGTCCCTATTATTTTGACAGTGACAGATTCAATGGTCTTTATTTTCTTTGAGCAAAAATTGATTAATTTGTTGGGATTTTGCTATTGTCTTGGTGAGATTAAGCACGCGTTTCTTAACCTCTCATATCATTTTGATAACAAAATCTGTTTTTAGTGTTGTGGCTATTGTGTTGTATTAGTGTTGTGTTGTCTGGTTTTAATATATAGTTATAAGGTTAGTATTTTAAGCCTTTCGGCACTCATTTCCTAAGGAAATGAGTGCCGAAGAACCCCCTGATGGGGGTGGAGGGACACCTTCAGATATGGAGGTTGTGGAGTGTTCCCAGAAGACTGATCACGTAAGACCCGACGTTAGGAAGCGCCCCGGAGCTCCTGAAATTTTTGTTGACGCGAAAAGAAATAAGCCGCCGTCTGACTCAATTCAGTCTGTTTTTACTAAGCCGGGTTTTGAGAACGACTCTAAAATACTCTATAGCGAGAGTGACAGAGCACCCTTTACTGTATTTGTCTCTAGAGTGGAAACAGACCCTAAGCAAGGCCTAACCTTAAATTCTCTTAAATTTGCCCAATTTATTTTCAATAAAGGTTTTAAAGGTGTTGTACAAGGCAGTGTCAGGTCTTTGGGCCGTAACAGGATGTCTATTGACTTTATGACGTTCAGTGATGCCAACAACTTTGTCAACAATCCCATTCTAATGGAAAACAATTACTCTGCAGTTATCCCACGCTTTCATGTATGTCGCATGGGAGTTGTCAGGGATATTCCTACTGACTGGACACTGGAGGAGCTAGTCATCGGTATAGAAACCCCCCGTAATTGTGGAGAAGTCATTAGGGCTAGAAGGCTTAATTTTAAAAACAAAAAAGAGGACTCTGTAACTTGGTCTCCATCTTCAACTGTGGTGCTTACTTTCTCTGGCCAGGTTCTCCCAGAGAAAGTTTTCTGCTACAATGTCTCTCTTCCCGTTTCTGTCTATCATCTCCCCACTATCCAATGCCGCAACTGCTTGCGATTTGGCCATATAGGCACTCAGTGTAGATCTAAGCCCCGTTGCTACCGTTGCGCTCAACCTCATCCGGGAGATAGCTGTAATGTTCCCGATTCACAGGTCTCATGTCTTTTGTGCGACAGTGGAAGCCATAAGGCCATTGATAATAAGTGCCCAGAACACTCAAGACAGAGGTCAATTAAAATGGTAATGTCTCAAGAAAACTTAAGCTACCGTGAGGCTTCAGTAAGGTTTCCCCGTCCCCGTAAATTACCATACTCTAATGCTACAGCAGGTCCCTCCCAATCTAAACTATCTCAAGCTCTTCCTTCCGTAGACCTTCTCCTCTCGCCCCCTCTTAACACTCCTACTTCTTCTCCATATGCATCCCCTACTAAAACCTCTTATACCAAAACGGTTTATCGTTCCCCAAGACCTAGACCAGAACTGGGCAAGTCCTATGATACCCAAGCCCATAAGTCGTTCACCTATACCCCTAATTCCTCTCAGCCTAATGGCTGTGCTCTGAATTCCTCTTATGTTGAAACCACTCCCCTTCCCACTCCTAATGACAATTTGATAGAGCTTCTGACTTGTTCCCTTATAAATATATTGTCTAAATTTAGTGACGCAATACCGAACAATGTCGTTGTATTAGTTCAACAACTCCTCGAATCTTGGACTCGCCAAAATGGAAAAAGTCCTTCAGTGGAATTGTAGATCAATCCGCACAAAAAAACATGATCTAATCTACCTCATAAATAGATATAAACCCATTGTCTTTGCTGTGTCGGAGACATGGCTCAGGCCTGGATCCCTTTTTAGGGTTCCTGGTTATTCGTGTCTTCGGGATGATAGAGATGACGGACGAGCGGGTTGCGCCCTATTGGTTAGCAGATCTATCACTTTTTCCCAGATTCCTCTTCCTCATCACGATCTTGGTCTACATGTAGTGGCCATTAGAGCCATGAACATATCTTATGTATCTGCCTACATTCCACATCCCAATGCTAATATTTTGTCTGAATTTAACTCTATCCTTTCTTCTGTTCCTGGTCCTTTGATCGTGTTAGGTGATTTTAATTGCCGTCACACCATTTGGGGCTCTCACTGTAATGACCCCTCTTCCAGCTTTTTGCTAGACCTGTTAGATGATCGCAACCTTTGTATTCTTAATGATGGATCTGCTACCCGTCGCGTTCCTCCTAACCAAAATATAAGTGTTCCTGACCTTACTTTCTCTTCCCCTTCATTAGTATCAACTCTTTCCTGGTCTGTTCTCCCTAATTCATATGGGAGTGATCATTTTCCTATCCTAATTTCTTTTCCGAGTACTCACCCTCGTCCTACTCCCATCCAACCCCTACAAAAATATCGCTTACCCCAAGCTGACTGGTCTAAGTTCTTGTCCCATTTGGATGCAGAACTTCAGAATTTTCCCCAAATAAATTCCTCGAACTCCCTAATCCTCTACAATGATTTTGTTGAGTGTCTTTTGAGAGCAGCTAATTTGTCTATCCCTTTAAAAAACTCTGCCCGTCACTTATTACCTTCTCCACCTTGGTGGGATGCTGAATGCACTGAGGGCGTCCGTAAACGCAAAGAAGCGGAAAACTCCTTCTCATCTAGTCCAGATATGCCTGCATATTTAAATTTTAAAAAGACTTCTGCAATTACCTGTAGGTTATTGGCAAGAAAGAAAAGATGCGGCTGGCTCAAATTCTGTGAATCACTGTCTCCACGTTCTCCAGTTTCCCTTGTGTGGAAAAAAATTAAAATCTACCGTAGAGCTTGTGACAGTCAGTCTCCCGATATTTCTACGAATGACTACAGTAACTGGTTGGATGACTTTATGTCCAAATTAGCCCCCCCCTTTGTTCCTAGCTCTGACTGCCTTCCCACTACAGTTCCTCCTCCTTCCACCTCCTCTGATAGATTTGATGACCTTTTCTCTTATTCAGAACTTATTTGTGCCTTAGATCATCTTCGGGATTCTGCTCCGGGTATTGATGGAATACCCTACTCCTTTATTTCCAAATCTTCTTCTAACTGTAAATTAATCTTTCTAAACCTAATCAATTCCTTTTTCGTTACGGGCCAAGTTCCAGAATCTTGGAAAACTCAAATAATCATCCCAATTTTGAAACCTGGGAAAGACCCAAAAGATTCTACTTCCTATCGTCCTATTGCCCTCTCTTCTGTCTTGGCTAAAATTATGGAAAATCTCATCAAGAACCGGCTTGAATGGATCTTAGAAAGTAAAGGCATCTTATCCAATTCTCAGTTCGGCTTTCGAAGGGGTATGGGAACTCTAGATAGCCTAAGTGTTATATTTTTTAAACGCAATAACGCCTGCGTCGCGTCTTCGCAAAGATATTTTTAAAGAAACGAAAAATTTTTTTGCTGCGAGCAGGGTTCGATCCTGCGTCTTCTGGATAGGTACTCCAGACGCCTTAACCACTAGGCCATCGCAACCACTACTCACAACGCTGAATTTCTCGTTCCCTTGTTTTTCTAACGCTGTTTACACGTTGCGCCATCTATTGGTAATTCTACTAATTCTTACTTCTAATTTTTTCGTTTCTTTAAAAATATCTTAGCCTAAGTGTCTTCATGTCTGATGTCCGTATTGCCTTTTCCAAAAATGAAAGTGTTCTTGGTGTTTTTCTAGACATAGCTTCAGCCTATGATAATGTCCAACTTCCAATACTCAGGCAAAAGCTGCTACAGCTGAGTATCCCTGTGAGGATGGTCACCATCATTTGTAATCTCCTTATGTCCCGTTCTATTTCTGTTCGTCATCAAAACTCCCTCTCCCCATCCCGTCTAGTGTGGAAGGGCCTGCCCCAGGGGTCGGTCTTAAGCCCCATCCTTTATAATGTATACACACACGATTTGGAGTCTTCAGTGAGTTGTTTCTGCAAAATCTTACAATATGCCGACGACATTGCTCTCTACTCTAGTTCAGCTTCCCTTTCAGATGCCTCATCTCGCTTAAATTCTGCTCTCTACTACTTAAACCAGTGGTTGACTGATCACGGCTTAAGTTTGTCAGTTTCCAAATGTAATGCAGTCGCCTTTACTCGTAAGCGTAATATTCCCCCTATTAGCCTGTATGTTGAAAATGAACCTATTTTGATCGGTGACAAAGTAAAATTTCTTGGCCTCATTCTGGACTCAAAATTATCTGGTCTCTATCATCTGGACTACATCTTAAAGAAATGCGAAAGAGGCGTTAATGTCTTACGTGCCCTTTCTGGAGTCCGCTGGGGAGCTCATCCAACTTCCCAGAAAATCCTCTATAACGCCATAGTTCGCAGTCACTTTGATTATGGAACCTTTTTACTGGAACCGTGCAATAAAATTGCCCTTGCCAAACTGGATAGGATTCAGTCCAAGTGCTTGCGTATTATCACTGGTGCTATGAAATGTTCACCTATTAATGCCCTTCAGGTAGAATGTTTGGAGCCCCCCCTTCACTTACGTAGACAATATCTCTGTGACAGATTTTTTTACAAAGTCATCCAGAATAAATGTCATCCTCTCCTCCCTCTTCTTCGTACACTTTTTCAGTTAATCCCATCATCTCGTTATTGGTCTCATAAAAGTCCTCCACTCCTCGTTAACAGTTTCAGTAAATTTAATAATATGCACATTTCCTTAGTCCAGTTAAGCAAAAACCCCTTATTTGAAGTAAATTTTGATTCCCTAATCTTCAAACCAAAAATTATTTTTAACTTTGGTATATCTAAACTTGACCCTAATGCTAATGTCAAATTCAATAGGATTCTGGCGGAGGACTGGCATGATTGGCTGACATTATTTACAGATGCTTCTAAGTTGTCAGATAATAGTAACGTCGGTTCAGCTGTGTGGATCCCAAAATACAAAATTATTCTTAATTTTCGTAGTTCTGCTTTTGGTACTATATTCACAGGGGAAGCAATCGCTATTTTGGAAGCAGTCTCCTACATTGAATCACATGGACTCAACAAAAGCCTTATTCTCACGGATTCTCTTAGCTGTTTACAGGATCTAATAAAATCACCTTTTCGCTCTCGTAACAATTCTCCCCTTATCCTAAAGATAAAACAACTCCTGTATAGATGCCACTGCTTAGGCATAGAGATTACATTGGCTTGGATCCCCAGCCACTCTGGAATTGTTGGTAATGAGAATGCGGATTCAATTGCCAAGTTAGCTACTCAGAATGGGATCGAATCTCACTCGTCTTGTTATCCCCGAGATCTGCATTGTCTTGTTAAACCCGATATGATGAAGAGTTGGAATGAGCTTTGGCAAAAAACTCGAATATTGAAGGGAAGATTTTATGGCTCTATCCAACCATTCATTCCATCAAAATGTTGGTTCAGCAAACTAAAATTTTCTAGTAAATTAGCCACCTCTGTCATAATTAGACTCCGACTTGGGTTTGTTTGCACACCAGTTTTTTTGGCCAAAATCCATGTGAGGGACTCCTCTCTGTGTGAATGCGGTCTGGAGGAGGGTACTCTGGAACACTTGTTTTTTTCCTGTCCTCGTTTAACCACCTCTCTTTACGACTTACTCCCTTCTGATATTCCCCGCCCAATTAACATTCCTTTTCTATTATCTTTAGCCCATACCCCTGCAGTTAAAATCCTTTATAAATTTATTACCATTAATAAAATCCAGTTGTAGGCGATATTTATATTTGGTTTATCTGTTCAATGTTCTAACATTTATCTTGTGTTGTTCTACTTCTACTAACCAAAAATGTTTTGTCCTTTTTTAGCATGGGGACCCATGGATGCCACCGCTACAAATACTGATCAATAGTCGTGTAACAGTTTACGACCTTAATTTATCATACCTTGACATTGGCAAAATCATCGAACGTTACGTTATCGATGGAGCCATAACCTCAAAAAATTGAATTGAATTGAATTGATTAATTTGTTGATAACACCAGTGTTTTGTACAACAAATTCAATAAATTAGTTTACAATATGAAAGTAGAAAAGCTACAAATGTGTAGAATATGTTTAGTGGAAGATGTTCGTATGTTTATGGTTACCAAAATGGAACTGCAACTACTTTTTGAGAATCTGACTGGAATTCCAGTAAGTAATTATTGATCTTTATAGACAATTCAAGCACGATTACTTTGTTAATGTGAAATAAAACGATAAAAATGAACTTTTTGAAGAGACGCATCTTATATGCTAGATATTCTATTAAAAACATTTTATAATCAAACACATAAAGGAGAACATTCAGGCTCCATACATTTTTGGGCTTTTTCTGAAAGTCGGCCAACGAAAAAAATTGGTACCTATGGGTAGTACTAGTCATTCGGAGCAATAGTTACTATGGCACAAAAGTTGTAGGATTGCTCTCGGCCAAGTTAAACAAGTTCGAAGATTCGTAAATCTCATACATTTTTTAAAGTCAAAGTCAAAGTCAAAATTATTTATTTGCGTTAAATGTGGTATGTACAAAGATGGTAAAAAAAAAATATAAGTTCAAACACATTTCGCCATAAAAATGACATGCAAACATTATTCTATTTTAGGTTACACATTATTTGGTAACTGCATAAAATAAACTTCAGGGCTTGTTAAATTTATATAAAACAATATTTTGCTGTTAAAATTAGTTAACATACAAATTAAACTTTAATGCTTTACCTAAAATATTTAAAATTAGTTTGCAAACATAACATTAAAAACAACCAATTCAAAATATTATTATAGATATTACGTTATTGTATTATATATTATTATTATATTATTGTTCTTAATAGTTATAAAACATTACGGTAGTGATATGACTTACAATTGGATTTTTTTAGAAATTCAGCTACGGAATAAAAGCTGTGTGAAATGAGCCATTTTTTTAAAACAATGCAAAATTTTTTGTAGGGAAGGTCAGTAATATCCTTTGGTAATGAGTTAAAGATAAGAGGAGCCATATAAATACAATTACGTCTGACTAGTTCAATCCTAGGAACCGGCATTTTTAATGGGAACTGTGCAACTGTACGTTTATTTTTGTTGTCTAAGGGTTCAAAAAGCGAATAATTTGTTTTGACAAATTTTGCGATTTCGTATATATACATACAAGGAACTGTAAGAAGGTTGTGTGACTTAAATACTGGTCTGCAAGAATCAGTCCAGTCCATGTTGAAAATTGAGCGTATGCATTTTTTCTGTGCTAACAGAACTCTTGTTACCTCAGAAGAGTTCCCCCAGAGAATGATGCCATACCTGATGATGGAGCAAACATAGGCATGGTATACCATCAAAGCAGTTTGTCTAGTAGTCTCATCTTTGACTTTTTTGAGTGCGAAAACGAATCTATTTATTTTTGTACTAAGTTCATCGATGTGATCCTTCCAGGTGAAATGTTCATCAATTGTAATACCTAGGAATTTAGTTTTATTAATTTGTTGAACTGCTTGATCTTTGTGGGCTATGTTAAGTTTGATATATTTACCTTTCTGTGTTTTAAAGTTTAATATTTTAGTTTTCTCTACATTAATTTTTAAAGCGTTCGTATCTAACCATGTTATTATTTTATTTAAGGTTTTATTTATTGTAGACTTATGTGATTCGTCATTTTTACAATCTAAGATAACTGTTGTATCATCAGCAAACAGAACACAGTCTTGGTCTATAGCTTGCGGAAGGTCATTGACATATACAATGAATAACGGTGGCCCCAAGATGCTTCCCTGTGGAACACCAAAGTAATTGTATCGAGGAACAGAATCAAAGTTCGTAATGCAATTGACTTTGTCATCGAATTTAGTTATTCTTGTTATCTGCGTTCTGTTAGAAAGATAAGTTTTAAACCACTCTAAAGCCGGGCCCCGGATACCAATTTTACTTAATTTATTAATTAGAATGGAATGATTTACAAAATCAAAAGCTTTGCTTAGGTCTAAGAATAAAGCTGAAGTTGTTATTTTGGAGTTTATATTATTTAAAACTGATTTGGTTAAATGAAAAGCTGCTAAGGATGTAGATTTATTTTTCCTAAAACCGTATTGCTCTTTTGCCAGCATATTATATTTTTCCAAGAAAGGGAGAACTCTTTTATACATAACCCTTTCAAAGACCTTTGATAGAATCGGAACAAGAGCGATAGGACGGTAATTGTTTTTGTCACTTTTTGAGCCTTTTTTATGCAATGGTTTTATAACAGACATTTTTGATTTATCCGGAAAACAGCCTTGTTCTAAAGACAAATTGATAATATATGATAGAGGTTCAGCGATATAAGGAGATATTTGTTTGAGAAGGTCTGTAGTTATATCATCATAGCCGGCTGATTTAGTGTTTTTTAATGTTTTTAATATGCTGAAAATTTCAGAGGGATTACAAGGCGTTAGAAAAATGCTATTATCATTACTTTTAATATCGGGGTTAGTATCAATAGGGGTGCTTGGACAGGTAGCGCTATTTTCAACAACATCAATAAAGAAATAATTAAATTTATTTGCTATGTCCGGGCCCGATGTTACTGTAACATCGTTGTCAATAATATCATTAATATATTCGCGAGATCTTTCGTTACCTGTACAACGTTTAACAATATCCCATGAAGCTTTACCCTTATTATTTGAACAGGCAAATGCTTTAGGTTACATAAAGATTTTAAGTTATGAATACATTTCCTTAACAAATTGGAGTAAACCTTAAATTTAGTTTTATTTTCACTTGTTTTGCTTATATAGTATTTATATCTTAATATACGTTTAGTGTGACTACTCATTTTAACTCCTTTTGTAATCCATTTTAATGTACCATATTTAAACTGTTTTTTTACCTTTATGACGGGGAAACATAATTTATAAAACAAAGTTAAAGTATCATGAAAGTTATTAAAAGCACTATTTGTGTCAGAAATATTGTATACTTCGGAAAAAGATAGGTTGCTGATATGTTCGATGAATTTGTTGACATTTTCTTTACTCAGGTCATTAATGGTCATAAAGTAATAACTTGATATAGGTTTTTGATCGTATTCAAACTTCACAACCTGTGCTGTGTTATGATCTGATAAATAAACATTATGTGTAGAACCTACTATATTTGGAACATTACTGATGATGTTGTCAATACATGTGTTTAACCTGGTGGGCTCTTTGATGTGACACCGCATACCATAATTAGAGAGAAGATCTTTGAATTTTGTACTATTACTATCATTAGATAAAAGGTTTATATTAAAATCACCGGCTATTATTATTTTACTTTTTTTATATTGCAGTTTTCGTAGGGTCTTGTTCAAGTTTTCAAAAAATATGTCTACGTTGGATGACGGTGTTCTGTAAATACATAATATGATCACTTGTATTGATTTAATCTCCAGTCCACAGATCTCGTAATGCTTTTCGATGCAAAATTCATTTATTTCTTTTAATTCGGTACTTTGAATATAGTTTTTACACAGTATGCATGTACCACCTCGCCGTTGATCAGGCCGCGAGTATATAGCACCAACATAGAAATTATTTACTGAAAGGTACTTTTCATCCCCTCTTAAAACAAAGTGTTCGCTAAGACATATCACCCCTATATCCAAATCAGACTCACGCATCTCATTAATAGTAATATCGATATATTGCAGCTTATTTAAGGCTCCTGCAATGTTTTGATGGAGTACTGAAAATATATTTCTGCTGGATTTATTGTTTTGAAAAAACTGTTTCCGATTGTTGCATGGTGTGGCCTCGAAAAAATGTTTTATTTGGGCTCATATTTATTTTAATTTTAGAAAAATTATAAGGAATTGTACCTTTATTTGGAATAGTGTCAGTAGAAGTTATACTATTTTTTGCAGTTTTCAAATCAATTGGCTCTTTATATGATAAAAATGTATGATTGTAGAAGATTGTGTCTACTAAGAAATTAATCTTTTTACAAGTTTCCATTAATAAACGTTTTCTGCTATAATAGTGTCTGCCAATATCTAAAAAGGTACAATTTGAAAAGTTTTGCGACATGTTTTTTAGTAGACCATTTAATAATATTTCATTCAAATGCCTATTGTGCAGAACGTTTAGAATAATAACATTTGTGTTTTTGATACATTTCAATAAGGACGCCAATTCTATTATTATTTTGTTCGGATTACTGTCATTTTCACCAACACACAAAACTAAAAAGTTGTTTTTACAGTCATTTAACTTAAAATTTTGTGACAAAATATCCTCAGTAGACGCGTATGGCTTTATCGTCGATGTTATGCGGTATTTTTGATAATCTGTATCGCTTCTAGAGTTAATTAGAGCCGATGCTAAATCAGAGCATTGTTGACCACCTAATATTTGTATTTTCGGTTTTCGATCTGCAATGGTTGAGCACATGCTGACATCTATTGGGCTATTCAGTGAGATCGATTTCTCATTATAATATTTACTAGCGCCATCTAGGTGATCAACGCGTTTTGAAATTGGTTTTGTAGTAGCGGCGACGGCGACAGGAGCTTGCGAGTGTGTTCTAGGAATATTCTGCGTTACATCAGCGCCATCTAGGTCCTTTTTGTGTGATGAATTCAGCTTGGCAGCTCTGTTGTCCGAGTTCATGATAGGAATCCTTACCGATCTATCGGATTTATCTTTATTGGACTTGGATAATATCGTATTTTGCAGGGTTTTATTGTGAGGTGAATCCTGTAAACATTTTCTTGGAGCGATTGATGTCCGTTTATATTGCTCGGCATTTTTTGGTGTCGAAGTTACTTGAGTTGTTTTGTATTGTGCAATTATATTTTGCTGTTCTATTGTTTGTGATTTTAATGCGCTATTTTCAAGTTTCAAAATATTGATTTTATTCTGAGCTTGCTGCAATTTCTCTTTATTTCTGAAAGTGCCGAGAATCACAAAATAATGATAAGTATTGCTAGAACTAGCGACCTCAAGTAATTTAACATAACGCCTGTAATCCCTGAGGGGTTGGGCAGAGGTGTAACGAATAAAAATGAATAATAATCTGTTTATTTTTTGTGAAAAGTAATAAAAACATTTTAAAATATAAAAATCTGCTGGTGGGACCAGCATCGGGAACAGAACAGAGGTTGCCTGTAGTAAGGGGTCTTGGGAGAGGAATCTCCTAACAATACGAGACGTGATCAGCACTGTTGCTTTTTGAATCAACCCTTTTTAGGGGGAAATAAAATAATCAAATGAGTTATCTCCCTCTGGGCTGAGCTGTAGAGTATAGACTGTCAGACTCCTGCTGACTAAATGTCCACCCTCTTCATTCGGTTGCCCTTTGCGTTCCAGATACTAAGATAGTCGACGAGCCGGTACCTACATTTCATTCATACATTTGTTGTTTTCTCAAAGAGCCTTAAAGCCCCTCTACGGGAACCCTGTGTCTGTCGTTTACATAAGGAAGCGAACACACAAGCTAATCGCACCAGGGGATCATGACTATTCGGGTGATCCACTCATACACATAGATGCTGGAGGATCTGTATCCAGATCACACGTTGGAAATCCGGAAAGGAGGCTGCCACTTCTTCTGCAGCAGTAATGACAGCGAAGGAAGAGGCAGAACACGCGAAAGAGGACGCCCTCGAAATCTCAATCCAGTCGCGTACGGCAAGTAATCAATAGTTGTCTTATCAAGGATCAGGCCCAGGACGACAGCATGTCGTGTTCCACGCGCGTCTAAATAAGCTTTCAGTGGCCCTTATGGAGCCAAACGCCTACCGGCTTGCGGGACTATCTCAGCAGGATAGGTACCGTAGCACGGTTGATGATTTTATTACCCGAAAAACGTGGTTGATTCAGAAAGCAGTACTTTTGGTCACGACTCGTATTGTTAGGAGGTTGCTCTCCCAAGAGGCCTACCACAGGCAGCTTCGATTCTGTTCCTGATGCTGGTCCCACCAGCTGATTTGTATATTTTAAAATGTTTTATTACTTTTCACAAAAAATAGACAGATTATTATTCAGTCTACCGTCTACCTCGACGAAGCGCGGACGTGAGCAATCGCTCCGTATTTGCGATGGATTCAAAAGTAGTGAAGTGCGTTAACTGTAACGTTGTTATAAATGAACTTTTAGCGTTTCTGGTGAATGTTTTGGACTATATGGATGAGGAAAGTATACACCTCTTGGTTACTACCTCGTTTAACGTGGAAAGCATTGCAAAGGCGAAATCACTGTTATTTGATTCGATACCAAATGCAAAGAAGATGCCACTTAGGCGCAAAGAAGGCAAGAAAAGGATGTCGAGGGACCTCGATGACATTATTACTTTAATGAAAGCTACAAATTCTGAACTGTTTCCTATTTTTGTGGCAAAGGATCTTCATACCATACCTAACGTGAGCTTTGACCATATTGACTGTACGCGGCTGTTGAAGGATATAGCTAGGCTGCAAAGTCAGGTATGCATGCTGCAAGAAAAGTGTGTAACATCGGATACATTTGAACAGCTTAAACAAGAGGTTGAACATATGAAACATGCATCTCTTATTGAAACTGCCCCATCTCCGTATGTGAACAAAAGGCGAGGAGCATGTTTACAGGATAGCTACGAGCTAAATAGTGGTCCCATCGGATTACAATATGTGCCTATAAAAACAGTGCAAAAATCGACGTTTGAAAATAACCGTTTTAACTTAAACAATAAGTCAACAACCGCAGAAAGCAGCTGGGATAAGTCCGTCTCATTCCAACGCACTGAGTTGAGCGAAACAGCAAACAGTCGGCGTGTGGAGGCACCTACCGAGGTTTCGTGCATCGTAAGGACGTGCGCGAGTGAGGGAAACAACGAACCGGTTTGTGTCCCGAGTGCGACAGAGAAGGCGAACGCGGAGGCCACGGATAGTACTGTGGTTCCGAGCTGCGATCTATCGAGTGCAGGCGCACTGGCAGCGGCGGCAGCGACGGTGGATCAGTCGTATGTTATTTCGCCAAATAAAACAGTGAGAAATTGTGCGGTATCGCAAGGAAACAACGCGGAGTGGCAAATTGTTAGATCTAAATCTACTAAGAGATATAAACTGTTAGGCCAAAAAGGTCGGGCGTCATCACCTAACGGTAAATTTATAGCGGCAGACGTTAAAGTCCCGTTATTCATTTCTAATGTGAGTAAAGAGTGTAGTGAACAGGATATAATTAGTTATATTGAGAAGAAGGCTAAAGTAGTGGTATTGCTAAAGAAAATAAAAATGAAGACCGACCGGAAATATAACGCGTACAAACTGTTAGTTTCTAAAACAAAACTAGACATTTTCTTAAATGATAAATTCTGGCCAGACGGCATAACGTTTAGACGATTCGTGCATTATAATAAGTACTCTCCTAGTCAGGAGGGCAGTGATTTGAAAAAGAGTTAGTGATTTCCTTTTAATGATTATGGATACTTGTTTAAATAATATGTGTAGATTTACTAGCTTTAACTGTCATTCATTTAAGAATTCAATTGACGATGTTAGAAGTTTATGCAGAACATCTATGGTAGTGTGTTTACAGGAGACTTGGCTTCTTAATCATGACATTCCATTACTGGGAACAGTAAGTGGTGATTTTGAGTATACAGGTAAGTCAGCTGTGGACACATCTGCCGGTATACTGAGAGGGAGACCATACGGTGGGGTAGCTATTCTTTGGAAAAAGGGTGTTTTTGAGATGGTTTCTGTCGTGGAATGTAGTAGTACTCGATTAACGGCAATTAAGGCGACAATCGGGGGACGTAAGATATTAGTCTTTTCCGTATACATGCCAGTGAACTCCTTCGATAATTTGCCTATTTTCTCGGAAGTTTTAGGCGAAATAAGTGCCATCGAAGAGAGTAGTGACGTTGAAACAGTGTTCTTATTGGGGGATTTTAATGCCCATCCCAAGGAACTGTTTTATATTGAGCTGGAAAGATTTTGTTTAGATAGGTCGTGGGTATGTGCTGATGTGAAGACACTAAGCGCCGACTCTGGTACTTACACATATGTGGACCATTATCACGGCAGTAGTAGGTGGCTGGATCACTGTGTGGTCTCCCTATCAGCTTGGAAAACCATTGTAAAGGTTGGCATATTAGAGGACGTGTATGTATCTGACCATCTTCCTATTTATGTAGAATGTGATCTATATGTGGTTATGCCAAAGCTTTGTGAATCTGTTTTGCCTAGGAATGCTGTAATCTGGGGGGAGAGGAATGAATCGCAAATCAGTAAATACCGTGACGTATGTCAGGAAGGGTTGCGAGAAATTGATTTCCCTTTAGAATTCACTAACTGTAGCTACGGAGCATGTAACAAGAGTGCCCACACAATAATAATAGACACATTATATGACCGAATTGTGCAGGTCTTAAAAAAGGCGGCTATCCTAAGTAAGGTTAGAAGCACAACTAATTGCCGGAAAAAGGTTCTGTGCGGCTGGAACGAACATGTAAGAGAAGCTCATCGGGAGGCCAGGCTTAGGTTTAAATCGTGGGTTTCCCATAATCGGCCACTGGAGGGCATAGTGTACGAGCAAATGCGCGAGTCTCATAAGGTTTTTAAAGGCAGGGTGAAGTGGTGTCGTAAAAACCAAGAACAATTAAAAATGGATGTGATCGCGAAGTGTCGAGTCTCTAAAAACTTTTCCCAGTTTTGGAAAGCTACAAAAAAACTGGACGTTAGGCCTGGCCTCCCGGCGAGTGTGAGTGGCTTAAGCGATCCGAGTGAAATCGCAAATATGTTCGCCAGCCATTTTAAAGTAAAATCGTCGATCGGTCCTTCTACTGCGGTGGTTGACACTGCGCCCGGCAGGCCGGGGGTGGAGCCCCTGTTGCGTTGCTCAGCAAGTCAAGTTAGTGCTCACATTAAAGGAATGACCAAAGGCAAATCTCCTGGGCATGACGGGCTCAGTGTCGAACACCTGAAATATGCTGGAGTGCACCTGCCGAGGGTCCTGTCTCTGTTGTTCACTATGTGCATCAGTCACGCGTACCTTCCAGCTGACTTAATGAAAGCCACAGTGGTGCCCATAGTTAAGAACAGGACTGGTGACATCTCGGACAAGGACAACTATCGCCCGATCTCCCTCGCGACCGTGATAGCCAATGTGCTGGACGGTTTGCTTGATTCTTGCTTGCAAGATTACTTAAAACTACATGATGCGCAGTTTGGGTTTCGGCCCGGCCTATCTACTGAGAGCGCAATCTTAAGTCTCAAGCACACCGTCCAGTACTACACAGATCGTAAGACACCGGTGTATGCCTGTTTCCTGGATCTCTCCAAGGCCTTTGACCTCGTTTCTTACGAGGTGCTTTGGAGGAAGCTGGGAGACAGGGGTGTACCGATGGAGATGTTGAACATCTTTAGATATTGGTACAGTAATCAGACGAACTGTGTCAAATGGTCAGGTACTCTTTCTGATTCATACAGGCTGGAATGCGGCGTGAGGCAGGGAGGATTATCATCTCCAAAGCTCTTCAGCCTGTATGTAAACGATCTCATCGTGGAACTCAGCAGCATGCGTGTCGGATGCAGTTTGGGTGGTGTTAATGTAAATAACATCAGCTACGCTGATGACATGGTGCTGCTGGGTCCCACTGCAGGGGCGATCAGAAAGATGCTGAAAGTCTGTGAAGCATTTGCTGAGTCACACGGACTTACGTATAATGTTAGGAAGAGTCAGTACATGGTCTTTAAGGCCGCCGGTAAGGGTCCTGAATCTGTTCCTTCCATTACTTTGAATGGTATTGACTTGGATAGGGTATCGCAGTTCAAGTATCTTGGACACTACCTTACTGACGACCTTAAGGATGATGTGGACATAGAGAGGGAGCGCAGGGCTCTGTCTGTCCGAGGCAACATGCTGGCCCGTAGATTCGCCCGCTGTACGGAGCAAGTCAAAATCACGCTATTTAAAGCATATTGTCAGGGTCTGTACACGGGTGGTCTGTGGGTTAGTCACACAAAAAAATCCTTGGACACCCTGCGCATCCAATACAATAATATTTTCAGGATGATGTTGGGACTCCCTCGCTTCTGTAGTGCCTCTGAGATGTTTGCACAGGCTCATACGGACGACTTTTATGCCATCATCCGGAAAAAAGTTGGTTCACTGATGAGGAGGGTGCGGGGGAGTCACAACAGCATCCTGAAAACCATAGCGGAAGATGTGCGCGCACCTGTGTTGAGGCATTTCGTCCGTCTGGTGATCTATTAGGGAGGTATCTCTCTGTTGGTTAGTCCGGGGGGCGGAATGTCTCAGCACAGGGGCAATATTATTATAATTATTACTTAATGTTTATTTTTGTGTATTTGTTTTTATTTATGTAATGAGTGTTTTTGGTTGTGCCTTTGTATGTGTCATTTTAATACTAACAATAGTTGTAAGTTTTTGTTGTACACTAACCCGTGGATCCAGTTGTCCCAAAATAAAATAATTTGAATTTGAATTTGAATATTCATTTTAATTCGGTACACCTCTGCCCGGGTTGGGCAGAGGTGTTCAGGGATTACAGGCGTTATGTTAAATTGCTTGAGGTCGCTAGTTCTAGCAATACATAACATTATTTGGCGATTCTCGGCAGTTTCAGAAATTAAAAAATGTATGAAAACTACGAATCTTCGAACTTGTATAACTTGGCCGAGAGCAATCCTACAACTTTTGTGCCATAATAACTATTGCTCCAAATAACTAGTACTACCCATAGATACCAATTTTTTTCGCTGGCCGGCACTTTCAGAAAAGGCCCAAAAAAAATGATGTCCTTTGACAGAATAGAATTGACAGGCCTGTTGGTCTAGTGGTTAGTGACCCTGACTGCTATGCCGGAGGTTGTGGGTTCGATTCCCACCCAGGACAAATGTTTGTG
The DNA here is from genome assembly GCA_954870645.1 of Agrotis clavis. Classification (NCBI taxonomy): domain Eukaryota; kingdom Metazoa; phylum Arthropoda; class Insecta; order Lepidoptera; family Noctuidae; genus Agrotis; species Agrotis clavis. Next base: position 3,806,780 of record OX940944.1, read on the forward strand.
TAATGAACACGATCATTTGTTCTGTGTCTGGGTGTAATTTATCTATAATATTTATGTATTTAGAAATATATAAGTATGTTTATCAGTCGTCTAGTACCCATAACACAAGCTCTGCTTAGCTTGGGACTAGATGGCGTTGTGTGATAGTTGTGGAATATTATTATTATTAAATAGTTCTTAATAAATTTACAATTACCTAACAATGCTTTTGTTGCAGTTTGTAACTGAAGACAGTAGACCGATGCTCGCTTGTGTCTTCTGCTACACTAGACTAAAGCAATGCTGTCAATTGCAGAGGAAATGTCTGGAAGCAGAGAAGCTGTTCACTCAGATGTTGAATGAGGGTGATGAGGTGAGGTTTGACTTTTGTTCTGTGGCACTTGTTCTATGTTCTATGTTAGGGGTTTTGGTTTCCGCACTTAGTCCTTCATGTGGACCATTGTGCGTGGGCCATAGTGGCCTTTGGTGGCTTATTCCAACCAGCCCACCTCCCTCCAGAAGTTGATCAGGTTCTTTGGTCTGTGGAGAACATCTGTGTAAGTCCTGGGTGTCCCGAGGGTCTCTGTCCTGATCTGTGTGACACCTGTGCACTCGAAGAGCACATGCGTGACGGTTTCCTCAGTCTCCATGCAAGCCCTGCACAGGGGGCTGTCCGTTATGCCTATTGTGTGGAAGTGTTTGTTTAGGGAGCAGTGTCCCGTTATGGTCCCTGTCAACAGACGCATGCCGGTCCTGTCCAGGCGTTATAGACATCTGGTTAGCCAGTTATCTAAGGATGGCAGAGCTTCCCTGGATTGCCTGCAGCCTGGTGTCGAGGTCCACCATCTCTCTGCTTGTGTGAGGGTGCGTTTAAACTTTGCTCAGAAAAAACAGTTAATTTCTTCATTAAAACCGACGCCTTATCTGTGTATTTCTCAGACCAGTAAATCGCATAAACGAAAATTTAATAGATCAGTGTTTAAAAGTTGGATTTACAATTATCACTCACATTTTCCTACAGATAAATTATATTCATTATTTGACATTTATGTAAATTATTTCGACAAACAAACATTAAAAAGTCAATTGCATTGCTTGTATTTTAGTCCTGACCTGAAAGATCGTAATGTTTTCGAATTAATTGATTTCATTCATGAGAATAACCTCGAAGATGCCTTTCCCGAGCTGTTAAAGTTAGCGTATCTTGTATCTTGTTGTAACTATTCCGGCTACAAGTTCTTCCGCGGAACGTGCTTTTTCGTCTCATAAACGTATCCATACCTATCTGAAAAATACGCAAGATCAAGAGCGTCTTTCCAAAGTATCAATGATAGCTATTGAAAAACAGTTGTTGGTAGAATTAAAACGATCACCAACATTTTACTCTGATGTAATTAAATCATTTCTTATGAAAGATAGACGATTCCAATTAGAATATAAATAATTTATTTAAATTCCCTATTACATTCTATTTAGCTATTTTGTAACTTTCTGTTTTGTTTTTTTTTTGTCTGTAACCTGTTAGTTCTGATATGAACCAAGCAACTACTTACCATAACTTTGTTCCCTCAAGCATTGAAGCAAACCAAACGGCATTTTTCAAAGCCACCGGAGGTATGCAATTGCTGATTTCGAAATCGGTTAAAATTTTATTGGGCTTGCCTCGTTTTGAAACCCTAGGCCCGCCACTGCTACCAAGCAAAGCGTGTCGTTGTGCAACCGCAAAAGCATAAATACAAAACCCTCCCCAATGGCACTTGTTATTAAAGTATTATGTGGACTCCTCAGTATTGTATTGGATAACAGGCTGGTATCCACAAGTTGATATAGTTAACAGAGGGTGGTTTCTTACTTTCTTACCAACTGTAGTGGATTACAGAAGTGGTTAAGAATTATACACTGGTTGTGTTTATATTGTCCAAATCTCTAGAGACGGTTTGTTTTTAAATCTCGGGATCAGTACACTGAGAACTTAATGTAGGTATTTATAGTTAGCACACAACATTAATAATTCACAATTTTTAAACGAGTGACATTAAGGAAAAATAACGGTTGGTATCCTAGCAACACCCATAGAGATTTCTACTAGTGCCTAGTGCTATATAACCTTAATACAACTCTATGTCATATCTGCATATTTAGTGTGCGTGATGGAAAATGATTTGATCCACCCCAACTCCCAGAGGAGCCTTCGTGTTTGATCTCATAGAGAGTACCTGGGTTACCAACGTACTTAGTACTATATACCCTCAGGGCAGTGTTGGAGCACATGAGCTGATGTCTCGTCCTCCACCAAGCTCTGCACAGGGAGCTATCTGTGGCTCCTAGGACAGAGAGGTGTTTGTTAAAGGAGCCATGTCCTGTAAGTGTGGCTATAACTATGCATGGCTGCTGCTTTGTTAACCTGAGCACACATTTGGTGAAGCAGACATTGATTTCGTGCAATATGTTTCGATATTATTTTTCTGTGTGTTCTCTGACCAGAGTATAACTGAAAAGGAGTGGCGCTATGGGTTTGGGTCCCAACACCACCAAGCTAGATCCCCTTAGAGCGAGATCCCCACTGCATTGTTGCCTCGGGAGTCTCTGTGTACTTTGATCCACTGGATGGTTATGTTGTTGAGCTCACCTACTTGATTAAGGCTTTGGTAACACTCATATATTAGGCAACAGTTGACCATGTGGCTGTCAAGCAGCCAAACGCCGATACTATCTGACCTTTACCTTCTGGGCTGAGAAGGCTGTCGCTGTGACGCTGTCGGAGTAATGCCCATGTATTCTGCCTGGACAACTGCGTTGTGGACCCCCAGTACTGTGGCTATGTGGATGTTGAGGTCTCCTGAGAAGTTTCTAGCACCAGTACCATTAGCTGTGTTAGGACCACCGGGGTCTGCCTCGCAGCGGCGATCCTCATAGAGCTGGATTTTGTATTTTTTATCAAAGAAAAAGAAGAAAATTTGTTTACGTATCCAGTCTTTAACAACTTACCATGGGAAAGTCTTCATAAAATCCCTGTAGTACCGAGGTTTGTTGTGACTCTTTCTTACCTCAATGTTGTAGTGTTTTGAGACGGACCGCTGCCACTGTTGCTTCTTGCTGTATGAACAGGTGAAGCTGAGGGAGGCCCAGCATGGCTTCCAGTGCTGCTGTAGGCGTAGTCCGTATGCATCCTGTGGTCGCCATGCAGGCCAGTCTTTGTAGCTTGTTCGAAGCGGTGACTAAGCAATCTAAGGTAATCACTGGTTTGATTACTGCCAGCGTAAATCCAGAATATGATTTTGGGGGATAGGTCCTTATCTGAGGATTTACAAGAGGCAATTCTGAAATAAATGACATCTGATGTAAAGTAAACATTTGGATAGCTTGTAGTGACTGCAATCAGCATTTGACCAACCATTTTTAACTACTTGTTACAGACAAAACTAAGAATAAACCAAAATGAGAGAGAAGTTTTCAAAGGGTTTATTACTCCAACAGCGCATGTTAACTGTGTACTTGATAAATGTCAATCGAAAAGCCACGATATCAACGAAGAATTAGACGATGATTGCAAGGAAGAACATGAGAGTATTGAACCCGAGGAGCAACATCATGATATCAAAGAAGAATTACAAGATGATTGTGAACAAGACAATGAGAGTACTGAACCCGAGGAGCAACATCATGATATCAAAGAAGAATTACAAGATGATTGTGAGGAAGAGAATGAGAGTACTGAACCCGAGGAGGAACATCATGATATCAAAGAATTACAAGATGATTATGAACAAGACAGTGAGAGTACTGAACCCGAAGAGGAACATCATGATATCAAAGAAGAATTACAAGATGATTGTGAACAAGACAATGAGAGTACTGAACCCGAGGAGGAACATCATGATATCAAAGAAGAATTACAAGGTGATTATGAGGAAGAGAATGAGAGTATTGAACCAGAGCAGGAACTTCAACGTGGTATGTTTCATTTTAAAATTAATAAACAATTACTTAAGAACTTCGATGGGAGAGGGACAGGATAGTCTCGATTACTCCCGAACGCATCGCATCGGCAATGTTCGGAACAAGACGCGTGCGATTTCGTATTTCGCCCGGTCTTAGTATGTTATTTAGAACTCTATCTTTATTGATGAAGGGCTTATTTTTCCTTGATACCAGCACCCGTTGTACGGTCGTGGGTAAATACTCAAGTGCCCTTTTATTTCGAATTGCAATACATTACACTTTCATAGATACTTTTAATCCTACATCTAAGAAAGAATATTGCAGTCCTAAGCCTGGAAACACGTGACTTGTTGATTTAGGGTATAAAGGTCATAGCACATTATACCAGCACCGCAACTGCACAGCTGCAGCACGGCGTCACCTTGAATTTAGACAACGGCTAGCCGTTAGCGCGCTAACTGAGCGTTGTCCACGAGGTGTAAGCTCGCAGTTCGCGCGCCGTCTGCGAGGTGCAGCTTGCTGTCACCGTGTGCATAATTGTTACAAGGCATTTGTTTCGCTAGCAACTCGAAGTCGGCCGCTGCGCCGTAAGCACGCCGTCAGCTCGCTTGCAGCGTGCGGGCTGCGAGGCGAGTTGTATGGTAGCGGTAAGCGCGCCGACTTCCCGCCGTTGGCTTTTTCATATTGACATTATGAAATATATTATATGACACATGATTTAAGGCTCTTATTTGAATGACAGGTTAAGAGCTGGGTTGGAGCCGTGCCGTTGCCGCGCCGGTATAGTGTGCCATGACCTTTAGTATGAAGGCAAATGAGTAGCCCACTTGCAAAGTCTGCTATGTTGAAAATAAATAAATTTTGGAAATACGATAAAAACCTCTAGTGTTAAAATGGAGTTATGAAATTTCATACTACAACATATTGCTGAAAATTATTTTCTTAAAGTAAATAAAATCTGAATATCATAGTTTCTTTTTTATTAGTATTTAAAATTAAACATAACCACTTTTGCGAGTTTTGCGAGTTTTGAAACAGTATCCAAATTAAATCCTAAACCTAAATAATAATATTACAGTAATATTAAACTCTTATTTCTGTTTCTTCATCCATTAAAGATTCCTCAGTACCTTCGTCTAAAAGCAGATTCAGTTTCGTTTTCTTGAAAAAAATCTACAATATTTTAGCCATAAATCTTATCTTAGCCCAATCCTGTCCAAAATGTGTTATCAGTAGGTTTTTCATATCATTTAATTTTGTTGGTTTTCCAAAACGCCTTAATTGATTGGCGAAGCAGGTTCAACCTGCCGTAAAATTCACCACCGTTTCAGTACGTCTTTGGTGTTTGATTTCCAATCATAAAAATTAAAATTTTTGTCAAGTCTCAGCACCGTCGAGGATCGCCCGGAGGACACGGTGGAGCATACGGTGCAGGACTGCCCTGCTTGGGCAGAGCAACGCCGTGTCCTCACGACGGCGATAGGCGGAGACCTCTCTCGCCCGGCATTGGTCGAGGCCATGCTGCGGGGCGAGACGAAGTGGGAAGCGGTCGCCTCCTCCTGCGAAGCAGTCATGCTCGCGGAGGAGGAGGCGGGCCGGGTGAGGGAGAGGACAGCGTCCTCCCTTCACTCCAGCCGCAGTGGTAGACGCCCACGGCGCCGGACGATCTCCGGCCACCGTAGGCGCGGGCATGCGGGTGGCGAGTAATGAGCGACTCGCTGTCCGACCATGGACCATGCCCGGGTCGACGGTGCGTTGTGTTCCACGCGCGCCTCAAAGTGTGTCAGCACAACGACGGGGCCTTTAGAGGGCCAAAGCCTGCCGGGGTAGCGGCAATACCGAATTACCGTGACCCCGGAACGTAAAAGGCTATTGAAGGACAACGTGGATTTTAGTCAGTACAAGTCTGACAGTCCCTCCTGCCCTGCCCTGGGTGGGAGGCACTCACTTGATTTTACCACGCTAAAATAAAAAACTCTCAGCACTGTACCGTATGGCGGCATTTGCACGAGTCACTGCGTAATATGGCGAGTTTTGAAGGTTAACTGTAACTTAGAGGTGTTTGAAAGTTAACTATCAATCAATATAACAAGTTTTGCAGAAGTACTGAATATTTAAACTAAAGGTCATCGGGCGCAATCCGACCCGGTCGCGGACATGAATGAAAATGGTCTAGGATGAAAGAGCATAATTCACATAATAATTACACTCAATTATTTTTGTTGTAATCCTTTGGAGAACAAAGTTTTAACCAAAAATGTATTTATTCGAAAAATCTCCGTTCATTGTCTTTCCTCTTGATCTGTACGTTTTCAGATTCTCTTTTGTGTTGATCGACTAGATACAATAGTTTACAAGCCAAAAAACCAGATTTTTAACCTACTTAAAAAAAATAGGTACTCAGTTCGACCTGTACTGTACGTACCTATGTATGTTTGTCCGCGGTTATAGACTGAGCCGATTTTGATGCTGTTTTCAGAAAAGTGTTCCTAACATTCTGGAAAAGATTTTAGTATTATAACAACCATGGATATCTCATTGCCCGCATAGATTTTTCCGCCCTTTTTTTGTTGCTTACTTGGATTGTAGATTTTCAAAGACGTCGAATATACCAAGATTTTTGTTGAACATCCAAACTAAAAACAGTAAAACAAAAAAGAACTTAAAAAAAAGGAACCTACCTACTTCAAAACCAAACATACAAAAAGGGTAAAAATCTTTTTCTTTCGAAGTTGGTGGCCATATTCTATGAAAAAAGGGTAAATAAAAAAAAAATATCCAGTCTAGTCGGTGGCTTTGTTTTTTATTTCACCGAATTCCGAAAGAAAAGTCACACTTTTTTGTGTTTGGATTTGAAGTCGGTTCCTTTTTTTTAGTTTTTACTGTTTTTTTGGAATTTCTGTAATAGGCCGGGCCGCCATAAGACATCTTTATGCAAAATATGAGGACCAAGTTTTGCCTTTTCTCATTTAGTCTTAGGATTGTAAAGATGTATATTTTTGATGTTGTCAGCAATTATCGTGGTCTAAAAAAATGTACGTGTAATAGGACGGATGACAGCTTAATAAAGACGCAATTTGCCTTTGAGTGACAATTTGCTTCTTGCTGTAAGCAAGAAATGAAGCCTACCTCCGGTAAAGGCTGCTGAACGCGAACAGCCTTTACATGGGCATGGAAGGTAAGGAGACTGTAAAGGGTCACACCTAAGTATTTGGCTTGCTTTTCTCAAAGAATAGACTTGCCGTACATAGTGATTGGGTTCATATCATACGGCGTCCGAGGGATGAGGTGTGGCAGGGGACTAGACCGCTCCAGCACGTGGCAACATGTTTTTAAATAGTCCTAGAATCCATTGCATTGCACACTTCGTAAAACAGATTGCGGTCCTCAGATTTTGCAAACGAAATGCCTTCTGCGACCTGCTTTATGATTAACGTATTTAATCCATGTTACGTCGCAGAAAATACATACTTTCAGAACTGTTTTCACTAGTTAACTTACCTCGTGTAATACAATAAATAACACCACACGCATTAAGTTTTATATTAACATGATTTCTCGTTTTGTCTCCCAAATGCAGTAATACATATATTTATTAAATCGCGTGAGACTGAATCGAACATTTAAACTGTCAAGACAATATTGTCTTGTCAGCTCACTGAAGAAGCTTTATGGCATAAAAACAAACAAACAAACAAGAAAAGTGAGTTTATAAAAACGTGGGAAAAATAGGGCAGGGAATTTCAGACTTATACTGAACAAAATCTATGGTGTCCTTCAATAGACCTTTACGTTCCGGGGCCACGTTGACCCAATAGACCCACGACCCCGGCAGGCTTTGGCCTTCAAAGAGGGGGGGCCCGTCATATTGCTGACAGCTCTTTGAAACCCGGGCATGCCCGAAAATCGTCCCGCGACGTCCGTTGCCGTGGGCGTCTCCTGAGGCGGCTGGGTCGTGAGGTGGACGCTATCCGCTCCCTCACGCATCCCGCCTCCTCTTTCGCTAGCATGACTGCTTCGCAGAAGGAGGCGACCACTTCCCATTCTGTCTCACCCCGCAGCATGACCTCGAAAAATGCCGGGTGGGAGAGGTCGCGCCTATCGCCTCAGTGCGGTGCTCTGGCCAAGCGGAGCAGACCTGCACCATATGCTCCACCGTATCCTCCGGGCGATCCGGCTTGCGGTGGCAGGAAATCGACCCCTGCCATATGTTTAGATGAAACTGCAATTATATGGCCACACTATCACATTTTTTTAGGGTTCCGTATTCAACAAGGAACCCTTATAGTTTCGCCATGTCCGTCCGTCCGTCCGCAGTTTAGCTCAGAGACGCACAGTACTAGAAAGCTGTAATTTGGTATAAATATACGGATTTGTTGCGCCGAAAAAGTGGTAAAATAAAATCTCGTAAAATATATTTTTTTAGGGCACCTCCTTTACACGTAAAGTGGGGATGTTTTTTTTTTCTTGTGTACCCCTTTGTGTGGGGTATCATTAAATAGGCCTTTAAAAATATTGATAGTTTCCATTAACAATTTTTTAATAAAAAGATTCGTTTATAAAATAAAAATAAAATATAAAATAAAAAATATTAAGCTTTAATTTTTGCTCGACTCGAGTGTCCCCCCCCCTCTACCAGCTAAACGGTTATACAGTGTGTCCGGGCACGAGTTAGCGATATTCTAGGCTCATTTTCATCGACAAAAATGCTTTAAAAAGAAATTCTTACTCCAAAACTTCGCGAATGGCAGCCATTTTAATTATTTGATCTGTCGAACTGGGGTGTGTACAATAATAATTAATAGATTTTAAAAAATCTAAAAACCCACGTTTTTAAGTATCCTAAAAATAAGAAAATAACCCTACGGGGTTGAGAGAGGGGCCACTCAAAACGTGGGGGCGTATATTATTTAAGGGATTATTTATGGGATATATTTAGGTACATGACGTGTATAGATCGTGGGTGTAACTTGCAAAGATACGCCCCCACGTTTTGAGTGGCCCCTCTCTCAACCCCGTAGGGTTATTTTCTTATTTTTAGGATATTTAAAAACGTGGGTTTTTGGATTTTTTAAAATCTATTAATTATTTTATTATTTTTATCTTTGTTCATCGGGTTTGAAGCTACCCTGAAAATTTCAGCCTGCTAGCTTATCGGAAAGTGCCTGAAAGCCTGTCCGCCATCTTGGACGTCCGCCATATTGGATTTAAGTCTCATGACTATTTTTTTCGTATTCCTGACAGCAAACCCTTTCATTAGATACCCATATCATGGGAGTGTATTTCAAACAGCCAGTCTGCCATCTTGGACGTCCGCCATATTGGATTTAAGTCACGTGACTATTTTTTTGTATTCCTGACAGCAAACCCTTTCATTTTATATCCATATCATAGGGGTGCATTTCAAATAGCCTGACTGCCATCTTGGACGTCCTCCTTATTGGATTTAAGTCACGTGACAATTTTTTTCGTATTCCTGACAGCAAACCCTTTCATTTGATATCCATATCATAGGGGTGCATTTCAAATAGCCTTTCTGCCATCTTGGACATCCGCCATATTGGATTTAAGTCACGTGACTATTTTTATCGTATTCCTGGTAGCAAACCCTTTCATTTGATACTCATATTGTGGAGGTGGGTTTCAAACAGTCAGTCCACCATCTTGTGGAGGCCGCCATATTGGATTTGTTATGACGTTTGTTAGCTAGTCATGTATTGTCATCAGAATTCAGAGCGTTTGCAAAATTTCAGCCTTCTAGCTTATCGGGAAGTGCTTCAAAATTGAGTTGCAAAAGTCCAACCGGAACGACAAACAAACAAACAAATAAACAAACAAGAAAAGTGAGTTTATAAAAACGTGGGAAAATGCAAATATCTTTGAATCCAAGAGACCTACATTCATGCAAATGACTTTATTGCAAAGTTTAATGTTGAGGCTTATCAAAAACTTACGAAAGTTTTCTAAATAATATGTAAAAATAACCAAAAAACATAGGCAAACACGAAATTGTACATAAAAATTACTGAATAATTTCACATTTTTAACTCTAGCTCGATGAAGTACCCCTGAATTTTGCTAGGGTTTTTGCATTAAATTAAGTATTTGAGTCAGGCTATAAAATGATATCAACATTATCACTCTACATTAAATATCTTAGGAGTTATTCTCATTTGAACATCATCCTTCCGTCTCGCCCCGCAGCAATAAATCGATGAAACTGTACTATTTCAGTTTAAGGGGGATGCTCCAACCAGCCCGCGAAATTCAAATTTTTTTTACTTTTTTTGCAATTTGCAGGCCAGTGACATGTTGTAACTTTATAAATATTTGTGTTGCGCAAATAACAAGTATAATTTTAAATATAAAAAATATCAAAAAACTCGCTCCATCAGCTCTCACATAGAAAAGGTGCATCATGTTAAAATCTCCGAAATCTAACTACGATGCACCTTTTCTATGTGAGAGCTGATGGAGCGAGTTTTTTGATAATTTTTATATTTAAAATTATACTTGTTATTTGCGCAACACAAATATTTATAAAGTTACAACATGTCACTGGCCTGCAAATTGCAAAAAACGTAAAAAAATTTGAATTTCGCGGGCTACATCGAAGCAATCACCTTAAGGATGGTTACTTGGGGATCATTTACATGGTGGTCAATAATGCCGGCTCATAAATATTCGTTGGAACGATTTAGCTCACCCAAAGAATGCGACACCTGTAATATTGGGGTACATGCGACAAGGATAATTAGTAATTTTTGTATACAATTTCGTGTTTGCCCATGTTTTTTGGTTATTTTTACATAATTATTATTTAGAAAACTTTCGTAAGTTTTTGATAAGCCTCAACATTAAACTTTGCAATAAAGTCATTTGCATGAATGTAGGTCTCTTGGATTCAAAGATATTTGCATTTTATTGTACACACCCCAGTTCGACAGGTCAAAAAATTGAAATGGCTGCCATTCGCGAAAGTTAGTATTGGAGTAAGAATTTTTTTTAAAGCATTTTTGTCGATGAAAATGAGCCTAGAATATCCTCTTCAAATATCGCTAACTCGTGCCCGGACATACTGTATATAGTGATGGGCGGAGAGTAAATTCTCAGATGATAAATACTCGAGTATTTATCCGAAATGAGTAAATACTCGTATTTTCTCGTTTTTATCGGATATTTACTCAAAATGATGGATATTTATATTTTTTGCGAATGGAATGGTTATTTTTTTAAATTCAATGGCAAGGATTGTCATTTGGGCTTTCCAAAAATTACATTACCGATTATTAGGTCTCAGAAGTCTCTCCAGTGAAGGAGAAGCAATGTGTTTCTCACTGCATTCTAACTCGGCCTCTATTTCTATGCCGTTTATCTCGTCTGCGTATCTTGGATCTGCGGATATCCTGTTTGGCTTCTGCAAAAAGTGTATGTGAGGGATTTGACTGACTGACAAGGCCCTCATAGAGGGACAAACGCCTGTAGGGGTCGCGAGACTGTCAAAACAGGTAACCGTGACCCTGAAACGTAAATGGCTAGTAAAGAAACACCGTGAATTTTAGCCAGTACAAGTCTGGGCGACTCATTTGCCGGTTTATCCACGTTAAAAAAGGGCGAAGGAAGCAATCGGGGTGAGAACATCTTGGCAGTGTCTCTCGTCATGACGAACGTCTTCCAGGCTTTGTCCTAGAGTTAAATTAAGGAAGCGCTTCGCTGCACCGTCGCCATCGGAACCTGGCACACTGTTTCTGCTTGACCGAGCGCTTCGTGGTACAATCCTCCATGGTATCGGCGTTGTCTACTACGCCGATGACATGTTATAACTGTAAAATAAATAGGTTTTCTTTCTTCTTAACGACGCGGAAGAGGACGTACCGTGACTAGTCACTACTGATAACAAATGAACAGGGGTTGAACAAATGAACAGGTCCTGCCAATTAGACCTTGAGATGACGTCAATAAGGCCAAAGCCCTATGTTAGGTAAGGGTTGAAAACAAGTTTTGTTGTCATGTTTTTTAAAGGAAACCGTTTACTCGTAATTTGAAACAAGTAGATTCAAATCAAATCTCGTAGTAAGACTCGGTGTCGAGTACGGTTAGACTCAGTAAGACTCGATAAGACTTGGTTAGACTCAGTCATACTCGGTCAGACTCGGTAAGACTTGGTAAGATTCTGACATATGGTAAGACTCAATCAGACTCGGAATCAGATTCAGTTAGTCTTGGTAGGACTCGGTCAGACTCGGAATCATACTCGTTACGACTCCGTAAGACTAGGTAAGACACTGTCAGGCTCGGTAAGAATCAGTCAGACTCGATCAGACTTGGTAAGACTCGGTCAGACTTGGTAAGACTCGGTTAGACTTGGTAAGACTTGGTAAGACTCGGTCAGACTTGGTAAGACTCGGTCAGTCTTGGTAAGACTCGGTCAGTCTTGGTAAGACTCGGTCGGACTCAGAATCATACTCGTTAAGACTCCGTAAGACTCGATAAGACACGGTCTGTTTCGGGCAGACTCGGCAAGACTCTGTCAGACTCGGTAAGAATCAGTAAGAATCGGTCAGACTCATTCAGACTCGGAGTCAGACTTGGTAAGACTCGGTCAGACTGGGAATCATACTCGTTAAGACTCCGTAATACTCGATAAGACATGGTCTGACTCGGTAAGACTCGGTCAAACTCGGTAAGACTCAGTAAGAATCGGTCAGACTCGGAGTCAGACTTGGTAAGACTCGGTCAGACTCGGAATTATACGCGTTAGGACTCCGTAAAACTCGATAAGACACGGTCTGACTCGGTAAGAAACGGTCAGACTCGGTAAGACTCAGTAAGAATCGGTTAGACTCAGTCTGACTCGGAGTCAGACTCGGTCAGACTTGGTAAGACTCGGTCAGACTTAGGAAAACTCGGTCAGACTCGATATCATACTCGTTAAGACTCCGTAAGACTCGGTCAGACTCAGTAAGAATCGATCAGACTCGGTCAGACTCGAAATCGTACTCGACACCGTAAGACTATAAGACTTGGTCGGACTCGAAGTCACGCTCGTTAAGACTTCGTAAGACTCGGTAAGACTCAGTCATACTCGGAATTAGGATCAGAATCGGAGTCAGTCTGACGGATACACTCAGATATACTCGGTTAGATTTGATCAGACAAAAATGTACGGTCGCGCGTCCGCATCAGTTCTACTTTATAATTAATTAGAAAATGAAAATAATTATGTATTATTCAAGGTTTTGATTGGAAATATGAAAAAAAAACAACGTATTTGGAAAAACTTGAATATTTCCCACTTTTTCTAACGCTTTTAGTAATAGTTATTATTAAAGTGATTAAAAAAGTACTTTACGAATCTATATTATCAGATTTTCATGTATTTCAATCATTTTTCTTGTAAAATAACAAAATTTACGATGAACAAATGTAACATAAACTGTAAGTAGTATTTATCCACTGTTTTGGATAAAAACTCGAGTAAAAATGGAAATTTATTGAGTATTTACTCATTTTGAGTATTTATCCGGATAAAAACCCATCACTAACTGTATAACGAAGTTTAAAGGAAAATTATCATGACTAAGTAGGCTTTACAAGTTTACGAGTAATAGTCGCGACCAACTTATAAAACGTACTTGGAAAACACATTTTCCTAAACTAAATGTATCGGAGAACATGTTCTTCAACTGCAAATGTAAGTTTGTCAACTTTATTTTGGGGCGTGGGGGCGTATCTTTGCAAGTTACACCCACGATCTATTCACTTTATGTAAGTAAATCCCATAAATAATCCCTTAAATAATATACGCCCCCACGTTTTGAGTGGCCCCTCTCTCAACCCCGTAGGGTTATTTTCTTATTTTTAGGATATTATAAACGTGGTGTTTTAGATTTTTTTTAATGTATTAATTTTTACAGCTATAGTAGGTAGGTATGTTTTGGGGATAGGCAGGTTTTTATTGTCAACTATTTTTAACTAACTTCAAAAAAAGGAGGATTAGAACCTCTAAGTTCGTCGTAATCTTTTTTTTCCCACGTTTTTATAAACTCACTTTTCTTGTTTGTTTGTTTGTCGTTCCGGTTGGACTTTTGCAACTAAATTTTGAGGCACTTCCCGATAAGCTAGCAGGCTGAAATTTTGCACACGCTCTGAGTTCTGATGACAATACATGACTAGCTAACAAACGTTTTAACAAATCCAATATGGCGGCCTCCCCAAGATGGCGGACTGACTGTTTGAAACCCACCCCCATGTTATAGGTATCAAATGAAAGGGTCTGCTGTCAAAAATACGAAAAAAAATTGTCACGTGACTTAAATCCAATATGGCGGACGTCCAAGATGGCAGACAGGCTATTTGAAATGCACCGCTATGATATGGATATCAAATGAAAGGGTTTGCTGTAAGGAGTACGAAAAAAGTAGTCACATGACTTAAATCCAATATGGCGGACGTCCAAGATGGCAGACCGGCTGTTTGAAATGTATCCCCATGATATGGGTATCAAATGAAAGGGTTTGCTGTCAGGAATACGAAAAAAATAGTAATGTGACATAAATCCAATATGGCGGACGTCCAAGATGGCAGACAGGCCATTTGAAATCCACCCCCATGATATGGGTATCAAATAAAAGGGTTTGCTGTCAGGAATACGAAAAAAATAGTCATGTGACTTAAATTCAATATGGCGGACGTCCAAGATGGCGGACAGGCTTTGAAGTACTTCTCGATAAGCTAGCCGGCTGAAATTTTCAGGGTAGCTTCAAACCCGATAAACAAAGATAAAAAAAATAAAATAATTAATATATTTAAAAAAATCTAAAAACCCACGTTTTTAAATGTCCTAAAAATAAGAAAATAACCCTGCGTGGCTGAGAGAGGGGCCACTCAAAACGTGGGGGCGTATCTTTGCGAGTTACACCCACGATCAAAAAAATGTTACCACATCAAATTCACACGGAACATTAACTATATCGAAACTGAATACTTTATAAACCAAGACAAGGTCCAACAAGTAGAGGTCATAAGTGACTTAGGTGTGCTCTTCGACAGAAAAGTAACCTTTGTACCCCACGTTGAAAGTATAATTAAGAGAGCTTCCAAAATGGTGGGATTCATAATTAGGAATACTAGGGGTTTTCGCAGGTCGGGCACTAAAGTAATGTTATACGGCAGTCTTGTGCGTAGTATTCTGGAGTACTGCAGCGTTGTATGGCGGCCTCACTTCGCAACCCATATTCTGAGGATCGAGCGTGTACAAAAGCGCTTTATGTGGCATCTAGCTTTTTGCGAAGGAAAACACAGGTCATTGCCCTCATACAATTCCCGTCTGCAACACTTCAGGGTGCAAAACCTATCCGCGCGCAGAGAAGTCGCAGATCTTTTATTCTTATTTAAACTGTTGCGTAACAGGATTGACTGCCCCGATTTGCTAAACCTTATTAGGTTCCGTGCGCCTTCTAGGTATCCTAGGAATAGCATAACGCCTTTGTGCCCGCCATATCGAAGGTCTGTACTTGGTGCAAACTCTCCAATTCCTAGGTTATGCAAGATCCTCAACAGCTGCAGCGACCTGCTGGACATACACCACTCCAGTGTGAGTGCAGTTCATAGGGCAATTCAATCAAAAAGCACACACTTGTAGGGATATTGCTGTTTACATTTTTTTTTATTTTAATTTTGGCATTTTGTTATTATTTTGTTACCTATTTTTATTGCTGTTGTTTAGATTTCTTTTGTACATTGTCAAAGTAACTTAGTTTAGTTTGTTTTGTTTTATTTTATTCACTTAGTACTTTTACTTTTATCATATCTCTTGTATTTTAATAATTTTATTCATGTTTTTACCACTGTTTTTGTGCTAGCGGTGTTAACCTATAATTAATTGTTGCATCCGCAATTTTATCCTGTTATATAATAAGCTGTTAATGTGTTGGTGTAAACAGTTGTTGGTTAACCTGAATAAATAAATAAATAAATCTATACACTTCATGTTAATTATCCCATAATAATGCCTTAAATAATATACGCCCCCACGTTTTGAGTGGCCCCTCTCTCAGCCCGCAGGGTTATTTTCTTATTTTTAGGACATTTAAAAACGTAGGTTTTTAGATTTTTTTAAATCTATTAATTATTTTATTATTTTTGTATGTATTTTCCTATTCGATTTCTCAAAAACGCCTGGACCGATTTTGAAAATTCTTCTTTTTAATATTAAATTCAGCGAATCAGTTTAGTTAGTTCGCATAAGTATTTTGATGGGCAACTACGGAACCCTACACTGTGCGTGGCCCGACACGCACTTGGCCGGTTTTTTTTTTTAACTTAGCGGTATTTGCAAGTGGGCTACTCAAATCAACTTTGTATTATTGGTATATTTAAATCATAGTGAGTAAATCACACCACAAACACAATCAATGAAAGAAATGGAATGAGCAATAGCTCATTCTATTTATTTTATGTAATAATGAATCATCATAATTGCACGTGGACAACATCGTATTGCTCGCTTCTATGTTAATATTTCAATAACATGTCCTATGACCTATGACACTAGAATTTTGCACTATATTAGAAAGCGCGATGGTGTGCTATCGCATTGCGCTACATCATAACATCACGCGTGATGTTTGAACTGATGGTGTAATGTAATATTACTCAGCACGAAATCTAATGACATATCACATCACTTCGTGGTGCACCGTTTTGCACATGTCTACAAATGAGTCCTCCCACCCAGCCGAACAGGAGGGACTGTCAGACTTGTATTGACTAAAATCCACGGTTTCCTTCAATAGCCCTTTATGTTCTAAGGTCACGCTCATCTGATGAGATAGTCCCGCGACCCTGGCAGGCTTTGGTATAGAGATGCGCAAAATGTGTCAGTAAAAAGAAAATGAATGAAGTATATCTTTTCACTTGATGAAGTAGTTCATTCATTCATTCAGTACTTCATTTAGTCCAACAAATCGGAACGAGTTCTTGAATGAGATGTTTCACTGAACTAGTTCATTGGACTAGTTTACTGGACTAGTTCACTGGACTAGTTCATTGGACTAGTTCACTGAACTAGTGATTTAGAGAAATGATGCATTTCACTAAATCACTAGTTCAGTTTTATACGAATATCGATATTCCTTCAAACTTTAATACGAATATAGTCTTTACGGGAAATGGACCTACCGTTTCCCGTAAAGACTATATTCCTATTACAATTAAGTTCATACTTATTAGGGTGAATAGAGTAACTAAGCGAAAAGAAACACTGAACTAAAGACACATTTGAATGGCCAGTGAATGAATGAAAAGTTCATTTTGGGAAATGAACTAGTTCATTTACTTCAATCGTTCGCGAACTACCCATGTCTACTTTGGTATCATGTTGTTTGGTATATTATTATAGCCATAGTGCGTCATTTTGAATATTATTTATTTAATTTAAGGGTGATATAAAAATAATACAAAAATGTTAGAGGAATTTTAGAAACGATAGTTGAACCTAAAAAGTTTTCTGTACATCCGATAAAAAATCATGTACGCTCTTACAAGATCACGTCGGCGTCGTCAATTCAAGCAACGTAGTTGAACGTAGTTCGTATGGATTATCATAGATGGCGCTAGTTTTTGCTTGTATGAAGAAGGTTTACGCAAAATGTTCTGAAGGGCGTATCCTTCCTTTTGAAATCATTAACCAAAATGCATAAATGCTCAACAAATCTAAAACTCGCTTTAGTAACATTACAGGGACACCCCGAAGTTCGGTTTGTTTAGGTAACAGAAATAGAAGCCCCGCGAAACGGGGCTTCGTCGACGCTGCTTAGGTTCATTTTTCTTATTACCTACAGAAAATAGGGTGGATTGTTGTTGATGTGTCCTTACAATTTCTTGCCCATTCTTCTTCAAGTTTGTGTTTGAATCATCCTAAACTCTGTGTTTTTATGTCATTCTATTGGAAATCTCCCTTACTTACCAGAATTATATTCACAGGTGCGCCCGACACGGAGAAACCAGAACTATACGTACGACTAACAAGACTAGAAGATACAATGACATTCCAGCAAAAGAAAACTGAACAGACAGACTTACTAATTATCCGGAACACCGAGAAACACCAGTCTGCAGCTCCTTCTAAATTCACGAAGCTTGTCACAAATTCTCAATCTATCAGTAATATTGTGAATAATACATATACAGCTGCGAATGTCAGAAAAAGAACATATGAATGCGATGTGTGTCACTATAGTTGTACTAAAAAAAGCATTTTAATAAATCATTTTCGTATTCATACTTCTGAAAAACCTTACAAATGTGACATATGTCAGAAGAGTTTTAGGCAAAATAATACTTTTAAAGTTCATGTTCGTATACACACAGGGGAGAAACCTTACAAATGTAATATATGTCAGAAGAAATTTAGCACACGTGGTCAATTAAAAACTCATGTTTTTATACACACTGGTGAAAAGCCTTACAAATGTGACATATGTCAAAAGAGTTTTAACCAAAAAGTTCATTTAAAAGAACATATTCTTATACACACTGGTGAAAAACCTTATAAATGTGACATATGTCAGAAGAGTTTTAATCAAAGTAGTACTTTAAAAAGTCATGTTCTTATACACACAGGGAAGAAACCTTACAAATGTAATATATGTCAGAAGAAATTTAGCACACGTGGTCAATTAAAAACTCATGTTTTTATACACACTGGTGAAAAGCCTTACAAATGTGACATATGTCAAAAGAGTTTTAACCAAAGAGTTCATTTAAAAGAACATGTAGTTGTACACACTGGAGAAAAACCTTATAAATGTGACATATGTCAGAAGAGTTTTAATCAAAGTAGTACTTTAAAAACTCATGTTCGTATACACACAGGCGAGACACCTTATAAATGTGAAATATGCCAGAAAAAATTTAGGGATGGAAGTAATCTAAAAAAACATATTCTTATACACACTGGTGAAAAACCTTACAAATGTGACATATGTCAGAAGAGTTTTAGCGCAAGTATTAATTTAAAAATTCATGTTCGTATACACACAGGCGAAAAACCTTATAAATGTGAAATATGTCAGAAGAGTTTTAAGGATGGAGGTAGTTTAAAAAAACATTTTTGTACACACTGGTGAAAACCCTTACAAATGTGACGTATGTCAGAAGAGTTTTAATCAAAGTAGTACTTTAACCTCTCAGGTACCGCGCTCGCGTATCGTAAACTCCGTCCCGTCCTTGACATTTACGAGCGCTTACGTCATCGCGCGCGTCAAGTGGCGGCCGCTTACATTAACCGTTATCGCTCTAGTTAGAATGACTCAAATGGCCAACTGTAAACAGTTTCGTATTCGTTGATAAAGAGTCTTTATATTACAACATAAACAATTCTTGTATGACTACTTTGGTATTATAAATATCCCATAGATAGGAGAGATCTCGCCATAACTAGACCCGTTGACGTATCTTATTTATTTTTGATAAAACTACTGAATCAATTTACACGAAACTTTAGAACTAATATAACGAATATATAAGTAATCTAATAAGAAAATTCCAACATATAATCTTATAAGATTCCAACTCAAAATTCAACTTACATGGAGCTGTTATTTGTCAATATTGCGCGACTGTCAACACTGGCCGACGTTCACAATAATTGTAATCAGTCGAGATACAATGACTCTTATCTCAAACGGTAAAAAGTTTCTTGTTCCATAATAAAGAGACTTTGTATTTCAATATAAACAACTCTTGTATAAGTACTTGGGAATTAAAATATCCTGTAGATAAGAGATCTCGCCGTAACCACAGCCGTAACTAGACCTGTTGACGTACCTTATTTATTTTTGATAAAACTACTTAATCAATTTACACGAAACTTTAGAACTAATATAACGAATACATAAGTATTCTAATAAAAAAATTCTCACATACACTATTCCTATAAGATTCCAACTCTAAAATTCATTTATTTAGGAGGAGCTGTAATTTTTCCATGCGCAGTTCAATGCACGACTTTGTAAACGATCATCCGTGTTATTATGAACAGGTATCACTATAAAATGTTTTTTAGGATACTACATAAACCTTCTTCAACTGATTACTAACCTTGAATCGAAAAAATAAACAACGGAAATTCCATGGTATTAGAAATAAATTGTTGACAACCGAATTGGCCTATAGGAGGGACAAAAACCTATTTCTACTCGATAATTTACGTTTTCCAATTAAAATTTTAGTTGAAATCTAACATAAACACGACACTTTATCAATTTCAGTACACTTATAGTCCTATCATGGAAAAAATAAGACATAAACAACATTTCAAGTGGTTGACAACTTGACATTTTGACATCGACAAAGATGCGATTTTTTTTTTTTTTATAATGACACCCAGTTGATTTCAGTAAGAATTTGGTACCATAATAATCGAATAAAATCTAGCTCTATGGATGAATTTTTTCAAGCGATTCTGAGCCATAGTGTACTATACAATTAAGGTTGAAGTTGGCTTGTACGCGCGATACCACATACGGTATTACGGGGCTCAACGGCAACTGACGTTTTCGAACCACTTACGGTATATCGGGACCTAAGAGGTTAAAAAGACATGTTCGTATACACACAGACGAGAAACCTTATAAATGTGAAATATGCCAGAAAAAATTTAGGGATGGAGGTTATCTAAAAAAACATATTCTTATACACACTGGTGAAAAACCTTACAAATGTGAAATATGTCAGAAGAGTTTTAACCATAAAGTTCATTTAAAAGAACATTTTGTTTTACACAGTGGTGAAAAACCATATAAATGTGACATATGTCAGAAGAGTTTTAATCATCGTAATACTTTAAAAAGACATGTTCGTATACACACAGACTAGAAACCTTATAAATGTGAAATATGTCAGAAAAGTTTTAAGGACGGAAGTATTCTAAAAAAACATAATATACACACTGGTGAAAAACCTTACAAATGTGACATATGTCAGAAGAGATTTAGCGCAACTTTTACGTTAAAAGCTCATGTTCTTATACACAGGGGAAAAACCTTATAAATGTGACATATGTCAAAAGATTTTTAGGAATGCAGGTAATCTAAAAAAACATATTCTTATACACACTGGTGAAAAACCTTACAAATGTGACGGATGTCAGAAGCGTTTTACGGAACGATCTTATCTTAAAAAACATATTCTTAAACACACTCGTAAAAGACCTTTCAAATGTGAAACATGCCAGAAAAGTTTTAAACAAAGTTCTAGTTTTAAAAAACATGTTTGTAAACACACTGATCAATAAAACAACACAGCCCGTTTTCGTTAAGCCGTTCGCTATCTCTCAGTAGTCTTTAATTGATTTTCAACTTTATCAGGTTGGGTATTATGTTATAAATATATTAAAGATGACAGATCATTTTCGTTTGTTTCGTTCGCTACCGCTCAGCAGTTTATAATTGACTAGCTGTGCCCGCGACTTCGTTCGCGTGGATTTCGGAACTTAGCAATGTGTTTTTTATCAAATTGACAAAGTTTCATACAAACTTTCATCCTATATTTTATCCCCTTGGGGGTAGAATTGATCAAAATCCTTTCTTAGCGGATGCCTACGTCATAACATCTACGTGCATGCCAAATTGCAGCCCGATCCGTCCAGTGGTTTGGGTTGTGCGTTGATAGATCACTAGGTCAGTCAGTCACCTTTGAGTTATATACAGGGTGTTTCTTTAAAATGGGACAAAAGGGAGAGATGAAATCCATAAGAGATACGGGAAAACTTAGAAACCTTTAGCTCTTTTTTGATGTTGACAATTTTGACGTTTTTATTTTTTTGGTCAAGTGTGAGTTGTCCACAGAATTGAGTGAAATTGGCCAAATTCTTTTTTAGTGCCGTTCGACTCTGTTTCATGTAAGGATCATTTCATTGTATCACAAGAAAAAAATCGGGACGGCGGAAGTTGGTCTGGACAATGGGCAAAAATGTATGGAACTTGGTCCAAGATCCTCCACTGATGACACTTATGGGAAATGAAAGAATTTGGTTGTGAAATCATTCTGGCAAGAGATTATCAAAATCCGTCCGGGAGTTCTTATTTTATGTCCATTTAAGTGGCTATACTAACCTAACCTAACCTTACCTATTCAAACCTTTTTTTTTTTTTTTTTTTTTCGAGGTGGAAATCCTCATAGGACTTCCTCCGCCTGGGGAAAGGCGGAGGGGCATGTCAGACTTGACTGACTAAAACCACCCCGGTGTTCCCTCGCACACTTGCGTCCGGAGCTGCGGGTGCGAATGTGACTTCCGCTGCCCCAGACTAGTGCCGGCCCGCCTTTTGCAGGCCCCTTCCGGTTGGGGTGAGGTGTTCTCCCCCGTTGCCTCTTAGATAGGCGCGTGCGGAACACTGCACGCTGCCTTCTTCTCGGGTCCAGTTGAGTGGGGCATGACAGACGTCCCCGAATCTGCCACCCCTGGACCCATTTATGGAGGCCGAAAGAGAGCGTTGTCCGCTCTCCTCCGACGCCCGGTGCGTCTGCTGCGGGATGGGAGAGCACTGGCGATCTCCCTCTCCCTTTCCGCCGCTTCCTTCTGCGACATGACATCCTCGCAGAAGGAAATCACCGCGTCCCAGGCCTCTGCCTCTCCGACCATTGACTTAACAACGGCCGGGAGTGAAAGGTCGCTTCCCACTTTTGAAGTGAGAGCACGGCGCGGCTCATCCCAACCTATTCAAACCTAACCTAACTTGTTTTGTTAAGCTGTATAATGATGCCCGACGCATATTGAACCATCTGGGAAGGCGGTTAGCTTATGCGTGCCTTAGACCCACTAAAAATACCAACAAGACCTTAAAATAGCTAACCTAACCTAACTTTTTTCATTCAGCTAAAAATGATGCCCGACGCATATTGAACCATCTGGGAAGGCGGTTGGCTTATGTTTGACTTACACCGACAAAAAATGCCAATGAGACCTTAAATAGCTAACCTAACCTAACTTTTTTTGTTCAGCTAAAAATGATGCCCGACGCACAGTGAACCATCTGGGAAGACGGTTGGCTTATGTGTGACTTGGACCCACTAAAAATACCAACCAGACCTTAATTACCTAATCTAACCTAACTTTTTCTGTGCAGCTAAAAATGATGCCCGACGTATATTGAACCATCTGGGAAGGCGGTTGGCTTAGGTGTGATTTCGACTCACTAAAAATACCAACAAAACCTTAAATAGCTAACCTAACCTAACTTTTTTTGACAGCTAAAAATGATGCCCGACGTATACTGAACCATCTGGGAAGGCGGTTGGCTTAGGTGTGATTTCGACTCACTAAAAATACCAACAAAACCTTAAATAGCTAACCTAACCTAACTTTTTTTGACAGCTAAAAATGATGCCCGACGTATACTGAACCATCTGGGAAGGCGGTTGGCTTATGTGTGATTTCGACCCACTAAAAATACCAACAAAACCTTAAATAGCTAACCTAACCTAACTTTTTTTGTTCAGCTAAAAATCTTATTACGTTATTTTTTTAAGGCACAATAATAAATCTAACAAATCTGCGTTCTTTGTTTACATCAAATATCAAAGATTTTAAAACATTGTCAGCAAACAAAAAGATTCGTTCCGTTTCAAGACGTTCTGGCCAAGCTGTAGACATCTTCGTTACTCCACGATAAACTTCCCGCGTTCCTAAGTTTTTAATCGAGCCATATCTCGGGCATTCTTGATTATTTTGTATTCAGTGTGTGGGAGCAAGTAATTAAAAGTGTTAACGAAGGTTTTTTGAGTGTTATTTCCGATGTCACGACCCTTCTGATAACGATTCTCCGTTGTATGGTTTTTTTTTTAATAATTGTGTTTTATCACCTCGCTGAAGAATATGTGAATGTTATGCATATGTTATGCCTTTATTGTCACGTGTATCAGACCGCTTTTATTATACTTATAAATAAATACCTATTTCCCTCATGGTATTTTGTTTTTATCATCTTCCCAAAAACAATCAAACAAATGTAAAATCTATGCCCGAGAGAATAAAGTACATTTTAACTGGCATCTGAATAGCCCACGTACTTTTATAACAGTTTGTGCGCAAGCAAAAATGTACTGAATGGCCACGCGTGAGATTTTATTTTGGTTTATCTGACACTAACGACATTTTGTGGGTTAACGATCAGCGCGCTCCATAGGGTTCGACCCGTAACACTGATATGAAACTTAAACTCATAAGCGTACCATGCCCGGGTCGACGACACGTTGTGTTCCACACTCGTCTCAAAGAGCAGTCTGCAATCTGACGGGGCCCCATAGAGGGCCAAACGCCTGCCGGAGTCGCGGGAATGTCTTATCAAGTAACCGTGACCCTGGAACATAAAGGGCTATCGAAGGATCACCGTGGATTTTAGTCAGTACGAGTCTGACAGTCCTTCCCGCTCTGCCCTGGGTGGCAGTACCCATTTGATGAGTATACCCCACTAAAAAAAAAGCTAACTTATTTTTTGAGCTGATGTTACATAATTATGACGAGATGTTATTTGTTATGATCAGTTGAAAAACATTTTGAGCAGTTATTTAATTTAATGGCAGTTGAATAATTATTGCGTCAGTAAAACATGATCCGGTCAATAGTACGGACAGCAAACGAATCGTAAGCGCGCCATTTTGAGTATCACGTGGTCTGCGCGCTTATACAGAGTCGTGATGTTTCATCGAGGCGGCGACGAGCGCATTCAATGTCCGACCGCAGCAGTGTGAAGACATCCCGAAACTGTACTCGATTCGTTGTGCCCAGTATAAGTGTAGTGAGTGATTAAATTAAATTGTGTTTGATTTAATTTGTGATTTAAAATTAAAATAACCAAGTGAACCGCACCCAGTGTATTTTCATTGCACGAGACCCAAACTCTGCCCACATGATGCCTGAATCTGACGGAACAATACTGGTGGCTCCGACAGACAGTAATAAAAATCTATTTGTCGGTTTTTTTATCATACAACGTCAACTCTTAAAACAATTGAGCAGTTCAATAATTGAATGAGCGGTAAAAATGATGAAATGAGCGGTTCAATTAATAGTTCCGCCCTTCCTTCCACTTGACACCACCAAAACGACACCACCGGTGGTGTCGTATGGAATCTCTAGTCCATATGACACCACCGACTATTAGTGAGGTTACATACAAAGTTCTGGATATGAAAACTCCAATGAAGTTCAAGCAGTTTCATTAATGAGGTGCGTCATTTGACAAAGTTTATATTTATCTGTCACTCAAATGGTGGTTATTAATTATCGTTTAACTGTATGTAACTTAAAATAATGAATGGGGATGGCAACTCAAAGCTAATCGTAGATGGCGCTGCGATAGTTGGTCCCCACGTCAGATTACTGTCTACCTTGTACAAAAAACAAACAAGATTATTTGTTATAAAAATTGAGTATAAATACAAAACAAATATGGGAAATTATTCGTCCATGCAAGTACATATACTAAAAGAAGAATTAAGACGCCGCGGTGCATCTACAAGAGGAAAAAAAGTGATTTAATTGAGTGGTAATACATTTGATTTTACCGTAATAAATCCAGAATTACTTGTAGTTGAGGTTTCAATTTTTGAGTTTAGGTATGTTTTACCTGTCCTCTCCTATAACAAGAATATAGTGCTGTTTCTGACTTTCTATTTTGATAAAATATCATAATGTTTTAAGTCAGTAATTGTAACCTTTTTTTCTATTTAGATTCGAGAAATATCATAATATATTTAATTTCTTAACACCACAATTATCACAAAACTCGTTCCAGGTGATAATTCTTCCACCAGACGAACCATTTCATGATTTATAGAGCGATGCAGTACTGGTACTTAACCTCCAATAGAAAAGTAGATATTATTTTGAAAAGTATATTCTTTTTTTTTTTTTTTTTTTTTTCTTCCTTCTTGGCAACCGAGTCGATGTCGGCTAACTCTGCCAGTGTCAAAAGTATATTCGATTGCTTAGTTATGGTATAATCATAGAATTTCATGAATAAACTCAACTAACGGCCTGTCTCGGCTTCGCAAGGCTGGATATTTGTTTATTATATAGCTTTTCCTTAGTTATAATTTAATTTTTGTTCTCAAGGCAGTCACAGCAGCTACCCATTATTTCTTGATAGTGTGAATTGTTGGAAATTTGTATGTTCCATCATTTTTACAGCTTATTACACAACATCTAGTCATTTTACATCAAAAAATCGTTTTTTTTTTTCTGAAAATTCCTTTGATTTGACAGTTCTTTGGGGACCAAACTGTCACTTGTCACTTTGACACTTGCCTTCCCCATTGGGAGCTGTATGTCAAAAACACGCGTTTCTGGACATCACTAGGGTGGTGTCATTCATATGCACCACCGGTGGTGTTGTTTTGGTGGTGTCAAGTGGAAGGAAGGAGTTCGGCATATCATAGCGAATTTGCGAATTTTCCTGCTCAATTATAATTTATTATCTGAGCCATTTCATTATTTTTTATAACTTACACATTTTTGTTTACTTTACTGAACTAGTTATTAAACGTGCCATTTATTAAATCAGTGCCAAAAAAAAAAACTCATTAACATGCCTTAGTGTAATAATAATCTTCTATATTAATAATTTCGTGCAGGGCTACGGTAGACTCGATCGAAAGCTTGCCTGATTAATAAAACATTAAAAAATAAAGATTTCGAGTCGACAACATATATCCGCAAAATTCGGATTGTCGAGTATTTTGTACATTTCTAATGATTTTCTGACCAGACAGATCGCAGCCGCCATTTTTGACATCGGGTAACATGTTGAGAAGCTTTTTTAATTTTCTTTGTTTTTGGCAACCGAGTCGATAGCACTGTTAGCATGCCAGTGTCATGTGGTGTATTAAGTACTAAACCTCCTCGACACGTTGCGATATTATTTAGAAAAAAAACTATGAACTGTAAGGCCAGGTACTCACGGCGATTATTTTCCCGTATACCGTATAAACGATTTTATCGAATAGAGGAGTGACAACAGAATATATGTGAAAACTTATAAATTGTTTACACGGCGTTCATACGGGAAAATCCCGTGTTCGAGAAAAATATTTTACCGTATACCGTGCGAAGTTGTCACCGGAACGCCGCGTCTCGAAACGATTTTATCGTGGCGCTTATGTTCATGTTGTGTCGTTCACACGACTCGCCCATTCGAGAATCGTACGCACTCGCATGCGTGGCCCGAAAAAATTGAATCGAATGGTTGCCGTGTGAACGACTGCATCGTATATGGTAAAACCGTATACGTGAAAAAATCGAATCGAATGGTCACCGTGTGAACCTGGCCTAACTTATGTCAGTGTCAAACAAACGTGTAGCCGTAAACAATGATGACAGTGGCAACCACGAATGCCTTTCTGATCGAGAACGATACTACCTCCGGCTTCTTCACGTCAAAGGGCCGACTTGCTTCAGAGAGGAAAGGACCTATGAAAATATTATTCTTCCAGTCCCGGCTTCGCACGGGTGGACATGATATAATAATTATAGCCTATGTTACTCGCTGCGGCGCGCAGTATGGAGGGAGCGACTGTCGCAACCGAGCTCCGGGCATGCCGCAATCGCGGTGGTAAGACCCCTCTTTGATGAGTGGCTGGATAGGCGTCACGGCGTCCTGACCTTCCGCTTGACGCAGGTCTTCACCGGACACGGATTTTTCGGGAGGTACCCGTGTCTGATGACGAAGGAGGCAAGGTCTGGGTGTCACCAATGCGAGGATCGGCCGGAAGACACGGTGGAGCATACGGTGCAGGACTGCCCCGCGCGCAACAGAGCACCGCCGTGTCCTCACGACGGCAATAGGCGGAGACCTCTTGCGCCCTATCTCTGTCCGACCATGGACCAACGAATTATTCCCGTTGGATCCCACTTTTGAATCCCACTTGAATATTTTTCGACGGCGCGTTGTATTCCACGCGCGCCTCAAAGAGTGCAGTCAGCATTATGACGGGGCCCCTCTGTAGAGGGCCAAAGCCTGCCAGGGTCGCGGGACCAACGAATTACTGTGACCCCTGAATGTAAAGGGCTATTGAAGGACACCGTGGATTTTAGTCAGTACGAGTCTGACAGCCCTGGGTGGGAGGACTTATTTGATGATGTTACACACTAAAAAAAACATACAAAAATACAAATCTTTCCTCTTCATAATAGATATTAGGAGTCTGAAAAGTGTTGGTATGGTGGTACATGCATGAACTGTGTTGGTACGGCGAATCCCCGCTGCCTCGACAAGTTTAGTGCGGCGGGAAGAGCTCCGGAGCGATCTCAGGGCGGTATGAAATGAAATGAAATGAAATTGTTTATTTGCCAGATTTGCATCCACATAATTATAAATGATATATAACTATACATATTGAATTATTAAATAATAAATAATACACAATTGAAATAAAATAAAATACAATACAAGGTATGAAGGGAGCGACTGTCGCAAACGATCTCCGGCCAATAGGCGCGAACAATGGGCGAAAAACTGCAGTTTTTATTTAGGTACTATATTTATTAAACACAATGAATGAAGCTATACGAATCTATGCCTTGCATACCTTTAATACCCATTCCTTGAGAACCGATGACTACAGAAATATCTACCTACATTTTGTACCAGATCTGTAGTTATGAGTCATGTTTCACCCGAGCGAAGCCGGGTTTTCATCTAGTATACCTAATAATATTCCACAACTATCACACAACGCCATCTAGTCCCAAGCTAAGCAGAGCTTGTGTTAACTGATAAACAGACTTATATAATTATTTCTAAATAGATACATAATTATCGATAATTTACATCCAGACACAGAACAAAATAATGATTGTGCTCATCACACCAATATTTGTCCTGGGTGGGAATCGAACCCACGACCTCCGGCATAGCAGTCAGGGTCACTAACCACTAGACCAACAGGCCAGTCAGTGTGACCGCATATTGTAAGTTTCTGTCAGAAAAATTCAGATGTTTGCCGGATGCACCACGTACACGTGTACTACCAGAAAGTACCTATACATAAGCCACATGCGCAGAGGCGGATTTGCAGTCCTAGCCGCTCTAGCCCCATACACCATGTGCCGCCCCTTTCTTATTAACTGACGAGTTCCAGTAGGTAAGTAAACGATCATCATCGTCAGCCGGAAAACGTCCACTACTGAACATAGGCCTCCCTAAGACTGCTGCGCCCAGTGGCTTAGCGAGACCGAATCTAGCAAGGGGCAAGGCGCATGTGCGAGGCCCTCTTTTTAAGGATGAAAAATGTAACGCCGCTGTAGGTACGCGCGAGGCCTTGTTGTAAGATGGTTCCTCCAAATCGGCTTCACGAGGCCTCTTGAACTCTCTTTCAGTTCCCAGTAATCAATGATATTCTAATATACAGATATGTTATACACTTACAAAACAACAGAAAAACTGTTCCGCGCCGAGCGGCAGTACACATACACACTTTTTTATTCACACATTACATATCACTACAAGTAAAAAAGAATTGCTTGATAAAACGGTTGATTCCCTTTATGTCGAGTCCCGTTACGTCGAGCCGAAAACCTTGTCTCGCTTCTATTACCCCTATGTCGAGTTTAGTTTTCTGTCCCGTTTCTATTCCCTTTATGCCGAGTTTATTTACCACGCTTCTATTACCTTTATGTCGAGTTTAATTATATCATATTTTAGAAGTACAGTCACGGCCAGTGAAATGAATACATGCACATAATTTAGAATTATAAATGATTGGAATTGTTATTAGGAGAACTTGGGATCCAAGAGCGAGCGAAGCGAGCTCGGGACTTGTGGGCACCCCGACACGGACAGGTTAGGTTCGAAGGGGATGGCGGGGTCTTTCAGACCCCGCCATCCCCTTCGTGTTAGGTTACTTTAAACCATGCACGCAGAAATAGGAGCCCCGTGGAGCGGGGCTCCGTTGAGCTTCCTTTTTTAGGTAATCTTCACCCATACTTGTATTAATATTATTATGTTTTTATGCCATTGGCTTTTAATTTCCATTCCTGACTGTAGTTGTTCACCAAACTCGACATAAAGGTAATAGAAAGCGTAAAATATCAATACTTTGGAGAACAATAGACTTCCAGACTCGACGTAACGGGACTCGACATAAAGGGAATATATCTATAAAACACCATATGAAAAAAAGTGACAGCTAGATAAACAAACAGCGCCACGCGTCATCAATCCCCCCGCACACACAGACACAGACTAAAAGCAATTGTCCCACGTAGGACATTTTCTGGTCTTCACGTTTTGCGCGCCAATAACATATCTGTTTACTAAAATATCATTGCCAATAATAAATGAAATGGTTGCTTCTTTCAGTTCCTACTCATCGGATACCAAACGTATTGTAGGTCATCATATTATTTCTTAGTAGAACTTACTCTGTTTTACTGACTAGTGATCGTTGTTGGCAAGTTATTCTCTGAGCGCGAGGTCCCTTCAAGTGCAAAATTAATTTTATGCATTTTGAATTTGTATCCGGATTAATTCAATAATATAATCGCGTTCGATTCGATAACGATGTTGATCATTGATCAGACGTATATCTGACGTCCCTATTATTTTGACAGTGACAGAGGACAGCTCAACAGTCTTGAACTGTCATTGTCACTATTGTCAGGGCTGCGTTTAAATCCTTTATCCAGTTTAAATTTATACTGACTAAATGTCAAACATCCTGTTTAAGTACACCGAGAGGTGAAAAATTATACCAATGGGGATGGCAACTCAAAGCTAATCGTAGATGGCGCTGCGATAGTTGGTCCCCACGTCTACCTTGTACAAAAAAACAAACAAGATTATTTGTTATAAAAATTGAGTATAAATACAAAACAAATATGGAAAATTATTCGTCCATGCAAGTACTATATACTAAAAGAAGAATTAAGACGCCGCGGCGCATCTACAAGAGAAAAAAAGTGATTTAATTGAGTGGTTATACATTTGATTTTACCGTAATAAATCCACAATTACTTGTAGTTGAGGTTTCAATTTTTGAGTTTAGGTATGTTTTACCTGTCCTCTCCTTTATCAAGAATATAATGCTGCTTTTGACTTTCTATTTTCATAAAATATCATAATGTTTTAAGTCAGTAATTTTAACCTTTTTTTCTATTTAGATTCGAGAAATATCACAATATATTTAATTTCTTAACACCACAACTATTACAAAACTCGTTCCAGGTGATAATTCTTCGATTTTCGAGCGATGCAATACTGGTACATAACCTCCAAAAGAAAAGTAGATATTATTTTGAAAAGTGTATTCCATCATTTTTACAGCTTATTACACAACATCTAGTCATTTTCCATCAATAAATGTTTTTTTTTTCAGAAAATTCCTTTGATTTTACAGTTCTTTGGGGACCAAACTGTCATTTTCACTTTGACACTTGCCTTCCCCATTAAAATTTATTCTGCCCCGTTTACGGTCGTCCGCTGGTCTATGTTTTTACTGAAAGGAATAAATTTTTGCGACCTTTTTACCACGCAAAATTTTATCCTGCTGTCAGATTGACATTAAGTTTTGTTGTTTTGCTCGATTCGCGCCGTAAAAACGAATATTATTTTTATTTTAGAGAGTCAATATTATTTGTGGATTATGGATTTATTATTATTTATTTTATTTACGGGCAAATTGATTATTTGTTCAATAAACTGAGCTGTCAATTGAATTTGACAACTAACATTGACAGAAACTTATGACTCCGTTCAGCGAACCCTCGCTAGTTTAATTTTTTTCCAGGGAAATATGAAAATATCGCCGGAAGATTTAAACGCACCCCAGTCGTTATGTCAAAAAAAAATTGAGTAAATTGTTGACACCTGTGTTTTTACAACAAATTCAATAAATAATTAAATAATAGTTTACAATATGAAAGTAGAAAAGCTGCAAATGTGTAGAATATGTTTAGTGGAAGATGTTCGTATGTTTATGGTTACCAATTTGGAACTGCAACTACTTTATGAGAAGCTGACTGGAATTCCGGTAAGTAAATGATCTTTAGAGATAATTCAAGCACGAGTACTTTGTTATTGTGAAATAAACGAGAAGAATGAACTTTTTGGAGATACTTTTATGTTAAGCAAGATTTATCAAAAACCATTTTAGTATAATCACACTCATAGTTCTTCATTTTACATACTTTTGTTGCAGTTTGTAACTGAAGACAGTAGACCGATGCTCGCTTGTGTCTTCTGCTACACTAGACTAAAGCAATGCTGTCAATTGCAGAGGAAATGTCTGGAAGCAGAGAAGCTGTTCACTCAGATGTTGAATGAGGATGATGAGGTGAGGTTTGACTTTTGTTCTGTATTCAATCATTCTGCATCATCAGTTTTAGATTATGGGTTAAACATCAAATTATCTTGTTTTTTCATTGAATGAAGGTTGCTACAAAATTCACCTGAAATGAGTTTATTATCTACTTGCCTAACAGAAGCAGAGTTTATCTAAATAATGACACCGAAATCTCAATTCTATGTCACCTGTTTTAGGAGATATTATTGTTGGGACATAGTCTTGCACAATTAATCTTTGCAGTTGGATGCAGCATAATGTTTATTTTGAGCCAGCGGAAACCAGGGAAATGCTGCTGAAGCATATTTAAATCTTAAATGATCTTTGTTATTTTAATCTAAAAATTTCAGTTTTTTTTAGTTTGTTGGTTCAAAATGCAAAACAATATTAAAAAAAATGGCTACCATTTAAAGGGGTTTGGTTTCCAACTACACATGTCCAATACTTTTATTGACACAATTGAACACGCTATGTTTACCTTTACGTCTTCAAGATTGTTCAGACATTGTTTAAGGGCTCTTAAACACCGTGTTTGGGCAGTTGATCATTGAAAGATTTTTCAATTGCTAGAAAATGTTTGAAACTCGCGACACATGCATTAATGCATATAATATCTTTTAAAAATATTTAGTTGATCATTAATTGAATATGAAAAATCTTGATCTCAATATTAGCTGCATCAGAGCATAACTTTATAAAAAAAAACAATAACAACATTACACATGAGAGTAACATTGTTATTATTGGGTTATGAATAAGAAAAATACAAGTGATTAAAGAGTATATATTTCTTTTACCTCGCATTTCGTTAAAGCTTACTTTTAAAAAATATTGTGATTTCTCATGCAGCTGTCAAAAGTAAACTTTGAATAGCTTGTAGTGACTGCGATCAGGACTTGACTGAACATCTTATAAAACTGTTTACAGACAAAATCAAGAATAAACAAAGATGAGAGGGAGTTTTTCAATGGGTTTATTATCACTCCAACAGTGCATGTTAACTGTGTACGTGATGAATGTCAATCACAAAACGATGATATCAAAGAAGAATTACAAAGTGATAGTGAACAAGACAATGAGAGTATTGATCCTGAGGAGGAACATCATGATATCAAAGAAGAATTACAAGATGATTGTGAGGTAGAGAATGAGAGTATTGAACCAGAGCAGGAACTTCAACGTGGTATGTTTCATTTAAAAATTAAAGTTAATAAACAATTACTTAAGAACTTCGATGGGAGAGGGACAGGATAGTAACCTCTGGTCTCTGCCTCCGGCATAAATAACACTCTGGGAGTATGGTAGACAAAACTACGTGGAGCCGGTTTTGCATCAATTCATTTCTGTCACTGACTTTGTAGAATGTGAAACGAAATTCCGATTTTCAATATTCCGAAAAAATCAGTTTATTCGGAATTTCGTCTTTCGGAATCGGAACTCATCGAGCATTACATTTTTCGAATATGTGAAAATCGAAAAACGAAGAATCGGACATACGACTTTCGGTCAAATAAACGGGGTTCTTAATAATAAATATTGTAATTTTTATGTAATATAATAGTAATATTCCACAACTATCACACAACGCCATCTAGTCCCAAGCTAAGCAGAGCTTGAAAATTACACCCAGACACAGAACAAATGATCGTGCTCATCACACAAACATTTGTCCTGGGTGGGAATCGAACCAACGACCTCCGGCATAGCAGTCAGGGTCACTAACCTCTAGACCAATCGGCCAGTCAGTGTGACCGCACCGTTTTGAAAATCGGAATACCGAAATTCGGAATAAAATATTTCGGAGTATTTGGGTGTTCCCGTGTTTAGACACTAGAAAAAAAAATCCTCCTATTGGCGCAGTTGGTTAAAAATATTTTTTATTTACAGAATTCGAATATCTAGATAGTCTACCAGTTCCAAACTGTACTGAATCAGACTCGGAAGATAAGACACCTTTCATAGGGTTTGAAACTGAAGTGAAAATGGAGCCAGTAGGATTTACGAAAGAACGAATATCCGGAGAGACAGAAAGTAAGTATTAGATAGGGCTACAATTGAAATGCTCATCAATCATTATTTTTGTATACCGAAATCATTGACTTAAATCGTAAGTAAGGACAGGCCACCGAACAACGAAAGTGGCACCAGTTTGTTGACCCACAGCTGTCGTTCCGGGCCGAAGCAACTAATCAACGGCGTGTAACGACGTAATTTTATTACAAAATGGTATATTATTAAAGCCATAGTGCGTCATTTTGAATATAATTTATTTAATTTAAGGGTGATATAAAAAGAACACAAAAATGTAAGAGGAATTTAAGAAACGATAGTTGAACCTAAAAAGTTTTCTGTACAACATTCTTAATTTCGATAAAAATCATGTACACTCTTACAAGATCACGTCGGCAATTTAAGCAACGTAGTTCGTATGGATTATCATAGATGGCGCTAGTTTTTGCTTGTATGAAGAAAGTTTACGCAAAATGTTCTGAAGGGCGTGTACCAACTGGTGTTGGTACATTGGAGGGCAAGCTCAGTTTTCGGTACGTAGGTCGGTATTTTTGTTTGAATAATGATTTCGTAACTGTGCTTGCTCGCGGAGAGATCGTTAGACCTTCCAAGTATAAAGTGCGTCACTCACCTGCTAGCCTCCCGTGGCTCTTCGAGGGAATCTTGTCCTGTGGCACGTGGCTGGTGGAGCACAACGACCGGCCGGTCTGAATTACCTCACAAGATGACCAAAGTCTGTCCTGCACTAGGTATATGAGCCTTCAGGGATCACAATCAACTCGGATAGAAGCGGTTTAGCGACGACTAGCCCTCATTCCAGGGATTTTAACCGGGAGCGCGCACTTAGGCAAAATCAGTTTCTGCCATCTTGGTTCAAGTGTTACGATTCTCATTCGTTCGCAAGCACAGTGCGCGCATAGATAAAAAATGTATGGTCACGGAACATTCCGCCCACCAAAATACATAGTATTTTCAATACGTTGAAAGAGCGGAACCCGAGAACAACGGATAAAAATGAATGAAGAGCTGATGTGATCGATTGCCATGACACTAACACTAATCAAAGTTAACACTAACCCAAACTAAACTAGAATCTAATGATTTGAAGTTACGGTGAACGGTCTGTCTAGTCAGTCTGAGTTGGCAGAGGGCACAACTTCACAAGGAGTCTCGTGAGAAGTGATCCATTTGCCAGACGCACTGTGGCCACACGTACTACGCCGTCAGGACCCGGATGTAATTCCGTGACCCGAGCAAGAGGCCAATGTAGCGGTATAGTGTTTTCGTTTTTGATGACCACGATTGAATCTACAGCTAACGGTTTACAATGCTTAGTCCACTTTGCTCGCTGAGTCAACGATTGAAGATATTCGACCTTCCAGCGTTTCCAGAAGTCTTGTTGGAATCGCTGGATGAGTTGCCATCTTCCTAACCGAGTAAGATTAATGCCTGTTAAATCCTCATCAGGGACTGAAGTAAGAGGCTCTAAAGTTAGGAAATGACCCGGAGTCAATACGTTTAAGTCATTGGGATCTGAGCTCAGCGAGTAAAGAGGGCGAGAGTTCAGCATAGATTCGATTTGTACAAACAGGGTTGTCATCTCTTCGAACGTTAATGTCTGATCACCAATAATGCGATAAAGATGGGATTTAACGGCCTTAATTTGTATCTCCCATACACCGCCAAAATGACTACTAGCCGGAGCATTGAACTTAAATGTTATGTTTTCGAGATTGGATGCGTCCTTCATGTACTCATTGAGTTGGTTGCAAGCGCCTACAAAGTTGGTTCCACAATCTGAATGGATAACGCTTACACGACCCCGCCTGCCAACAAACCGGCGAAGCGCTGCTATGAAAGCGTCCGAAGTCAAGTCCGAA
Organism: Agrotis clavis; assembly: GCA_954870645.1. Taxonomy (NCBI): domain Eukaryota; kingdom Metazoa; phylum Arthropoda; class Insecta; order Lepidoptera; family Noctuidae; genus Agrotis; species Agrotis clavis. Next base: position 3,842,935 of record OX940944.1, read on the forward strand.
GCGACTTCCAAATGGATTGCTTTCGTTGTGAAACACACAAACAAGCAAAGGTAAGCTTTACTTATTTTAGCACCTCGATGTCGTCCCAACTTAATGCGAAAAGGTCCGCCATAGTCAACACCAACGACTGAAAATGGCTTGACTTGGTTGACGCGAGTCGCTGGAAGATCGCTCATGAAAGGCTCAAGCGGTGTAGGGCGCGTACGGAAACATTGTAAGCACCTTGATAAACAATGACGGATTGCGCGTTTTGGTGATAATATCCAAAATTGCTGTGACAAAAGATACTGCATTGTATTTATACCGGGATGACAGTTTTCGCGATGAAGTGCTTCAATGATCATGAACGTTAGTTTAGAATCCTTAGGGAGCAGCGCAGGATGCTTATGCTCATATTCGAGCCCAGAACGAGATAGGCGACCGCCCACCCTAAGAATTCCCGATTTGTCTATGAAAGGGTTAAGTTTTTGCATAGGTTTTGAAAGAGGTTTTGAGTCTTTCAAACGAGTTATTTCCTCATCGAAATGCAATGATTGTACTCTGCGTACGAAAATTAATAAAGCGTTATGAAGCTCTGTTCGATTTAAATGATGGTCAGAACTTCGCGAAGATTTTTTACGAGCGCTTTCTATAAAACGAATGCAATACCCGAGTACTCGTTGTGCCTTGCGAATAGATGAGAAACTTTCGAGTAAGGAATCAATGACGTTGGTGTCCTTATGAACAAACAGAGAGACCGCGCGCTCCTCAGACAATACATCAGCTTCGTTACCACTGCCACTGTTGTTTGGCCAAGCGTTAGAAGGTTGAGCGAGCCAACAGGGCCCCGCCCACCATAACGAATTGTTGACCAACTCAGCAGGATAAAGACCTCGAGAGGCAATGTCAGCCGGATTATCCGAACTGGAGACATGGTTCCAGCGAGCCTCCGGAATAGTGTCCTGAATATGACTCACTCGGTTGGCGACAAAAGTCTTCCAACGTGATGAGTGAGATCGAATCCACGATAATGCCACCATCGAATCCGACCACGCACAAGTGTCAGCTATGGGGAAAATAGATGAATAGGTTTCTCTGACGAACTTCAGAAGATTTGCCAGGAGGACTGCCGCGCACAATTCGAGACGAGGTAATGATATCCTCTTTACAGGTGCTACGCGAGATTTGGAAGACAGAAAGAAGACAGATACACTACCATCGACGCGAGCGACACGTAAGTAGATTACAGCTCCATAACCTGACTCGGAACTATCAGCGAAGCCATGAAGCTCACACGAACTCATGTCTATTACAGAAATGCATCGAGGGATCTCCAAGGACTCGATGACAGGTAACTGCTCAGTGTAACAACGCCATTGTTCGACGATTTCACACGGCGGTGAATCGTCCCAATTGATACCCAATATCCACAACTTCTGAACTAAGCACTTAGCTAAGAAAGTTATAGGAGTTAGGAAACCCAAGGGGTCATAAATACGTGCGAGTTCACTTAGAATCGCACGCTTTGTGCATTGGCGATCAATAGGTTTGACATCAAACAAGAATTTGTCTCTTCTGGGACACCACTTCAGGCCCAAGATCTTCAGGGTGCTCGACTTTTCGATGTCCATAGACACAAAGTCAGTGAAACAGTGTTCCGGAGGTATATCAGCAAGCACCTCTGGTTTATTGCTAGCCCACTTACGCAGCTCAAACTGACCTTTCTTTAGGAGTTGGATGACCTGAGTTTTGACTTGGATGGCTGTCTGGATATCAGAACTGCCACTCACGATATCGTCAACGAATATATCAGACGTCATCACTTCGCGAGCGAGAGGTAAGTCAGTTTCGTCTTCTACAAGTTGTTTGAGAGTGCGGCAAGCAAGAAAAGGAGACGATGATACGCCATAAGTTATGGTGTTCAATCGATACTCTTGAATTGGGTCCGTTGATTTAAATCGCCAAAAAATTCTTTGGAAATCTCGATCGTCAATTGACATATTAATATTTCTAAACATTTGACGAATGTCGGCTGTAAATACAACAAAATGTGTTCGGAAGCGAAGAAGGATCTCGGCAATGTCAGCCTGCAGTTTAGGACCTACGAGTAAAGTTTCATTTAACGACACACCACGAGCATCCCTCGCAGAAGCGTCGAAAACCACTCTCAGCTTTGTTGTTGCGCTGTCAGGTCGCAAAACACAGTGATGAGGTATGTAATAACAACCCTGGTTGATCTCCTTAGAAGGAACTAGACTCATGTGACCACTGTGTAAATAGTCAGACATGAAGTCGCAGTACTGTGTGCATAAAGCCTCATTTGCCTCTAACTTGCGTTCCAATGATTTAAAACGACGTAAAGCAGATTCACGCGAACCAGGAAACGTTAGATTCTTGTCTTTCTTATCTTTAAAAGGCAAAGTAACGGTGTACCTCCCTGAAGCATCGCGAGAATGTTCGGTAACGAATTTCTGTTCACAGAGTTCTTCATCCGGTGTTAACTTTGAAGACTGAGGAATGGTGTCCATTTCCCAGAACCTTTTAACCTGCTCATTGAGAAGATTATCGTCTGAAATGAAGAACGACTTTGGTAGTTCGTGATTATCACTGCAACTGACGTTTCCTAGTAAGATCCAGCCGAACACAGTGTTGATTGCAGATGGTTGCTTTAATCCTCCACTAACACTACCTGGTAAAAGGAGTGAAGGGAAGACTTCAGCACCCAGAAGGACATCGATTCGACCAGGTAAGTGACAATCAGGATCTGCTAAGTTAAGATTTTGAATATGATGCCACGCAGATTTGTTCAGCTTAACGACTGGCATATTACCGCAGATCTTAGGTAATGTTAACGCTTCAATAGTGAACAAATCGTTGTCGTGGGCACCTACGCTTAAGCTGATTGTACCACTAGCGGATGTTGAAGCATGACCTAGGCCAAGAATCCTACGCGTTGACGGCGCTCGTTGGAGACCTAAACGTTCAGCAGCACTTTCAGTTATGAAGTGGGCCTGACTTCCGGAATCAATCAGCGCACGAAAAGTCTGATAACGACCCGAGGAATCACGAATTTCGATATTAGCTGTGGACAGCAGAACCATGGAACGATCGCCGATATTGGTAAGTGCACTTACCTGGGAGGTAGTGGCCTTTTCGGTATTATCGGTTTTCGAAACATCTGGATCTTGATGTAGCATGGTATGGTGTCGTTGACGACACACTTGACACGTAAACATTGATTTACAGGTTTTGAGACCATGTGATGGCTTCAAACAGTTGAAGCACCAACGATTGGTCTTCACGTAGTCAAGTCGTTCCTGAACAGATTTGTCAGTAAACGACTTGCACTTATTAATGGAATGTTCTTCCCCACAAAACGGACACTTGTACTTTCGAGGTTCAGTTGGTAGCACAGGAGCAGTTCGTGAAGGACGCGACGATGTTGACGACGATGGTGCAGTTGCGTTCGATGTGGTTATATTCGATGATGAGGGCGCAACTGTAAGAGGTTTGTCAACTACTGTATTCGATAGAAATGTCGAAGTATGTTTTTTACTTACGACCTCGGCGTTAGAACCTCGCGGTTTATGTGGTTTTTCGTTGGCACGGTTATCGCGAACACTTGCGGAAAAGTGTGTGTCACGAACCGAAGCCTCGCATGTGGTGTACAGAAAATCGTTGAGATCTTTGTACCTCGGAAACTCATGAGAAGCAGTAGCTCGTTCAAAAGCACAACGCGATTTTGAATCCATTTTCGACAGTAAAAGGTAACAATACAAAATCCCACTGATCCGTCGGTAGCCCTTGCCGTTTGAGAATCGACAGATTTTCGTTGAAAGAATCAAGGACACGTCGTAAATCAATGGGTGAGTTGGCTTTCAGGTTAACGTTCAAGATCTCCTTCCAACAAGTAAAGGCAAGTTCCCGCTTGTCCTTATACCGCGCAACCAATGCAGAGTATGCTTCGTGGTAGTATAAGCCCGTCACAGGAAAGGTTCGTATAAGTGCCAGCGCATCACCAGTGAGACTAGAGACGAGGTAGTGCATGCGCTCCGTATCCGAAAGTGAACCATTCTCGTGAATCAGCGAGTTGAAGACATCGAAGAATTCGGGCCACAACTTTATGTTACCACTGAATTGCGGTAAGTTAATCTTAGGTAATTTCACTTTGAGTACACTCGACGACTCATTGTGAGATCTATTTTGCTCATCGATACATTCGTTAGGCACATCGACCTTCGTTAAGCGTCGGTGTATCGCTAAAATCTCATAATATCGTTCGTCGAAGTCGTATCTGATACTATCTTGTTCCGCTTGTTGTTCATCTGTAAGTTCGCATATGCTAAGTATGTCATCATGGGCTTCTTCAAAGTTATTTACCATTTTAGTTAAGTCTGAGTAATGTGCCAAAAACTTACTTAAATCGCATCCATTATTTTCCGCTAAACGAGCGACTTCGAGCGTCTTAGATAACCTGTTGAACGCTAAAGTACGTTTTCTACGCAATACCGGTAAGTCGCGTTCAGTTGGGTATTCGACTTCAACCGATTTACCTTTACTCAATCTACGCAACGATTTTTTAGAATAATAAGGCATTTTGTTTATAAGTTAACCTTAATAACGTTAAAAAAATCGATATTAACAATAAGATTCTATAATGAACAGGTAATGGCACCGCACCGTTAAGTTCAACTAAACAACAATGAAACAATGTAAACAAACCGTTTCAAACCGAATAGAACGCCCAATCCGAACACCGTACGTCAACTGTTCAATTCAATCGCAGTTCATTCATTCAGTCACTACAACTCAATTTAAATATTGTCGTTGAATATTAAAAAATGTTTGTCTATGGTTCAATTCAATTTGAACTCTTGGAACAACGAACTAGATCTACTCGAACTAATATGGCGGCTAGGAAAAATACCAACTTCAAATCATTCAAAAATGGAATGTTGGTCAAAATAACTAGGCGAACCAGAAGTTTACAAATGATTTATGTATGTTGTGGGTACTTACGTTACGATTCGATGTTATCTCAACTTCTATGACAATTTCGATAGAAAATAACAACGAAATACGTGTAGCCACATGAATTTATAGCAAATGAACAAAAATACATCGAACACACAAAGAAATTATTGATGACACAATCTTTGATTAGATTATAACCAAAGGATATTGAAAAGATCGATGCACGTTTTAAAATGCACTTTTTTGTTTCTTGACGATTAACGAAATAAATTAATGTAGTGTATAGCAATCGACTCAAAACGAATATGTATTGCCCAGAAGTGGGAAATAGTTGAGGGTAAGTGGGGAAAAAAAATGATTTTAATTTCTTTGTGCAGAATATTGAAAATTACCTAAGATTATACGAGAACTTTACTGTTATAGGGTAAACGAATGAATATAAGCGAATTATATCCGTTATTCCCCGGTTTCGGCACCAAAAAATGTACCAACTGGTGTTGGTACATTGGAGGGCAAGCTCAGTTTTCGGTACGTAGGTCGGTATTTTTGTTTGAATAATGATTTCGTAACTGTGCTTGCTCGCGGAGAGATCGTTAGACCTTCCAAGTATAAAGTGCGTCACTCACCTGCTAGCCTCCCGTGGCTCTTCGAGGGAATCTTGTCCTGTGGCACGTGGCTGGTGGAGCACAACGACCGGCCGGTCTGAATTACCTCACAAGATGCACCAAAGTCTGTCCTGCACTAGGTATATGAGCCTTCAGGGATCACAATCAACTCGGATAGAAGCGGTTTAGCGACGACTAGCCCTCATTCCAGGGATTTTAACCGGGAGCGCGCACTTAGGCAAAATCAGTTTCTGCCATCTTGGTTCAAGTGTTACGATTCTCATTCGTTCGCAAGCACAGTGCGCGCATAGATAAAAAATGTATGGTCACGGAACAGGGCGTATCCTTCCTTTTTTAAATCATTAACCAAAATGCATAAATGCTCACCAAATCTAAAACTCGCTTTAGCAACATTTCAGGGACACCCCGAAGTTCGGTTTGGTAAGGTAACAGAAATAGAAGCCCCGTGAAACGGGGCTTCTTCGACCCTGCTTAGGTTTATTTTTCTTATTACCTACAGAAAATAGGTTAATTTCTACAATACTCTATGATACAAAATTTATTTTGGTGTGCATTTATCCATTCCGGCTAGTATTTCGATTGTTGTTGATGTGTCCTTACAATTTCTTGCCCATTCTTTTTCAAGATTGTGTTTGAATCATCCTAAACTCTGTGTTTTTATGTCATTCTATTGGAAATGTCCCTTACTTACCAGATTTATATTCACAGGTGCGCCCGACACGCAGAAACCAGAACTATACGTACGACTAACACGACTAGAAGAAACAATGACATTCCAGCAAAAGAAAACTGAACAGACTGACTTACTAATTATCCGGAACACCGAGAAACACAAGTCTGAAGCTCCTTCTAAATTCACGAAGCTTGCCACAAATTCTCTGCCTAGTGACATATGTCAGAAGAGTTCTAGTCAAAGTAGTAATTTAAAAACACATGTTCTTCATCACACTGGTGAAAAACCTTGTAAATGTGATATATCTCAGAAGAGTTTTAGTCAAAGATGTTATTTACAAAATCATGTTCTTATGCACACAGGGGAGAAACCTTATAAATGTGACATATGTCAAAAGAGTTTTAACCAAAGAGTTCATTTAAAAGAACATGTAGTTGTACACACTGGAGAAAAACCTTATAAATGTGACATATGTCAGAAGTGTTTTAATCAAAGTAGTACTTTAAAAAGTCATGTTCGTATACACACAGGCGAGAAACCTTATAAATGTGAAATATGCCAGAAAAAATTTAGGGATGGAAGTAATCTAAAAAAACATATTCTTATACACACTGGTGAAAAACCTTACAAATGTGACATATGTCAGAAGAGTTTTAATCAAAGTATTACTTTAAAAAATCATGTTCTTATGCACACAGGGGAGAAACCTTATAAATGTGACATATGTCAAAAGAGTTTTAGGAATGCAGGTAATCTAAAAAAACATATTTTTAGACACACTGGTGAAAAACCTTACAAATGTGACGTATGTCAGAAGAGTTTTACGGAAGGATCTAATCTTAAAAAACATATTCTTAAACACTCTCGTAAAAGACCTTTCAAATGTGAAACATGTCAGAAAAGTTTTAAACAAAGTTCTAGTTTAAAAACACATGTTCGTAAACACACTGGTCAATAAAACAAAACAGCCCGTTTTCGTTAAACCATTCGCTATCTCTCAGTAGTCTTTGATTGATTTTCAACTTTATCAGGTTGGGTATTATGTTATAAATATATTAAAGATGACGGATCATTTTCGTTTGTTTCGTTCGCTACCGCTCAGCAGTTTATAATTGACTAGCTGTGCCCGCGACTTCGTTCGCGTGGATTTCGGAACGTAGCAATGTGTTTTTTATCAAATTGACAAACATAAAAACTTTCATCCTATATTTTATCCCCTTGGGGGTAGAATTGATCAAAATCCTTTCTTAGCGGATGCCTACGTCATAACATCTACGTGCATGCCAAATTTCAGCCCGATCCGTCCAGTGGTTTGGGTTGTGCGTTGATAGATCACTAGGTCAGTCAGTCACCTTTGAGTTATATACAGGGTGTTTCTTTAAAATAGGACAAAAGGGAGAGATGCGAATCCATAAGAGATACGGGAAAACTTAGAAACCTTTAGCTCTTTTTTGATGTTGACCATTTTGGCATTTTTATTTTTTTGGTCAAGTGTGAGTTGTCCACAGAAATGAGTGAAATTGGCCAAATTCTTTTTTAGTGCCGTTCGACTCTGTTTCATGTAAGGATCATTTCATTGTATCACAAGAAAGAAATCGGGACGGCGGAAGTTGGTCAAATTTAGCAAAATATTTTTTCATACAAATTGTTTGAACGCAAAAATTATCACTTTTTTATGATGTTATTTGATTTAGTGTCTATTAAGGATCATTTCATTGTATGGGAAGGAAAATGTCTGGGCAACAGAAGTGGGTCAAACTAATGAAATACTGACTACTACTGATAAACTTTATGCTGTTAGAAGAAACTTTACTGTTCTTTGACCCACTTCTGTTGCCCAGACATTTTCCTTCCCATACAATGAAATGGTCCTTAATAGAGACTAAATCAAATAACATCATAAAAAAGTGATAATGACAATGGGCAAAAGCGGTCCAAGATCCTCCACTTATGACACTTATGGGAAATGAAAGAACATAGTTGTGACATCATTCTGGCAAAAGATTATCGAAATCTGTCCTGGGGTTCTTTTTTTATTTCCGTTTAAAAGTGACTACCTAATCTAACCAAATCTAACTTCTCATTTAGCTGTAAAAATGCCCGACGCATACTGAACCATCTGGGAAGGCTTATGTGTGACGTACACCCACTAAAAATACCAACGAAACCTTAAATAGCTAATCTAACCTAACTTTTTTTGTTCAGCTGTAAATGATGCCCGACGCATACTGAACCATCTGGGAAGGCGGTTGGCTCATGTGAGACTTACAACCACTAAAAATACCAACGAGACCTTAAATAGCTAACCTAACCTAACTTTTTTCATTCAACTGTAAATGATGCCCGTCGCATACTGAACCATCTAGGAAGGCGGTTGGCTTATGTTTGACTTACACCGACTAAAAATACAAATGAGACCTTAAATAGCTAGCCTAACTTAACTTTTTTGTGGGAAGGACGTTCGCTTAATTGTGACTTCGACCGACTAAAAATACCAACGAGGCCTTAAGGTCTGCTGAAGCTGAACAAAAAAAGTTAGGTTAGCTTAGCTATTTAGATAGCTAATGGTCTCGTTGGTATTTTTAGTGGGTGTAAGTCACACATAAGCCAACCGCATTCCCAGATAGTTCAGTGTGTGTCAGGCATCATTTTTAGTTGAATAAAAAAGTTAGGTTAGGTTAGCTATTTAAGGTCTCGTTGGTATTTTTGGTGGGTCCAAGTCACACATAAGCCAACCGCCTTCCCAGATGGTTCAGTGTGCGTCGGGCATCATTTTTAGCTGAACAAAAAAAGTTAGGTTAGGTTAGCTATTTATGGTCTCGTTGGTATTTTTAGTGGGTTCAAGTCACACATAAGCCAACCGCCTTCACAGATGGTTCAGTGTGCGTCGGGCATCATTTTTAGCTAACCAAAAAAAGTTAGGTTAGGTTAGCTATTTATGGTCTCGTTGGTATTTTTAGTGGGTTCAAGTCACACATAAGCCAACCGCCTTCACAGATGGTTCAGTATGCGTCGGGCATCATTTACAGCTGAACAATAAAAGTTAAGTTAGGTTAGCTATTTAAGGTCTCGTTGGTATTTTTAGTGGGTCCCAGTCACACATAAGCCAACCGCCTTCTCAGATGGTTCAGTGTGCGTCGGGCATCATTTACAGCTGAACAAAAAAAGTTAGGTTAGGTCAGCTATTTAAGGTTAGGTTAGCTATTTAAGGTCTCGTTGGTATTTTTAGTGGGTCCTAGTCACACATAAGCCAACCGCCTTTCCAGATGGTTCAGTGTGCGTCGGGCATCATTTTTAGCTGAACAAAAAAAGTTAGGTTAGGTTAGCAATTTAAGGTCTCGTTGGTATTTTTAGTGGGTCGAAGACACACATAAGCCAACCGCCTTCCCAGATGGTTCACTATAAGTCGGACATCATTTTTAGCTGAACAAAAAAAGTTAGGTTAGGTTAGCTATTTAAGGTCTCGTTGGTATTTTTAGTGGGTCCCAGTCACACATAAGCCAACCGCCTTCTCAGATGGTTCAGTATGCGTCGGGCATCATTTACAGCTTAACAAAAAAAGTTAGGTTAGGTTAGGTTTGGATAGGTAAGGTTAGGTTAGGTTAGGTCACTTAAATGGAAATAAAAAAAGAACTCCAGGACGGATTTTGATAATCTCCTGCCAGAATGATGTCACAACCATATACTTTCATTTACCATAAGTGTCATCAGTGGAGGATCTTGGACCAAGTTCCATACATTTTTGCCCATTGTCCTTTTGCGTTCAAACAATTTGTATGAAAAAATATTTTGCAAAAGAGGAATGCCCAAAAAATATGGAGCAAATACCCAAAATCGATTAAAACGACTTATGTGTGGCAAGGGAGAGTATACATACTATAAGCAAAATCCAATAATAGTTTTCGATTAAACCATCACCAAGTAAAAAAAAATTGTAACTGATAAGTTACGATTTTTTATGTTGTTTCAAGTCAACTATATAAATAATGTTTCAAATCAGCTATTTCCTTTACTTTGCCGTATATGATTACTTCCCAGAATTTGATCCTTATTAGTAACACTATCGAATGGTGTAATAATACAGGGTGTGTTTTTTTTTCCAAAATTAGCGGGTTCGATTCCTGGCCAGTATTATTGATTTTTCTAAATCCAATGATGCAGTTCTAGATTTCTTTAAAATTGGGCTCGAGATTCCTTTCAACCTTTTTAGGGTTCCGTAGTCAACAAGGAACCCTTATAGTTTCGCCATGTCCGTCCGTCCGTCCGTCCGTCCGTCCGTCTGTCCGCAGTTTAGCTCAGAGACGCACAGTCCTAGAGAGCTGTAATTTGGTGTAAATATACGGATTTGTTGTGCCGAAAAAGTGGTAAAATAAAATCTCGTAAAATATTTTTTTTTAGGGTACCTCCTGTACACGTAAAGTGGGGATGTTTTTTTTTTTTCTCGCGTACCCCTTAGTGTGGGGTATCATTAAATAGGTCTTTAAAAAATATTGATAGTTTACATTAACAATTTTTTGATAAAAAAATTTTGTAATATTAAGCTTTAAAGTGCTAAATTTTGCTCGACTCGAGTGTCCCCCCCCTCTACCAGCTAAACGGTTATGTTTGGGGGTGTGAAAAAATTCACAATAGTAGTATATATAACGAAGTTTGAAAGAAAATTATCATGGCTAAGTAGGCTTTACAACTTTACGGGTAATAGTCGACCAACTTATAAAATGTACTTGGATAACATATTTTCCTAAACAAAATGTATCGGAGAACATCTTCTTCAACTGCAAATGTAAGTTTGTCAACTTTATTTTTAGTACAGCTTTAATAGGTATGTTTTTACGGTATGTTTTTTGGGGATAGGTAGGTTTTTATCGTCAACTATTTTTAACTTACTTCAAAAAAAGGGGGAGGTTCTAAATTCGTCGTACCTTATCTTTTTTTTTATGTATTTTCCCCGATTTCTCAAAGACTCCTGGACCGATTATGAAAATTCTTCTTTTTAAAATTATTTTCAGCGAATCAGTTTAGTTAATTCGCATAAGTATTTTGATGGGCAACTACGGAACCCTACACTGTGCGTGGCCCGACACGCACTTGGCCGGTTTTTGATATTCCTCATAGTTTCGGATATAGCCATCCACGCCCAGTTGAAAAATTTTCACCCTGTATATGCTGCTGGCCTGTTTGGTTATGGTTTTATGCGAAACGAATAGCGTATTTATGTCCTCTGAAGTAAGGTCTATTTTGTTGTTCGTAAATTATTTTAATCGAATCTGGGTTTTTTTTTGGGCATTCTTTGACCAACTTCCGCCGTCCCGATTTTTTTCTTGTGATACAATGAAATGATCCTCACATGAAACAGAGTGGAAAGGCACAAAAAACAAAATTTGGCCAATTTCACTCATTTCTGTGGACAACTCACACTTGACCAAAAAAATAAAAATGCCAAAATTGTCAACATCAAAAAGGAGCTAAAGGTTTCTAAGATAGTTTTCCCGTATCTCTTATGGATTCGGATTTCTCCCCTTTGTCCCATTTTATAGTCTAAATATACATACAGTGTGTCCGGGCACGAGTTAGCGATATTTGAAGGGGATATTCTAGGCTCATTTTCATCGACAAAAATGCTTTAAAAAAAATTTTTACTCCAAAACTTCGCGAATGGCAGCCATTTTAATTTATGATCTGTCGAACTGGAGTGAGTACAATAAAATGCAAATATCTTTGAATCCTAGAGACCTATATTCATGCAAATGACTTTATTGCAAAGTTAAACGTTGAGGCTTATCAAAAACTTACGAAAGTTTTTAAAAGAATATGTTAAAATAACCAAAAAACATGGGCAAACACGAAATTGTACACAAAAATTACTGAATAATTTCACATTTTTAACTCTAGCTCGATAAGTACCCCTGAATTTTGCTAGGGCTTTTGCATTAAATTAAAAGTATTTGAATCAGGCTATAAAATGATATCAAAATGATCACTCTACATTAACGGCGTATGGCAAAGCGAAAGCATCGTTTGATGAGTCGGAAAAGTTGCCACGCACCGCCACCAGTAGGCGCCAGTATCGCGAAATCGCGAAATTAACGCAATCCAAAGTTTTATGTATTTCATTTCGTCAACTTCGACATTTCATAAATTAGTGTTCCCTTTACGCAAAATACATGTTACTCTAGTAGAAATATTTTGATATAAAGATATTGAAACATTTACTAAAACAAAATGATAGAAATACTTATTGATGTGGATAAATATTTTGTAAATATTTTCATCATTCACAGTCTTAAATTTATTTTATAACACTTGGACACAGATTTTGACGTCCCGAGATAACGAAAAAAACTACTATTTGGTAGAAAATTAATAAAATTGGCACACTTTGCGAAAGTGACAATTCCCAATTATCTAAAGCCCCAAACACATGCGCGCACGGGCATAGGCATGTGAGCATAATGACGTCGCTCCCCCTTAGAGGGCCTACCGGGGTCCCGGGACTAACGAATACCGTGACCCCAGAACGTAAAGGTCTATTGAAAGACATCGTAGATAATTATACCCGCCCTGCCCTGGGTAGGAGGACTCATTTGATTATTTTACCACTCTAAAAAAAGCCCCAAACACACGCTTCTTTTATTAACGTCCGTTCAGAAAGCTAGTTGCGTGTGATGCATTTTGTTATAATGACAGACACTAGCGCCGCGTAAAAGGGACTTAATAGTTTTTTACTCGTATATTATGAGGTACAGGTACACAGATTATTGTAGTACAACAATTTTATTGTCTGTAACTTCTTTATAATTGAATCTTCATTCTATAATATCCTATCAATTTTTTTTGGGACAAGGTCTTAATATCACTTTTCTGATAAATGAAACCTTTGAGAGATATCTATCGGCTCCAAAAGAATGAGCCCAGTGCCAATCATTTTTTTTTTGCCTCCAAAGCAATTAATAGTGCGAGAACAACTTGTACCGAACACGCGGTGAGACAGCAATGACCACAAATTTTTCATCGCAGTCGCAGCATTATACTATAGGCGATATTTAACAGGGTGGTGGGTGCTATGCCTTATATGTAGTTGACATGTAATTTTGAAGTATTCAAAATTTTGACAATAGCAGGTTTCATTTAATTTATTTTAATCCTGTTTCTTCGAAATTGTTATAAATCTGTGACGAAACTAAATAAAAAACAATAAAAGTGAAGTGTTTCTTAACCTATATCGCAGTTTGATACGATTAGAAGTTGTTTTCAGTTACATATTGTCTCAAATTGTTGACTGCAAATCAGTGCATTTATCATTAGTTCATGTGAAATGGTTTTTTTTTTTTTTTTTTTTTTTTTTCTTCTTTTGGCAACAGTCGGAGACTATAGGATGCCAGTGTCGAGTAGCGACGGCCGAGCAGTATGTTGGGCCCGTTGAACCGTCGTCTTTTGTTTATACTCGGCGGTAGTTGTGTGCGTTAAGGATTAGTAACTGTAAGACAACGACAACGATTTTTGTTAGTTGTTAGTAAACATAAAAATAAAACTATCGAAATATAATATGAGCTATCTACATATTTAAAATAAGGGACATTTTAAGGGTTACAATTTGATATCATTTTCATTAAAAAAAACTGATAGGAGTTGGATAAGTTTGGGAGAAAAGTTAGTCAGAAGGGAATTGACATTAGTAGGGAGAGGAGTTTTAATTTTGGAGAGCTTATGATACAAGTCTAGGGATTGGGAATTCAACGGACATGAAAAGAATATATGTTCGAGGGTACCATCATCAAGACCACATTCGCACAAGGAATTGTCTCGAATGTGAATCTTGTGAAGGAACACAGGAGTGCAACAATGACCGAGTCTCAGTCTACATAAGGATGAAACTGTTCTTTTTGATAAATTCAGACATTTGTAAAACCAAGGTTTCCGCTGGATGTCAGGCTGGAGACTAGCATAGTAGGCCCCCTTGAGTTTCGAACTTACTCGCCACTCTGCTGACCACAATTTGAACAGCTTCTGTTTGGTATCAGCCCTAAGGTCGTAACTGTGTACCATGTAGTGTTTCCGATCAACCGGGTTTGATGTAGCATATTTAGCCAAGGAGTCGGCGCACTCGTTGCCATCAATACCCAAGTGACTGGGCACCCAAACAATCTCAATGTTTAAACCATTGTTCGTACAAATGTAAAGCAAATTGAGGATGTCAATGATAATTTTGCTGTGGATTTTGGATTTAAATTGATTTTGACTAATGGCCTGAACACTGCTAAGAGAATCGGAAAAAATTACTGAATTTTTAATATTGTGGGTGTAAATAAAAGTAATAGCTTCTAGAATACCGATACATTCTCCTGTGAACACAGAAGTCTGTGGTGGACATTGGAATAAAAGGGCAATTTTTGAGTTTTGAAAATATGTTGAGATTCCAGTATAACCTGTTGTGGATAGTTTAGATGCATCCGTATAAAACAAATTCCAACCTTCCCAGTACCTTAATATGGCCCGGTCGAAGTCGCCTTTTACATCCTGGGAATTTTTAGAGATGCCAAGTCCCATAACAATCTTTGGCCTGAATTGGGTCACCTCATAAGCCGAAGAAAACACAGGAAGAGTGGGATGTTGACAAACAGGTGAAGAGAGGTGTTTAAGTTCTCTGTACCTGTTCATCAACGGAATGGATTTATTATTCCAGTAAGAAGACAAGTTAAGAGAAAGATAGATTTGATCTAAAATTGGGAGTAAAGGATGGGATGAGAGGGAAAAAACTTTGGACAAAAAACGATCTGCCAAGTATTGTCTACGAAGGCTCAGGGGAGGTTCTGCACATTCAACCTGGAGAGCATTTATGGGGCTGGATTTCATGGCACCAATTACAATTCTCAAGCATTTGGCCTGGACTGAGTCTAGTCTACGTAGGGCTTCTTTGTTACATGGCTCAATTAGGTAACTACAATAGTCCAATACGCTTCTGACTAGAGCATTGTACACCAATTTTAAGGTGTATGGGTGAGCTCCCCACCACACACCTGCCAAAGCTTTGAGAACCGAAACTGAGCGCTCACATTTTTTAACTGTGCTGTCAATGTGATCCACTCCTGACAATTTGGAGTCCAAGATTACCCCCAGGAATCTGGCCTTCTCTTTAATTGGGATACTTTGTCCGTCAATATTTATGTCAATAGGTGGGGTAACACGTCTTCGGGTGAAGACTACTGCCGTACTCTTTGGAGCGCTTAAAGATAACCCGTGATCTGCGAGCCATTGGCTTAATGAGGACAGAGAGATGTTCATAGACCCAGCTGCGTCTTCGATAGATTTGCCACAGACCAATAGTGCGATATCGTCCGCATATTGGAGAATTTTGCAGTTAAAATTTAGACAAGAAGGAAGATCGGAAGTATAAATATTGTATAAAAGCGGACTAAGGACGGATCCTTGAGGTAGTCCTCTCCAAATCGATCGCGGTTCAAAGCTTTCTCCGGGAATCCTAAGTTGGACGGTACGGCTTGAGAAAATACTGCAGATGATCTGACATATCCTATCCGGGATTCTCAGCTGTTGCATTTTCTGCCTGAGAACTGGGAGGAGGACAGAATCATAGGCAGCAGAAATATCTAAGAAAACGGCTACCACCGACTCATTTCTACTTAGGGCCAGTCGGATGTCTGATGTGAGGGTACCCACACTATCAGCTGTACCCAAGCCTTTCCTAAAGCCGAATTGAGACGTTGGGAGCAGTTTCTTATTCTCTACAAACCATTCCAGGCGATTTTTAATTAAATGTTCAAAAGTTTTTATAAGTACGGACGATAACGCAATTGGTCTGTACGAAGAATGATCACTAGGATCCTTTCCAG
Organism: Agrotis clavis; assembly: GCA_954870645.1. NCBI lineage: Eukaryota > Metazoa > Arthropoda > Insecta > Lepidoptera > Noctuidae > Agrotis > Agrotis clavis. The sequence continues at coordinate 3,859,035 of OX940944.1, forward strand.
GTTTTAATATAGGGATAACGACTTGAACCTTCCATTCGGGAGGAACATGACCAGAACTAAAACAATAATTGACTAAGTCCAAATAATATTGATGGGTCTTATCCCCGGCTTTGGAAATGAAAGAGTAAGGGAATCCATCAACTCCAGGCGCAGAATCCCTCACATGACCAAGGACTGATTTCAGTTCATGCAGAGAAAATGGTCTGTTCAAAGGATCATCCGATATCAGTTGGGTCCCCGAAACAACACACTCATCTATTCTAGGGACATATACTGGAGCGAGCTTAGAAAAAAACTGGTTACCCAGTTCCGCAGACAGCATGTTCCCGGAGGGAGGCCCCAAACTTCCCCTGAATGATTTTAGTTTACGCCATACCGCTGACGCTGGAGTGGATGGACTCAGCGAATCACAATAATTTCGCCAACCTTGTCTCTTCTTGTTTTTAAATAATTTCTTGGACTTAGCCAATATATGTTGGAAGGAAATGATGTTTTCCAGGCTCATGTCGGAATTGAATCTTTTTTCTGCCTCATTTCTGGCCTTAATCATGGCAGAGCACTCCCTATCCCACCATGGCGGGGAAGGGATTTTGCCTGATGGCGGTTTTTTGGAAAGGAAACAATCATCTGCTGTGGAAGATATTGTGGTGGAGAATAATGAGAAGCAGTTTTCTGCTGATTCAGAATTGATAGGTGGGAGGGTTGAAACTCTCAAGTCTAAAATTTTTGAGTAAAGGTCCCAATCTACTGAGTTCAACTGGTATTTTAATAAGGGAGGGGAGGTTTTTTCAGGGATGGTTTTGGAAGGGATTTCAACCATGATGGGATAGTGATCACTCCCATAGGTCATATCCAAGCGACTCCAATTAAAAAGGCTGGCTATGCTAGATGAGCAGAACGTCAAGTCGACGCAGCTGGCATTCTGCCCCGGAGCAGACCTGCGTGTGGCACTGCCATCATTAATTAGACACAAGTTTAGCTCATCCAACATATCCACTAATCCTATACCAAAGTTGTCGCAGACTGCTGATCCCCATCTATAATGATGGCCATTAAAATCCCCCATAACAAGTAAAGGACCCTGAACAGAACTTAGCAGATTTTTTATTATAACAAGATCTTCCACCCGTGGGTGTGCAATATAAAAACTAAAAATATTTATATCCTCAGCCTTAACAGCAACAACATTGATGTTGTCGCCAACGGAGGGTAGAGGAATTTGGGAGAATGGTACTTTGTTATTGATGAACAAAGCACATCCCCCATATCCATCTGATCTATCATCACGGACACTACCGAAACATGGAATTCTGAAATTACTCTCAGAAAGAAGCCATGTCTCAGCAATGCTGCAGATTGATGGTTTAAATTTGTTAATAATGTAGAGTAGGTCAGATTTCCTGGGAGTAATACTCCTCACATTCCACTGAAGTAGGGTTAGGGGATGGAACGTTATGGATATAGTTCACAATTGAGGTCAATTTATTGGCAACGTGGTCAGGTAGGGATTGGGAAGGATTAGCTAATACAGTCATTAACATACTGGATATGATGTTCAGGATGTTTTGTGGAGAAACATGGTTAGGACTGGTTGCACCTTCCCTAGGGTAAGCGCAACCATTTTGAGAAGCGGAGAAGGAATAGTTCTGAGTAAGGGCTTGGTGAGCCTGTTTATCATAACTGGGACTAAGTGGGGCGTGAGATTTGGGTTTTAGAGATACAGTTTTGCGGTAGGATTTTTGGGTAGAAGGAACAGAAGGGCTTCTGGCACGAGGAGGACTGTGAACTGGTTTAGTCTTTGGGGATACTTTTGACACCTCAGCATAAGATCTAGAAACTGGTGGGAAGACCTGGCTAGCTTCAGAGTAAGAAATAAATTTTTCAGCCATAAGAGCTTTGATGGCTTTCTGCCGACCCAACTCAGGACAAGCTTTGTCATTAGCATAATGGTTTCCAGTACAGGAAACACAATATGCAAGGTCAGATGAGACTTGGCATCCATCTCCTGGGTGGTCTTGGGCACATTTAAAACAACGGGGTTTTGAGCGACATACCGTACGTGTGTGACCAAAACGACAACAGTTATAGCATTGGATGCTTGGGTACATATACGTCTCTACGGAAAGGGCAGAGTAAAAACAAAAAACTCGTTTGGGTAAAATTTGGCCATCAAATGTCAGCACCACAGTTTGAGTGGGTTTCCATTCTGTCACGCCAAGGGAACTTACCCTACGGCTCATTCTTCTAGCCTTAATAACAGCGCCACATCCAGCAGGAACCCTTATGTTTTGTATCACCTCATCCTCGTTCCATTCCGTAGGAACATCTCGTACTAGTCCTAGACGGGTGACATTGTATTGTGGGATTGAGGTGATATAATTATTTTTACATAAAATAGGGCTAATTAGGAAGCTGTTTGCATCCTGATGCGACTGGAATTCGACCGAGATCCGATTTCTTCCTAGGCGTTTAACACTCCCTAGAAGAATGTTCGAGAAATTATTTCGAGTTAGGAACATCCCGAATTTAATCGGGTGCAGAACTGTGTTGGGGGTCTCGCCATCTTTTAAACAGACGTGAACTATATAGGGGCCTTTGTCCCTTGACGTATATATTTGCCGTCCGGTCTCTTTTTTTAAAACTTTAGGAGGGTTCGGAACCGTAGTCGTGGGAGAAGTGGCAGTTCTTTTCCTGCTAGCAGATTCAGCATCCATGGGATCATGATTCGCACTGTCGTTGGGATTATTGGGTAGGTCGATTGTTAAAATCGGAGTGAACTCGAAAAGCTCGGGAGGGTCGGGTGGTTTGTCGGCGTCCATAATGGACGCCGAGCGAACACGTAAAAACTAAAAAGATTGGTTAAAAAACAAAATTACCACAAACCTGATACAACACAAACACAAAAAATAATGTCGATTGAAGTTTACGTCAAACTAGAACACTTAAATCGACAATATTCACCACAAACCAAATAATTATAAAAGCGTGATGTTCACCCTTCACCGGTCTACCGTCAAGTCATGTGAAATGGTATTTGGATGCACAAAGATTACATGGGAGGAGGATGGACACAGAGGAACCATCCGACAACAATAGTACGATATCACGATAGCATTGATATAATAATCACTGTGAGTAATTTATTATATTGATAGGAACAATTCGTAATGTATAGTATCATACGTATTTTAAACATTTCCCTTGTTTGCTCTGTAGGGGTCGTCAGGAATTTCCTGCGATGATATTCAGTATGTTTAGTTTATTTTATACTTCATTTATTAATGAAAATAAAGTGTTATTGAAAAAAGAAAGTTTACGTGACTTATTTACAGTCATGTCCGTTTAATCACGTCCCATTGAACACATCGAAACATAGTTTTGAATAATCTATAAGCCTACGTAACATTCGTTTTTATTTTCTCGATCTTTTTATACATTTCCAATTTTATTATTACGAAAATCTGACAGCCGCGATCTGAAAAAAAGTGTCACAGGTTTAGCCTGTAAGAGCCACGCTGGCTGACTGATGTGTCAAGGAACGAAAGTGATGACACTACTTTTAAAAGGCAAAAGATGAGAGGACGATAGTGAATGTGTGCTCAGAATAAAATGGCGTATGTGCCCAAACATATTGACGCCTTTTTATGAATTAAAATTGTTATTAATTGAAAAACTGTCTTTACAGAATTTAGATACTAGAATTTTCTACAATTTAAAACAACATCCTTTCAATAACTCATAGTAGTTACGCCGTAAAGTCCAAAAAATAAAACATAGACTGAACTTTGCATTTTTTTTGTATCGAGAAAATTTAATTGAATCGTGTTTTCAACTTTGTGAGAATTTAGATCATATAGTTAATAACTGTATTCCAAGTTGTAAGATCTGTAGTCCAGTCATGTACGACAGAAAGTAAAATATAAAAACCGTATAAGTACTGACTTAGCCCCTTAAGGCGGCGCTAGTCGCGAGCTCGAACTCACTGGCAGGCATGGTCAAAAACCATGATATTTCACCGGAAACCGAGCCATATTGTTCACGTGTGCGCGAGCGTCATCCCCCCGTGGAGAAAACAGGGGAAAACTTATTCAGTGAGATGCACGATCATTCAGAGTAAAAGGCGCGCGTAAAAAAATACGAAAAAGCCTTTGGCTGTTGGGGTTTTATGAAAAAACCACTGCACCAATTAATTTCAAATGAAATTTATTAAATTCTTCGATAAATTTGCTGTGTCGGTACGGACTTCGTTTTGGAAATTTTATGCTTCTTTAGCTTCTAATTTACACCTAAAGTTGTGTTAAAATTAGCAAAAAAACGAATCTTTAGAAGCTCGTAACTTTTTAATAGCTTTATATTTTACAATTCTGCTTCCGTACAGACAAAATTAATAATGAGACAAAACGATACCATGTTTAATTTTGGATGTACTTTGTCAATTAATGGAGTAAAACCCCAACGAAGTTTCTATGGAAAAAATGTTGACTTGTTTGCTCTTAAGTATCTTAGGAGTTATTCTCTCTTGAACATCACCCTTCCTTAGCGCATGTACCCCAATATTACAGGTGTCGCATTCTTTGGGTGAGCTAAATCGTTCCAACGAATATTTATGAGCTGGCATTATTGACTACCATGTAAATGATCCTCAAGTAACCATTCTTAAACTGAAATAGTACAGTTTCTTGGATTTATTGCTGCGGGGCGAGACGGAAGGAAATCTAAATATACAGGGTCTTCATGCGCTGGGTTATAGAGTTGAAAATGTATTAGCGACTGCTGAGCGTTAACGATTATCGATTGCCGTTTGGCTACAGACCCTGTACTGCTAACTTAAAGCACGCAGTCAACCGCAGTAATGGTTCAGGGGGTCTACTCTCGAATTTTGATGAGTTATTTATCTTTGTAAACATGCATTAATTCAACAAAAGCAAAAATACATTCAATTTACAATTCATTGATGCTGACCACCAGACTATTCTAAACTAACGGGAGTAAAACTGCGGGGTAGCAGCTAGTTTACTATATTTATCAAGAATGTCGGATATGTTCAACATAACATCTGAATTACTAAGTCTTTTCTAAGAGTTTTAGTCGAAGGGGAAATTTTAATATTCATGCTTCTATACACACAAATCTTTTTTTTGAAATATATCTGACGAGTTTTATTCAAAGAAGCCATTGAAAAAATCATTTTATTTGAAACACTAAATAAACCAAAGATGTAAAATACACACATCAAAAGTGTCTAGGGATCAAGCATTTTTATGCGGATTTCTTGAGATTGAGATGTGGCTTTGTAATAAATTTATGATTTTATAAATTTATATGGATCCTTTTTGGTGCATTTCATAATTTGAATCAGGAACTGTAAATCAAATTCGAGTAAAAGATGAAAATCAGCTGTCAATATTTTCCCTATAAAAACATACAACGCATTGAAGACATTATTAGTGCTACTGTTTCCCTACTACTGATTAAAACCAACGTTATTATGGAGCGGCGACGTCATTTAAGCAGGGAAGAAATGCTCAGAGCCGTGGGAATGATAGAAGCTGGTTCCCGGCAACGTATTGTGGCTTTAGCTCTGAATACAAGTCAGAGTGTTATCAGTCGACTTTGGACACGTTACCGAAGCACTGGTACCGTGGCTGAGCGCCATGGAGGACGGTATCGCTGCACCACACGGAGACAAGACCGATACATTCAAATCTTAACTCGAAGAGCTCCAACAATAACCGCCATGATGTTAGCCGTGAGGCTTCATCACTCTTCAGGGAACTTAATTAGCGACCAAACAGTCAGAAACCGCTTGCATGAAGTGAACCTTCATTCCCGAAGACCGCTACGGGTACCACCTATAGCAATGCACAATCGTAGGATTCGATATCAATGGGCTCTTGAACACAGAAATTGGGCAGAAGAACAATGGCGTTTCGTGTGCTTTTCTGATGAGTCTCGTTTTGGTATGAGACCGGATACAAGACGTATACGACACTGGAGAACCCCTGGACGCCAACAGCGATTAAAATCCATCCATAGGCCACGTGGTCGGTGACAGTTGAGTGAAGGAATCGGTCCGTAAAGCTGGGTACAGCTTGGCAAATTAGAGTAGAAAACCGGAAGTCACCACTGTGCTCTCGCTACCAGCACTTTGAAAGTTTTTTTTTCTCTTCACTTATTACGTTAGTTTTAAGGCACAATAATAAATCTAACAAACCTGCGTTCTTTGTTTACATCAAATATCAAAGATTTTAAAACATTGTCAGCAAACAAAAAGATTAGTTCCGTTTCAAGACGTTCTGGCCAAGCTGTAGACATCTTCGTTACTCCACGATAAACTTCCCGCATTCCTATGTTTTTAATCGAGCCATATCTCGGGCATTCTTGATTATTTTGTATTCAGTGTGTGGGAGCAAGTAATTAAAAGTGTTAACGAAGGTTTTTTGAGTGTTATTTCCGATGTCACGACCCTTCTGATAACGATTCTCCGTTGTATGGTTTTTTTTTTAATAATTGTGTTTTATCACCTCGCTGAAGAATATGTGAATGTTATGCATATGTTATGCCTTTATTGTCACGTGTATCAGACCGCTTTTATTATACTTATAAATAAATACCTATTTCCCTCATGGTATTTTGTTTTTATCATCTTCCCAAAAACAATCAAACAAATGTAAAATCTATGCCCGAGAGAATAAAGTACATTTTAACTGGCATCTGAATAGCCCACGTACTTTTATAACAGTTCGTGCGCAAGCAAAAATGTACTGAATGGCCACGCGTGAGATTTTATTTTGGTTTATCTGACACTAACGACATTTTGTGGGTTAACGATCAGCGCGCTCCATAGGGTTCGACCCGTAACACTGATATGAAACTTAAACTCATAAGCGTACCATGCCCGGGTCGACGACACGTTGTGTTCCACACTCGTCTCAAAGAGCAGTCTGCAATCTGACGGGGCCCCATAGAGGGCCAAACGCCTGCCGGAGTCGCGGGACTGTCTTATCAAGTAACCGTGACCCTGGAACATAAAGGGCTATCGAAGGATCACCGTGGATTTTAGTCAGTACGAGTCTGACAGTCCTTCCCGCTCTGCCCTGGGTGGCAGTACCCATTTGATGAGTATACCCCACTAAAAAAAAAGCTAACTTATTTTTTGAGCTGATGTTACATAATTATGACGAGATGTTATTTGTTATGATCAGTTGAAAAACATTTTGAGCAGTTATTTAATTTAATGGCAGTTGAATAATTATTGCGTCAGTAAAACATGATCCGGTCAATAGTACGGACAGCAAACGAATCGTAAGCGCGCCATTTTGAGTATCACGTGGTCTGCGCGCTTATACAGAGTCGTGATGTTTCATCGAGGCGGCGACGAGCGCATTCAATGTCCGACCGCAGCAGTGTGAAGACATCCCGAAACTGTACTCGATTCGTTGTGCCCAGTATAAGTGTAGTGAGTGATTAAATTAAATTGTGTTTGATTTAATTTGTGATTTAAAATTAAAATAACCAAGTGAACCGCACCCAGTGTATTTTCATTGCACGAGACCCAAACTCTGCCCACATGATGCCTGAATCTGACGGAACAATACTGGTGGCTCCGACAGACAGTAATAAAAATCTATTTGTCGGTTTTTTTATCATACAACGTCAACTCTTAAAACAATTGAGCAGTTCAATAATTGAATGAGCGGTAAAAATGATGAAATGAGCGGTTCAACTAATAGTTCCGCCCTTCCTTCCACTTGACACCACCAAAACGACACCATCGGTGGTGTCGTATGGAATCTCTAGTCCATATGACACCACCGACTATTAGTGAGGTTACATACAAAGTTCTGGATATGAAAACTCCAATGAAGTTCAAGCAGTTTCATTAATGAGGTGCGTCATTTGACAAAGTTTATATTTATCTGTCACTCAAATGGTGGTTATTAATTATCGTTTAACTGTATGTAACTTAAAATAATGAATTGGGAGCTGTATGTCAAAAACACGCGTTTCTGGACATCACTAGGGTGGTGTCATTCATATGGACTAGAGATTCCATACGACACCACCGGTGGTGTTGTTTTGGTGGTGTCAAGTGGAAGGAAGGAGTTCGGCATATCATAGCGAATTTGCGAATTTTCCTGCTCAATTATAATTTATTATCTGAGCCATTTCATTATTTTTTATAACTTACACATTTTTGTTTACTTTACTGAACTAGTTATTAAACGTGCCATTTATTAAATCAGTGCCAAAAAAAAAAACTCATTAGCATGCCTTAGTGTAATAATAATCTATATTAATAATTTCGTGCAGGGCTACGGTAGACTCGATCGAAAGCTTGCCTGATTAATAAAACATTAAAAAATAAAGATTTCGAGTCGACAACATATATCCGCAAAATTCGGATTGTCGAGTATTTTGTACATTTCTAATGATTTTCTGACCAGACAGATCGCAGCCGCCATTTTTGACATCGGGTAACATGTTGAGAAGCTTTTTTAATTTTCTTTGTTTTTGGCAACCGAGTCGATAGCACTGTTAGCATGCCAGTGTCATGTGGTGTATTAAGTACTAAACCTCCTCGACACGTTGCGATATTATTTAGAAAAAAAACTATGAACTGTAAGGCCAGGTACTCACGGCGATTATTTTCCCGTATACCGTATAAACGATTTTATCGAATAGAGGAGTGACAACAGAATATATGTGAAAACTTATAAATTGTTTACACGGCGTTCATACGGGAAAATCCCGTGTTCGAGAAAAATATTTTACCGTATACCGTGCGAAGTTGTCACCGGAACGCCGCGTCTCGAAACGATTTTATCGTGGCGCTTATGTTCATGTTGTGTCGTTCACACGACTCGCCCATTCGAGAATCGTACGCACTCGCATGCGTGGCCCGAAAAAATTGAATCGAATGGTTGCCGTGTGAACGACTGCATCGTATATGGTAAAACCGTATACGTGAAAAAATCGAATCGAATGGTCACCGTGTGAACCTGGCCTAACTTATGTCAGTGTCAAACAAACGTGTAGCCGTAAACAATGATGACAGTGGCAACCACGAATGCCTTTCTGATCGAGAACGATACTACCTCCGGCTTCTTCACGTCAAAGGGCCGACTTGCTTCAGAGAGGAAAGGACCTATGAAAATATTATTCTTCCAGTCCCGGCTTCGCACGGGTGGACATGATATAATAATTATAGTCTATGTTACTCGCTGCGGCGCGCAGTATGGAGGGAGCGACTGTCGCAACCGAGCTCCGGGCATGCCGCAATCGCGGTGGTAAGACCCCTCTTTGATGAGTGGCTGGATAGGCGTCACGGCGTCCTGACCTTCCGCTTGACGCAGGTCTTCACCGGACACGGATTTTTCGGGAGGTACCCGTGTCTGATGACGAAGGAGGCAAGGTCTGGGTGTCACCAATGCGAGGATCGGCCGGAAGACACGGTGGAGCATACGGTGCAGGACTGCCCCGCGCGCAACAGAGCACCGCCGTGTCCTCACGACGGCAATAGGCGGAGACCTCTTGCGCCCTATCTCTGTCCGACCATGGACCAACGAATTATTCCCGTTGGATCCCACTTTTGAATCCCACTTGAATATTATTCGACGGCGCGTTGTATTCCACGCGCGCCTCAAAGAGTGCAGTCAGCATTATGACGGGGCCCCTCTGTAGAGGGCCAAAGCCTGCCAGGGTCGCGGGACCAACGAATTACTGTGACCCCTGAATGTAAAGGGCTATTGAAGGACACCGTGGATTTTAGTCAGTACGAGTCTGACAGCCCTGGGTGGGAGGACTTATTTGATGATGTTACACACTAAAAAAAACATACAAAAATACAAATCTTTCCTCTTCATAATAGATATTAGGAGTCTGAAAAGTGTTGGTATGGTGGTACATGCATGAACTGTGTTGGTACGGCGAATCCCCGCTGCCTCGACAAGTTTAGTGCGGCGGGAAGAGCTCCGGAGCGATCTCAGGGCGGTATGAAATGAAATGAAATGAAATTGTTTATTTGCCAGATTTGCATCCACATAATTATAAATGATATATAACTATACATATTGAATTATTAAATAATAAATAATACACAATTGAAATAAAATAAAATACAATACAAGGTATGAAGGGAGCGACTGTCGCAAACGATCTCCGGCCAATAGGCGCGAACAATGGGCGAAAAACTGCAGTTTTTATTTAGGTACTATATTTATTAAACACAATGAATGAAGCTATACGAATCTATGCCTTGCATACCTTTAATACCCATTCCTTGAGAACCGATGACTACAGAAATATCTACCTACATTTTGTACCAGATCTGTAGTTATGAGTCATGTTTCACCCGAGCGAAGCCGGGTTTTCATCTAGTATACCTAATAATATTCCACAACTATCACACAACGCCATCTAGTCCCAAGCTAAGCAGAGCTTGTGTTAACTGATAAACAGACTTATATAATTATTTCTAAATAGATACATAATTATAGATAATTTACATCCAGACACAGAACAAAATAATGATTGTGCTCATCACACCAATATTTGTCCTGGGTGGGAATCGAACCCACGACCTCCGGCATAGCAGTCAGGGTCACTAACCACTAGACCAACAGGCCAGTCAGTGTGACCGCATATTGTAAGTTTCTGTCAGAAAAATTCATATGTTTGCCGGATGCACCACGTACACGTGTACTACCAGAAAGTACCTATACATAAGCCACATGCGCAGAGGCGGATTTGCAGTCCTAGCCGCTCTAGCCCCATACACCATGTGCCGCCCCTTTCTTATTAACTGACGAGTTCCAGTAGGTAAGTAAACGATCATCATCGTCAGCCGGAAAACGTCCACTACTGAACATAGGCCTCCCTAAGACTGCTGCGCCCAGTGGCTTAGCGAGACCGAATCTAGCAAGGGGCAAGGCGCATGTGCGAGGCCCTCTTTTTAAGGATGAAAAATGTAACGCCGCTGTAGGTACGCGCGAGGCCTTGTTATAAGATGGTTCCTCCAAATCGGCTTCGCGAGGCCTCTTGAACTCTCTTTCAGTTCCCAGTAATCAATGATATTCTAATATACAGATATGTTATACACTTACAAAACAACAGAAAAACTGTTCCGCGCCGAGCGGCAGTACACATACACACTTTTTTATTCACACATTACATATCACTACAAGTAAAAAAGAATTGCTTGATAAAACGGTTGATTCCCTTTATGTCGAGTCCCGTTACGTCGAGCCGAAAACCTTGTCTCGCTTCTATTACCCCTATGTCGAGTTTAGTTTTCTGTCCCGTTTCTATTCCCTTTATGCCGAGTTTATTTACCACGCTTCTATTACCTTTATGTCGAGTTTAATTATATCATATTTTAGAAGTACAGTCACGGCCAGTGAAATGAATACATGCACATAATTTAGAATTATAAATGATTGGAATTGTTATTAGGAGAACTTGGGATCCAAGAGCGAGCGAAGCGAGCTCGGGACTTGTGGGCACCCCGACACGGACAGGTTAGGTTCGAAGGGGATGGCGGGGTCTGAAAGACCCCGCCATCCCCTTCGTGTTAGGTTACTTTAAACCATGCACGCAGAAATAGGAGCCCCGTGGAGCGGGGCTCCGTTGAGCTTCCTTTTTTAGGTAATCTTCACCCATACTTGTATTAATATTATTATGTTTTTATGCCATTGGCTTTTAATTTCCATTCCTGACTGTAGTTGTTCACCAAACTCGACATAAAGGTAATAGAAAGCGTAAAATATCAATACTTTGGAGAACAATAGACTTCCAGACTCGACGTAACGGGACTCGACATAAAGGGAATATATCTATAAAACACCATATGAAAAAAAGTGACAGCTAGATAAACAAACAGCGCCACGCGTCATCAATCCCCCCGCACACACAGACACAGACTAAAAGCAATTGTCCCACGTAGGACATTTTCTGGTCTTCACGTTTTGCGCGCCAATAACATATCTGTTTACTAAAATATCATTGCCAATAATAAATGAAATGGTTGCTTCTTTCAGTTCCTACTCATCGGATACCAAACGTATTGTCATCATATTATTTCTTAGTAGAACTTACTCTGTTTTACTGACTAGTGATCGTTGTTGGCAAGTTATTCTCTGAGCGCGAGGTCCCTTCAAGTGCAAAATTAATTTTATGCATTTTGAATTTGTATCCGGATTAATTCAATAATATAATCGCGTTCGATTCGATAACGATGTTGATCATTGATCAGACGTATATCTGACGTCCCTATTATTTTGACAGTGACAGAGGACAGCTCAACAGTCTTGAACTGTCATTGTCACTATTGTCAGTCGTTATGTCAAAAAAAAATTGAGTAAATTGTTGACACCTGTGTTTTTACAACAAATTCATTAAATAATTAAATAATAGTTTACAATATGAAAGTAGAAAAGCTGCAAATGTGTAGAATATGTTTAGTGGAAGATGTTCGTATGTTTATGGTTACCAATTTGGAACTGCAACTACTTTATGAGAAGCTGACTGGAATTCCGGTAAGTAAATGATCTTTAGAGATAATTCAAGCACGAGTACTTTGTTATTGTGAAATAAACGAGAAGAATGAACTTTTTGGAGATACTTTTATGTTAAGCAAGATTTATCAAAAACCATTTTAGTATAATCACACTCATAGTTCTTCATTTTACATACTTTTGTTGCAGTTTGTAACTGAAGACAGTAGACCGATGCTCGCTTGTGTCTTCTGCTACACTAGACTAAAGCAATGCTGTCAATTGCAGAGGAAATGTCTGGAAGCAGAGAAGCTGTTCACTCAGATGTTGAATGAGGATGATGAGGTGAGGTTTGACTTTTGTTCTGTATTCAATCATTCTGCATCATCAGTTTTAGATTATGGGTTAAACATCAAATTATCTTGTTTTTTCATTGAATGAAGGTTGCTACAAAATTCACCTGAAATGAGTTTATTATCTACTTGCCTAACAGAAGCAGAGTTTATCTAAATAATGACACCGAAATCTCAATTCTATGTCACCTGTTTTAGGAGATATTATTGTTGGGACATAGTCTTGCACAATTAATCTTTGCAGTTGGATGCAGCATAATGTTTATTTTGAGCCAGCGGAAACCAGGGAAATGCTGCTGAAGCACATTTAAATCTTAAATGATCTTTGTTATTTTAATCTAAAAATTTCAGTTTTTTTTTAGTTCGTTGGTTCAAAATGCAAAACAATATTTAAAAAAATGGCTACCATTTAAAGGGGGTTGGTTTCTGACTATACATGTGCAATACTTTTATTGACACAACTGAACAAGCTATGTTTACCTTTACATCTTCAAGATTGTACAGACATTGTATAAGGACTCTTAAATTCCGTGTTTGGGCAGTTGATCATTGAAAGATTTTTCCATTGCTAGAAAATGTTTGAAAATCACGACACATGCATTAATGGGTATAATATCTTTTAAAAATATTTAGTTGATCATTAATTGAATATGAAAAATCTTGATCTCAATATTAGCTGCATCAGAGCATAACTTTATAAAAAAAAACAATAATAAAATTACACATGAGAGTAACATTGTTATTATTGGGTTATGAATAAGAAAAATACAAGTGATTAAAGAGTATATATTTCTTTTACCTCGCATTTCGTTAAAGCTTACTTTTAAAAAATATTGTGATTTCTCATGCAGCTGTCAAAAGTAAACTTTGAATAGCTTGTAGTGACTGCGATCAGGACTTGACTGAACATCTTATAAAACTGTTTACAGACAAAATCAAGAATAAACAAAGATGAGAGGGAGTTTTTCAATGGGTTTATTATTACTCCAACAGTGCATGTTAACTGTGTACTTGATGAATGTCAATCACAAAACGATGATATCAAAGAAGAATTACAAGGTGATTGTGAACAAGACAATGAGAGTATTGATCCTGAGGAGGAACATCATGATATCAAAGAAGAATTACAAGATGATTGTGAGGTAGAGAATGAGAGTATTGAACCAGAGCAGGAACTTCAACGTGGTATGTTTCATTTAAAAATTAAAGTTAATAAACAATTACTTAAGAACTTCGATGGGAGAGGGACAGGATAGTAACCTCTGGCCTCTGCCTGCGGCATAAATAACACTCTGGGAGTATGGTAGACAAAACTACGTGGAGCCGGTTTTGCATCAATTCATTTCTGTCACTGACTTTGTAGAATGTGAAACGAAATTCCGATTTTCAATATTCCGAAAAAATCAGTTTATTCGGAATTTCGTTTTTCGGAATCGGAACTCATCGAGCATTACATTTTTCGAATATGTGAAAATCGAAAAACGAAGAATCGGACATACGACTTTCGGTCAAATAAACGGGGTTCTTAATAATAAATATTGTAATTTTAATGTAATATAATAGTAATATTCCACAACTATCACACAACGCCATCTAGTCCCAAGCTAAGCAGAGCTTGAAAATTACACCCAGACACAGAACAAATGATCGTGCTCATCACACAAACATTTGTCCTGGGTGGGAATCGAACCAACGACCTCCGGCATAGCAGTCAGGGTCACTAACCTCTAGACCAACAGGCCAGTCAGTGTGACCGCACCGTTTTGAAAATCGGAATACCGAAATTCGGAATAAAATATTTCGGAGTATTTGGGTGTTCCCGTGTTTAGACACTAGAAAAAAAAATCCTCCTATTGGCGCAGTTGGTTAAAAATATTTTTTATTTACAGAATTCGAATATCTAGATAGTCTACCAGTTTCAAACTGTACTGAATCAGACTCGGAAGATAAGACACCTTTCATAGGGTTTGAAACTGAAGTGAAAATGGAGCCAGTAGGATTTACGAAAGAACGAATATCCGGAGAGACAGAAAGTAAGTATTAGATAGGACTACAATTGAAATGCTCATCAATCATTATTTTTGTATACCGAAATCATTGACTTATATCGTAAGTAAGGACAGGCCACCGAACAACGAAAGTGGCACCAGTTTGCTGACCCACAGCTGTCGTTCCGGGCCGAAGCAACTAATCAACGGCGTGTAACGACGTAATTTTATTATAAAATGGTATATTATTAAAGCCATAGTGCGTCATTTTGAATATAATTTATTTAATTTAAGGGTGATATAAAAAGAACACAAAAATGTAAGAGGAATTTAAGAAACGATAGTTGAACCTAAAAAGTTTTCTGTACAACATTCTTAATTTCGATAAAAATCATGTACACTCTTACAAGATCACGTCGGCAATTTAAGCAACGTAGTTCGTATGGATTATCATAGATGGCGCTAGTTTTTGCTTGTATGAAGAAAGTTTACGCAAAATGTTCTGAAGGGCGTGTACCAACTAGTGTTGGTACATTGGAGGGCAAGCTCAGTTTTCGGTACGTAGGTCGGTATTTTTGTTTGAATAATGATTTCGTAACTGTGCTTGCTCGCGGAGAGATCGTTAGACCTTCCAAGTATAAAGTGCGTCACTCACCTGCTAGCCTCCCGTGGCTCTTCGAGGGAATCTTTTCCTGTGGCACGTGGCTGGTGGAGCACAACGACCGGCCGGTCTGAATTACCTCACAAGATGACCAAAGTCTGTCCTGCACTAGGTATATGAGCCTTCAGGGATCACAATCAACTCGGATAGAAGCGGTTTAGCGACGACTAGCCCTCATTCCAGGGATTTTAACCGGGAGCGCGCACTTAGGCAAAATCAGTTTCTGCCATCTTGGTTCAAGTGTTACGATTCTCATTCGTTCGCAAGCACAGTGCGCGCATAGATAAAAAATGTATGGTCACGGAACATTCCGCCCACCAAAATACATAGTATTTTCAATACGTTGAAAGAGCGGAACCCGAGAACAACGGATAAAAATGAATGAAGAGCTGATGTGATCGATTGCCATGACACTAACACTAATCAAAGTTAACACTAACCTAAACTAAACTAGAATCTAATGATTTGAAGTTACGGTGAACGGTCTGTCTAGTCAGTCTGAGTTGGCAGAGGGCACAACTTCACAAGGAGTCTCGTGAGAAGTGATCCATTTGCCAGACGCACTGTGGCCACACGTACTACGCCGTCAGGACCCGGATGTAATTCCGTGACCCGAGCAAGAGGCCAATGTAGCGGTATAGTGTTTTCGTTTTTGATGACCACGATTGAATCTACAGCTAACGGTTTACAATGCTTAGTCCACTTTGCTCGCTGAGTCAACGATTGAAGATATTCGACCTTCCAGCGTTTCCAGAAGTCTTGTTGGAATCGCTGGATGAGTTGCCATCTTCCTAACCGAGTAAGATTAATGCCTGTTAAATCCTCATCAGGGACTGAAGTAAGAGGCTCTAAAGTTAGGAAATGACCCGGAGTCAATACGTTTAAGTCATTGGGATCTGAGCTCAGCGAGTAAAGAGGGCGAGAGTTCAGCATAGATTCGATTTGTACAAACAGGGTTGTCATCTCTTCGAACGTTAATGTCTGATCACCAATAATGCGATAAAGATGGGATTTAACGGCCTTAATTTGTATCTCCCATACACCGCCAAAATGACTACTAGCCGGAGCATTGAACTTAAATGTTATGTTTTCGAGATTGGATGCGTCCTTCATGTACTCATTGAGTTGGTTGCAAGCGCCTACAAAGTTGGTTCCACAATCTGAATGGATAACGCTTACACGACCCCGCCTGCCAACAAACCGGCGAAGCGCTGCTATGAAAGCGTCCGAAGTCAAGTCCGAAGCGACTTCCAAATGGATTGCTTTCGTTGTGAAACACACAAACAAGCAAAGGTAAGCTTTACTTATTTTAGCACCTCGATGTCGTCCCAACTTAATGCGAAAAGGTCCGCCATAGTCAACACCAACGACTGAAAATGGCTTGACTTGGTTGACGCGAGTCGCTGGAAGATCGCTCATGAAAGGCTCAAGCGGTGTAGGGCGCGTACGGAAACATTGTAAGCACCTTGATAAACAATGACGGATTGCGCGTTTTGGTGATAATATCCAAAATTGCTGTGACAAAAGATACTGCATTGTATTTATACCGGGATGACAGTTTTCGCGATGAAGTGCTTCAATGATCATGAACGTTAGTTTAGAATCCTTAGGGAGCAGCGCAGGATGCTTATGCTCATATTCGAGCCCAGAACGAGATAGGCGACCGCCCACCCTAAGAATTCCCGATTTGTCTATGAAAGGGTTAAGTTTTTGCATAGGTTTTGAAAGAGGTTTTGAGTCTTTCAAACGAGTTATTTCCTCATCGAAATGCAATGATTGTACTCTGCGTACGAAAATTAATAAAGCGTTATGAAGCTCTGTTCGATTTAAATGATGGTCAGAACTTCGCGAAGATTTTTTACGAGCGCTTTCTATAAAACGAATGCAATACCCGAGTACTCGTTGTGCCTTGCGAATAGATGAGAAACTTTCGAGTAAGGAATCAATGACGTTGGTGTCCTTATGAACAAACAGAGAGACCGCGCGCTCCTCAGACAATACATCAGCTTCGTTACCACTGCCACTGTTGTTTGGCCAAGCGTTAGAAGGTTGAGCGAGCCAACAGGGCCCCGCCCACCATAACGAATTGTTGACCAACTCAGCAGGATAAAGACCTCGAGAGGCAATGTCAGCCGGATTATCCGAACTGGAGACATGGTTCCAGCGAGCCTCCGGAATAGTGTCCTGAATATGACTCACTCGGTTGGCGACAAAAGTCTTCCAACGTGATGAGTGAGATCGAATCCACGATAATGCCACCATCGAATCCGACCACGCACAAGTGTCAGCTATGGGGAAAATAGATGAATAGGTTTCTCTGACGAACTTCAGAAGATTTGCCAGGAGGACTGCCGCGCACAATTCGAGACGAGGTAATGATATCCTCTTTACAGGTGCTACGCGAGATTTGGAAGACAGAAAGAAGACAGATACACTACCATCGACGCGAGCGACACGTAAGTAGATTACAGCTCCATAACCTGACTCGGAACTATCAGCGAAGCCATGAAGCTCACACGAACTCATGTCTATTACAGAAATGCATCGAGGGATCTCCAAGGACTCGATGACAGGTAACTGCTCAGTGTAACAACGCCATTGTTCGACGATTTCACACGGCGGTGAATCGTCCCAATTGATACCCAATATCCACAACTTCTGAACTAAGCACTTAGCTAAGAAAGTTATAGGAGTTAGGAAACCCAAGGGGTCATAAATACGTGCGAGTTCACTTAGAATCGCACGCTTTGTGCATTGGCGATCAATAGGTTTGACATCAAACAAGAATTTGTCTCTTCTGGGACACCACTTCAGGCCCAAGATCTTCAGGGTGCTCGACTTTTCGATGTCCATAGACACAAAGTCAGTGAAACAGTGTTCCGGAGGTATATCAGCAAGCACCTCTGGTTTATTGCTAGCCCACTTACGCAGCTCAAACTGACCTTTCTTTAGGAGTTGGATGACCTGAGTTTTGACTTGGATGGCTGTCTGGATATCAGAACTGCCACTCACGATATCGTCAACGAATATATCAGACGTCATCACTTCGCGAGCGAGAGGTAAGTCAGTTTCGTCTTCTACAAGTTGTTTGAGAGTGCGGCAAGCAAGAAAAGGAGACGATGATACGCCATAAGTTATGGTGTTCAATCGATACTCTTGAATTGGGTCCGTTGATTTAAATCGCCAAAAAATTCTTTGGAAATCTCGATCGTCAATTGACATATTAATATTTCTAAACATTTGACGAATGTCGGCTGTAAATACAACAAAATGTGTTCGGAAGCGAAGAAGGATCTCGGCAATGTCAGCCTGCAGTTTAGGACCTACGAGTAAAGTTTCATTTAACGACACACCACGAGCATCCCTCGCAGAAGCGTCGAAAACCACTCTCAGCTTTGTTGTTGCGCTGTCAGGTCGCAAAACACAGTGATGAGGTATGTAATAACAACCCTGGTTGATCTCCTTAGAAGGAACTAGACTCATGTGACCACTGTGTAAATAGTCAGACATGAAGTCGCAGTACTGTGTGCATAAAGCCTCATTTGCCTCTAACTTGCGTTCCAATGATTTAAAACGACGTAAAGCAGATTCACGCGAACCAGGAAACGTTAGATTCTTGTCTTTCTTATCTTTAAAAGGCAAAGTAACGGTGTACCTCCCTGAAGCATCGCGAGAATGTTCGGTAACGAATTTCTGTTCACAGAGTTCTTCATCCGGTGTTAACTTTGAAGACTGAGGAATGGTGTCCATTTCCCAGAACCTTTTAACCTGCTCATTGAGAAGATTATCGTCTGAAATGAAGAACGACTTTGGTAGTTCGTGATTATCACTGCAACTGACGTTTCCTAGTAAGATCCAGCCGAACACAGTGTTGATTGCAGATGGTTGCTTTAATCCTCCACTAACACTACCTGGTAAAAGGAGTGAAGGGAAGACTTCAGCACCCAGAAGGACATCGATTCGACCAGGTAAGTGACAATCAGGATCTGCTAAGTTAAGATTTTGAATATGATGCCACGCAGATTTGTTCAGCTTAACGACTGGCATATTACCGCAGATCTTAGGTAATGTTAATGCTTCAATAGTGAACAAATCGTTGTCGTGGGCACCTACGCTTAAGCTGATTGTACCACTAGCGGATGTTGAAGCATGACCTAGGCCAAGAATCCTACGCGTTGACGGCGCTCGTTGGAGACCTAAACGTTCAGCAGCACTTTCAGTTATGAAGTGGGCCTGACTTCCGGAATCAATCAGCGCACGAAAAGTCTGATAACGACCCGAGGAATCACGAATTTCGATATTAGCTGTGGACAGCAGAACCATGGAACGATCGCCGATATTGGTAAGTGCACTTACCTGGGAGGTAGTGGCCTTTTCGGTATTATCGGTTTTCGAAACATCTGGATCTTGATGTAGCATGGTATGGTGTCGTTGACGACACACTTGACACGTAAACATTGATTTACAGGTTTTGAGACCATGTGATGGCTTCAAACAGTTGAAGCACCAACGATTGGTCTTCACGTAGTCAAGTCGTTCCTGAACAGATTTGTCAGTAAACGACTTGCACTTATTAATGGAATGTTCTTCCCCACAAAACGGACACTTGTACTTTCGAGGTTCAGTTGGTAGCACAGGAGCAGTTCGTGAAGGACGCGACGATGTTGACGACGATGGTGCAGTTGCGTTCGATGTGGTTATATTCGATGATGAGGGCGCAACTGTAAGAGGTTTGTCAACTACTGTATTCGATAGAAATGTCGAAGTATGTTTTTTACTTACGACCTCGGCGTTAGAACCTCGCGGTTTATGTGGTTTTTCGTTGGCACGGTTATCGCGAACACTTGCGGAAAAGTGTGTGTCACGAACCGAAGCCTCGCATGTGGTGTACAGAAAATCGTTGAGATCTTTGTACCTCGGAAACTCATGAGAAGCAGTAGCTCGTTCAAAAGCACAACGCGATTTTGAATCCATTTTCGACAGTAAAAGGTAACAATACAAAATCCCACTGATCCGTCGGTAGCCCTTGCCGTTTGAGAATCGACAGATTTTCGTTGAAAGAATCAAGGACACGTCGTAAATCAATGGGTGAGTTGGCTTTCAGGTTAACGTTCAAGATCTCCTTCCAACAAGTAAAGGCAAGTTCCCGCTTGTCCTTATACCGCGCAACCAATGCAGAGTATGCTTCGTGGTAGTATAAGCCCGTCACAGGAAAGGTTCGTATAAGTGCCAGCGCATCACCAGTGAGACTAGAGACGAGGTAGTGCATGCGCTCCGTATCCGAAAGTGAACCATTCTCGTGAATCAGCGAGTTGAAGACATCGAAGAATTCGGGCCACAACTTTATGTTACCACTGAATTGCGGTAAGTTAATCTTAGGTAATTTCACTTTGAGTACACTCGACGACTCATTGTGAGATCTATTTTGCTCATCGATACATTCGTTAGGCACATCGACCTTCGTTAAGCGTCGGTGTATCGCTAAAATCTCATAATATCGTTCGTCGAAGTCGTATCTGATACTATCTTGTTCCGCTTGTTGTTCATCTGTAAGTTCGCATATGCTAAGTATGTCATCATGGGCTTCTTCAAAGTTATTTACCATTTTAGTTAAGTCTGAGTAATGTGCCAAAAACTTACTTAAATCGCATCCATTATTTTCCGCTAAACGAGCGACTTCGAGCGTCTTAGATAACCTGTTGAACGCTAAAGTACGTTTTCTACGCAATACCGGTAAGTCGCGTTCAGTTGGGTATTCGACTTCAACCGATTTACCTTTACTCAATCTACGCAACGATTTTTTAGAATAATAAGGCATTTTGTTTATAAGTTAACCTTAATAACGTTAAAAAAATCGATATTAACAATAAGATTCATTAATGAACAGGTAATGGCACCGTTAAGTTCAACTAAACAACAATGAAACAATGTAAACAAACCGTTTCAAACCGAATAGAACGCCCAATCCGAACACCGTACGTCAACTGTTCAATTCAATCGCAGTTAATTCATTCAGTCACTACAACTCAATTTAAATATTGTCGTTGAATATTAAAAAATGTTTGTCTATGGTTCAATTCAATTTGAACTCTTGGAACAACGAACTAGATCTACTCGAACTAATATGGCGGCTAGGAAAAATACCAACTTCAAATCATTCAAAAATGGAATGTTGGTCAAAATAACTAGGCGAACCAGAAGTTTACAAATGATTTATGTATGTTGTGGGTACTTACGTTACGATTCGATGTTATCTCAACTTCTATGACAATTTCGATAGAAAATAACAACGAAATACGTGTAGCCACATGAATTTATAGCAAATGAACAAAAATACATCGAACACACAAAGAAATTATTGATGACACAATCTTTGATTAGATTATAACCAAAGGATACGATATTGAAAAGATCGATGCACGTTTTAAAATGCACTTTTTTGTTTCTTGACGATTAACGAAATAAATTATTGTAGTGTATAGCAATCG
Organism: Agrotis clavis; assembly: GCA_954870645.1. NCBI lineage: Eukaryota > Metazoa > Arthropoda > Insecta > Lepidoptera > Noctuidae > Agrotis > Agrotis clavis. The sequence goes on from OX940944.1 coordinate 3,881,019, forward strand.
ACTCAAAACGAATATGTATTGCCCAGAAGTGGGAAATAGTTGAGGGTAAGTGGGGAAAAAAAATGATTTTAATTTCTTTGTGCAGAATATTGAAAATTACCTAAGATTATACGAGAACTTTACTGTTATAGGGTAAACGAATGAATATAAGCGAATTATATCCGTTATTCCCCGGTTTCGGCACCAAAAAATGTACCAACTGGTGTTGGTACATTGGAGGGCAAGCTCAGTTTTCGGTACGTAGGTCGGTATTTTTGTTTGAATAATGATTTCGTAACTGTGCTTGCTCGCGGAGAGATCGTTAGACCTTCCAAGTATAAAGTGCGTCACTCACCTGCTAGCCTCCCGTGGCTCTTCGAGGGAATCTTGTCCTGTGGCACGTGGCTGGTGGAGCACAACGACCGGCCGGTCTGAATTACCTCACAAGATGCACCAAAGTCTGTCCTGCACTAGGTATATGAGCCTTCAGGGATCACAATCAACTCGGATAGAAGCGGTTTAGCGACGACTAGCCCTCATTCCAGGGATTTTAACCGGGAGCGCGCACTTAGGCAAAATCAGTTTCTGCCATCTTGGTTCAAGTGTTACGATTCTCATTCGTTCGCAAGCACAGTGCGCGCATAGATAAAAAATGTATGGTCACGGAACAGGGCGTATCCTTCCTTTTTTAAATCATTAACCAAAATGCATAAATGCTCACCAAATCTAAAACTCGCTTTAGCAACATTTCAGGGACACCCCGAAGTTCGGTTTGGTAAGGTAACAGAAATAGAAGCCCCGCGAAACGGGGCTTCTTCGACCCTGCTTAGGTTTATTTTTCTTATTACCTACAGAAAATAGGTTAATTTCTACAATACTCTATGATACAAAATTTATTTTGGTGTGCATTTATCCATTCCGGCTAGTATTTCGATTGTTGTTGATGTGTCCTTACAATTTCTTGCCCATTCTTTTTCAAGATTGTGTTTGAATCATCCTAAACTCTGTGTTTTTATGTCATTCTATTGGAAATGTCCCTTACTTACCAGATTTATATTCACAGGTGCGCCCGACACGCAGAAACCAGAACTATACGTACGACTAACACGACTAGAAGAAACAATGACATTCCAGCAAAAGAAAACTGAACAGACTGACTTACTAATTATCCGGAACACCGAGAAACACAAGTCTGAAGCTCCTTCTAAATTCACGAAGCTTGCCACAAATTCTCTGCCTAGTGACATATGTCAGAAGAGTTCTAGTCAAAGTAGTAATTTAAAAACACATGTTCTTCATCACACTGGTGAAAAACCTTGTAAATGTGATATATCTCAGAAGAGTTTTAGTCAAAGATGTTATTTACAAAATCATGTTCTTATGCACACAGGGGAGAAACCTTATAAATGTGACATATGTCAAAAGAGTTTTAGTGAAAAAGGTAATTTAAAAAGACATGTTCTTCTTCACTTTGGTGAAAAACCTTATAAATGTGACATATATCAGAAGAATTTTACACAAAGTAGTACTTTAAAAAGTCATGTTCTTATACACACAGGGGAGAAACCTTATAAATGTGAAATATGCCAGAAAAAATTTAGGGATGGAAGTTATCTGAAAAAACATATTCTTATACACACTGGTGAAAAACCTTATAAATGTGACATATGTCAGAAGAGTTTTAATCAAAGCAGTACTTTAAAAAGTCATGTTCTTATACACACAGGGAAGAAACCTTACAAATGTAATATATGTCAGAAGAAATTTAGCACACGTGTTCATTTAAAAACTCATGTTTTTATACACACTGGTGAAAAGCCTTACAAATGTGACATAAGAGTTTTAACCAAAGAGTTCATTTAAAAGAACATGTAGTTGTACACACTGGAGAAAAACCTTATAAATGTGACATATGTCAGAAGTGTTTTAATCAAAGTAGTACTTTAAAAAGTCATGTTCGTATACACACAGGCGAGAAACCTTATAAATGTGAAATATGCCAGAAAAAATTTAGGGATGGAAGTAATCTAAAAAAACATATTCTTATACACACTGGTGAAAAACCTTACAAATGTGACATATGTCAGAAGAGTTTTAATCAAATTATTACTTTAAAAAATCATGTTCTTATGCACACAGGGGAGAAACCTTATAAATGTGACATATGTCAAAAGAGTTTTAGTGAAAAAGGTAATTTAAAAAGACATGTTCTTCTTCACTTTGGTGAAAAACCTTATAAATGTGACATATGTCAGAAGAATTTTGCACAAAGTAGTACTTTAAAAAGTCATGTTCTTATACACACTGGTGAAAAACCTTATAAATGTGACATATGTCAGAAGAGTTTTAATCAAAGCAGTACTTTAAAAAGTCATGTTCTTATACACACAGGGAAGAAACCTTACAAATGTAATATATGTCAGAAGAAATTTAGCACACGTGTTCATTTAAAAACTCATGTTTTTATACACACTGGTGAAAAGCCTTACAAATGTGACATATGTCAAAAGAGTTTTAACCAAAGAGTTCATTTAAAAGAACATGTAGTTGTACACACTGGAGAAAAACCTTATAAATGTGACATATGTCAGAAGTGTTTTAATCAAAGTAGTACTTTAAAAAGTCATGTTCGTATACACACAGGCGAGAAACCTTATAAATGTGAAATATGCCAGAAAAAATTTAGGGATGGAAGTAATCTAAAAAAACATATTCTTATACACACTGGTGAAAAACCTTACAAATGTGACATATGTCAGAAGAGTTTTAATCAAAGTATTACTTTAAAAATTCATGTTCGTATACACACGCGAAAAACCTTATAAAAGTGAAATATGTCAGAAGAGTTTTAAGGTCAAACAAGTCAACATTTTTTCCATAGAAACTTCGTTGGGGTTTTACTCCACTATTTGACAAGGTACATCCAAAGTTAAACATGGTATCGTTTTGTCTCATTATAAATTTTGTCTGTACGGAAGCAGAATTGTAAAACATGAATCCATTAAAAAGTTACGAGCTTCTAAAGATTAGTTTTTTTTGCTAATTTTAACACAACTTTGGGTGTAAATTAGAAGCTAAAGAAGCATCAAATTTCCAAAACGAAGTCCGTAATGACACTGCAAATTTATCGAAGCATTCAATAAATTTTATTTGAAATTAATTGATGCAGTGGTTTTTTCATAAAACCCCTTCTTCCAAAGGCCTTTTCGCATTTTTTTACGCGCGCCTTTTACTCTGAATTATCGTGTATCTCACTAGAGGGATCCCTTCTATTCGCATAATGTTCTTTGTCCTAATATACTTCGGCATAACGATTTTGGCACAATTTGTTTAGGCATAATAATACTTCGGCATAATTTTTTTAGGCATACATCTTACATTCGCATAATCATCTTAAAGACGAATTTGTTTCGGCATAAATTTGATTCGCATAACGTTAGTAGGCCTAATGACTATTAGCATAACGTTAGTAGGCCTAATGACTATTAGCATAACGTTAATAGGCCTAATGACTATTAGCATAACGTTAGTACGCCTAATGACTATTAGCATAATAATATTTAGGCATACAATTAATACTTTCTAAATTAATACGTTTCTGTAACAATTAAATAATATGTTAATTAAAAATTGAATATGATGTGCAACAAAAGTTAGTGACAGAACCGAATTGCTGCAAAACCGATTCCACGTAGTCTTGTTTGTCCTACCCCTAGAGTGTAATTTAAAATCGCGTAGGCGCGTAGGGGCGAGGCGGCCCGCGGGCTGAGGAGCAGGCGGCTGCGAGCGAACCGCCGCGGCTGAGGCTGGCCGGCGAAGCCGGCCAACAAGCCGAAGCTGCGGTGGTGAGCGAAAGGCGTCTGCGACGATTAGCACGCGTGGGGCCGCCGGAGGCCCGCAGCGCCGGAGCCGTGACAGAAAACCTTGCCTGCTGCATGTTGCATGCTCGCTTGAATGCTGCATGCTGCATGCTTGCTTGTTTGCATGCTTGCTTGCTTGCATGCTGTATGCCTTTATAAGTAATGTTTTAATATCATTATGCGTAAATAAATTTATGCTTTAGGATATTATGCTTAAAAAAGTTATGCTTTAGAACTTTATGCTTAGTAAATTTATGCTTTAAGATATTATGCTTAAAAAAGTTATGCTTTAGAACTTTATGCTTAATAAATTTATGCTTTAGAATATTATGCTTAATCATTATTATGCTTAGAGAAATTATGCTTAAAAAATTATGCATAAGCTATTATGCGTAATTATATTATGCGAAAATGATTATGCCAAACAAAATTATGCTAAGTTATATTAGGTCTTAAAATTTTATGCAAATGGATAGGGAACCCTCACTAGATAATGTTGCCTCCGGAGTGGTGCGGGGGGATGGCGCTCACGCACACATGAACAAGACACGTGCGGCTGTCTGCGCGCTTTTTCTAGTTTTTACCAGTGAAGAGACGGTATAGATTGCGACTGTATAATATTATTATTATTCGTTTGGGCACAGTAAAAATATGGACAGCATGGAAACTACGTACTAACGTATGTACTCAGTTCTGAGTGCCGCGTATAGACGAGTTGCGTTTATTTCTACAAAATCACGAGTGTATTGCGTTGCGTAGGTATATGGCTGTTTGAACTCGGCTTCATCATAACCGGAGATTTTGTTAAACTCTCTGCTTATTTTGAAGGGTAAGAATGATTTTTATCAATAATTATCGAATTCTATTGTCGGCGTTTTCATAGTTTTCGTCTTCGAGGGTTTTGAATCCGATAATAATAATAATAATAATAATAAGCCTTTATTTCCAGATCTTATTTTACACAATACATAATGAAATTAGTCCCATTCTATTATCCGGGCCTTGGCAACCCTTTGCAGATCCGTTTGTCCTTCGACAAAGGCCTCCTCCAACCTTTTCCACTCTCGTCTCTCCATAGCCACTCTGCTCCATGTTGTTCCTGCCACTTGTCTAATGTCATCGTCCCATCTTCTTTGAGGTCGACCTCTTTTCCTTTGGCCTTCTCGGGGGTACCATTGTGTGACAATCTTGCTCCATTTTTCTCTGCCTCGTATCATGTGACCTGCCCAACGCCACTTCATCCTTCTGATTTTGTAGGTTATATCTTGGACTTTGGTGTTCTTCCTTATCACTTGGTTTTTCTGTCTGTCTGATTTCCTTATTCTTAACATACTCCTCTCCATTGCGTGCTGACATACTGCAAGTTTATGTACGGTGGAATGTGTCAGACCCCATGTTTGACAGCCGTATGTTAGGACTGGTAGTATACAGGTGTTGAATAATTTGCCCTTTGTGCGTATATGAAGCTTTTCGTCTTTCATTACCTCTCTCAGAGCCCAGTACCTTCTCCAGCCATTGGCTATTCTTCTCTCAATTTCTTTATTTATAGAGTCCTTTGGTGACATGATTTGACCTAAGTAAATGTGTTCTTCTGCGTATTCAATTGGTGTGGTGCCGATCTTTATTATGTTCTTTTCCCCGTTTGTAATTAGTCTCGTCTTCTCAGGGTTTAATATGAGACCCACTTTTTCACTTTCCGATGCCAATTCATTTATCATCTTATTTACTTCCTGTGATGATCTAGCAAACAACACAATGTCGTCAGCGAATCTTAAATGTTGCAGTAAGTGTCCATCTACGTTGATTCCTAGACCTTCCCAACTCAGATTCCTAAATATTGATTCCAGGACCGCAGAGAAAAGTTTTGGCGAGAGAGGGTCTCCCTGTCTAACGCCTTTTTCTATTCTGAATAATTCTCCTTTCTTTTCTAATTTGATTCTCGCCATGCCATGTTTATATATACAGGGTGTTTGGTCCATCGTGTGCCAAATTGAAAAGGTCGATAGAAGGGGTCATCTGCTATCCTTTCAGACCCCTTAACACCCCTCATGCCCTGTGGATTTTTTTCTAATCGACTTTTTATTGTTTTACTAAAAAAGACCCAAATTTTACATTCAAATGCAATTTTCTTTTTAAATATCGGTCGTAGACTCTGAATTTTAATTTTATTTAGATGTGTATTGTTTAAGGGTACTTGTAAATACAAAATTAGTGACATTAGTCACCTAGTTTTTTTTTTAATTCACTCGCAAAGGTAAAACATAAATTAAAGCTGTACATGTTACAGCTGTTTATATGGCTACAGAAAAAAAAGTAGAAGCGACTGGGATCTTCCAACTCCCTCATTAATTCTCCAGTCTATCCCCTTACTAATGATGTGCCACATGCTATAAAAATCTTTTAACAACTTTGTGAATTCACTAGAATTGTGAATCGAGTCACCCAAGGCTGATATTCAAAAATTTTTTTTTTCTTGCTTTTTTGATACCTGACAAACCTATAATCTCATTCGTATAAGGTAACATCTGTCTCGTATCTCTATGTTTTTGTGGGATTTACTTGAAGAAAAAAATTGCATTTTTAACGTTTATTTCATAATCCTGTTTGAATTGTTGGCCTCTGTTGCGAATGCAGGCCCGACATCTATTTCGACAGTTGTTGTACGATGTCGTATTTCCTCCTTAGTGGTATTGAATGCCGCTTCCAGGCGTTGGACTAGTAACTCCCTAGTTGGAACGTCCGTTGCGTACCATAGACCAGCCCTTTGGAACGTCTCTAGACATTAAGTGTAACGAAGTTAGATCTGGGGAACGTGGCGGCCATGGAATAGGGCCATCGCGTCCAATCCACGCATTGTGGAACACATTGTTAAGATATTTCCTCACAGTCAAAAGCCAATGCGCAGAACAGCATTTTGAAATACCATGGACAAACGTTCATTAAACACGGGCACATCATCGGTCACTAATTTGAGCAGGATTTGTAACAATTATGAAATAAATGTTAAAAATGCATTTTTTTTTTTACACGTAAATTCCACTAAAACATAGAGACATCGAGACAGTTTTTTTTTAAAGATAAGATTTATAGGTTTGTCAGGTATCATTTAAGCAAAAAAAAATGTTTAAAATCATAATTTTGTATGTCAGCCTTAGGGCATTCGATTCACAATTCTAGCGAATTCCCAAAGATGTTAAAAGATTTTTATGGCATGTGGCACATCATTAGCAAGGGGATAGACTGGAGAATTAATGAGGGAGTTGGAAGATCCCAGTCGCTTCTACTTTTTTTTCTGTGGCCATATAAACAGCTGTAACATGTACAGCTTTAATTTATGTTTTACCTTTGCGAGTGAATTAAAAAAAAACTAGGTGACTAATGTCACTAATTTTGTATTTAAAAGAACTCTTAAACAATACACATCTAAATAAAATTAAAATTCAGAGTCTACGACCGATATTTAAAAAGAAAATTGCATTTGAATGTAAAATTTGGGTCTTTTTTAGTAAAACAATAAAAAGTCGATTAAAAAAAATCCACAGGGCATGAGGGGTGTTAAGGGGTCTGAAAGGATAGCAGATGACCCCTTCTATCGACCATTTCAATTTGGCACACGATGGACCAAACACCCTGTATTTCTTATTATTCTTATATACTTATGTTCTATTCCTTGGTCCTTTAATGTCTCCCATATCTTTTGGTGAAATAAAGAGTCGAAAGCCTTGCTGTAATCGATAAACGCTATATAGTAAGTAAGCCGGTATTCCTTGTACTTCTCTATCACTTGTCGCACTACATGTATGTGATCTGTCACTGAATAGTCTCTGCGAAATCCTGCTTGTTCAATGGGCTGGTGTTCGTCTAATTTCGCCTCCATACGTCTCAGCAAAATTTTTGCGAATATCTTGTATACATTGGAGATAAGACTAATAGGGCGATAATTTCCTATATCATATTGGTCCCCCTTTTTATACAGCAGTATTATGTTGCGTGTATTCCCGTTCGTCCACTTGACTTCGTCCCACTAGTGGGACGAACGGGAATTCGCTAAATATTTTCCCGATCGTCCCACTAAATTTTTTGAGTGGACGAACGGGAATAATTTATTAATTTTTTTTTGAAGTTCTATTGGTCCCACTAAATAATATAAGACTGGTGGTTTTAATTGGTAAAAAAAAACAAATTTGGAATAAAAATCCGTCATTTATTAAGGAATAAAAATCACAGTAAAAATCACAGAATCAACTTTGCGATAACTCGCAATATTTTTTTAATTAAGAATAAAATTCTCCTTAAAACTAAATAAGGTTTCCTATTCAAAAGCGGTTGTTTAAAAGTAAAAAAAAAAATGTGATTGATACTTAGTATGTGCTATTAATGGTTTTTTCATAATAGTAAAATAAATCAACAGCTATATTTTGCATAAAGATAAATAATAGTATTCCATGTTTTGTTCTAGTGATGAAATTCTGTTAGTCTGTGGAATATGAGATATAAGGAAAAGAATAATATAGCGCTTGTCGAGAACGAAGTGGAGTAAAGGACAAGAAAACTACGAAACAATGAATAAACATATTTCTGCACAAATCTTTTTAGTGGGACGAATGGCACTAATCGAAAAACATATTCCCGTTCGTCCCCTCTTGAATTAGGAGTGGGACGATCGGGAACAAATTAAATATTATTTTTGTAAATTCCCGTTCGTCCCACTAGTGGGACGAAGTCAAGTGGACGAACGGGAATACACCTAAAAAGGCATTTTCTCATTCACACTGGTGAAAAACCATACAAATGTGTAATATGTCAGAAGAGTTTTAATATCAGAAATAAATGGGGATGGCAACTCAAAGCTAATCGTAGATGGCGCTGCGATAGTTGGTCCCTACGTCAGATTACTGTCTACCTTGTATAAAAAACAAACAAGATTTATTGTTATAAAAATTGAGTATAAATACAAAACAAATATGGAAAATTATTCGTCAATGCAAGTGCATATACTAAAAGAAGAATTAAGACGCCGCGGTGCATCTACAAGAGGAAAAAAAGTGATTTAATTGAGTGATAATACATTTGATTTTACCGTAATAAATCCACAATTACTTGTAGTTGAGGTTTCAATTTTTGAGTTTAGGTATGTTTTACCTGTCCTCTCCTTTAACAATAATATAATGCTGCTTCTGACTTTCTATTTTGATAAAACATCATAATGTTTTATGTCAGTAATTTTACCCTTTTTTTCTATTTAGATTCGAGAAATATCACAATATATTTAATTTCTTAACACCATAACTATCACAAAACTCGTTCCAGGTGATAATTCTTCCGCCAGACGAACCATTTCATGATTTATGGAGCGATGCAATACTGGTACTTAACCTCCAATAGAAAAGTAGATATTATTTTCAAAAGTGTATTCGATTGTTTAGTTATGGTATAATCATAGAATTTAATTAATAAACTCAACTAACGGCCTGTCTCGGCTTCGCAAGGCTGGATATTTGTTTATTAAATAGCTTTTCCTTAGTTATAATTCAATTTTTGTTCTCATGGCAGTCACAGCTGCTACCCATTATTTCTTGATAGTGCGAATTGTCGGAAATTTGTATGTTCCATCATTTTTACAGCTTATTACACAACATCTAGTCATTTTACATCAATAAATCGTTTTTTTATTAAAAAAAATCCTTTGATTTGACAGTTTATTGGGACCAAACTGTCACTTGTCACTTTGACACTTGCCTTCCCCATTGAAAAGGCATAGTCTTACACACACAGGGGAAAAACCTTACAAATGTGAAATATGTCAGAAGAGTTTTACTCAAAGTTGTAATTTAAAATATCATGCTCTTATACACACAGGGGGAAAACCTTACAAATGTGAAATATGTCCAAAGAGTTTTAGTACAAGTAGTCATTTAAAAACTCATGCTCTTGTACACACAAGGGAAACACCTGAAAAATGTGAAATATGTCTGAAGAGTTTTAGTCGAAGGGCTTGTTTAAAAGTTCATTTTCTTAGACACTGTAAAGGTGGGAAAAAATAAATATAATAAAAGATTTTGATAAAATAAAAGTTTTGGTGTTATTTGTCTATTGGAATGTAACTTAAGGTAAATTAAAATGTGTCTTCAAGCTCTCGGCTATCAGCATTGAACTATTGGTTCAAGGACCTCTTGTTTTAAAAACTACTTATGGGAGACTTATCTATACATATAATAAATTTGTAAAAAAGTGGTGTCTGTACAATGGAAATATACAAAAAAAAAGTAGCAGGGGTTGTTATTTTATCGATGCCGAACCCGAAACTGTAATTAAATTTTTTTTGTCTGTTTGTCTGTTTGTCGGTTTGTCTGTTTGTCTGTGTGTTTGTGCACGCTAATCTTCGGAACTACTGGACGGATTTGAATGATTTTTTTTTTGTTGTATAGGTATTAAGTTCGATTAACATATAGGCTATAATTTATCTTGGAAACTTGAATACCTGATGCAGAACTGCAACAGACCTGCTAAACTATAAGAGATACAAAAAAAAAAAAAAAAAAAAAACAAAGTTTTATTGAACACAATTTTTACATTGACAAGTAACATATATGCTTAAAATCTAGGTACTGCTTAAATGTATTGCACAATAAATACTGATCCTGATTCCCAAACTAAGCTGCAGCTTGTGCTTTGGGAGACAGTGTTCAGTCGTGGAGTATGACACAAACACAATATACATTTTATACAACTTAAGTTGAATGTCGCTGCAGAAGGCCCAAAAAAAAAAAAAAAGATAATATAACTAAATTTTTTTTTTTTTTTTTAATAACTAGATGTTTTTTTCTGAAAGATACTTGTGAATGTTTATGAAAATATGTTGTGTGTATGTGATGTGTGTGTGTGTGTGTGTGTGTGTGTGTGTGAGTGAGTGAGGGATTTTGCGTGTTTATGAATGTATTTGTAGGTATGTGCGTGCGTGTGTGCCTGAATTAATGTTACGCGATGTTTGCGAGTAATTCTTCAGTTTCATCATAGTCTAGTTGCTGGAGCCAATCAGCAACTTTACTTTTGACTTTGTATTTATTCAATCCGACAATGTTTAGGTCTTTATTAATGCGGTCGTACAACTTGCTACTAAGGCTATTGAATTGCCTTCTGGCAAAAGCAGTCTTACACGGCGCCCGTGGACATACATACTTCTTGCTACGTCTGTCTGGATTGGGGAGGGGGACTTCCTTGTGTCTTCTTAAAGTTGATTTGAGCACAAAGAGCTGACGAACCGTTAGTACTTTGCATTCAGAAAATAGTTTTGCAGTAGGATATCTATAGGGCTTTTTCGACATAACTTTCAGTACAGCTCTTTGAGCTCTTTCCAATCCAATTAGAAGCGTTTTGGCGGCCCCTCCGGAAAGAGAATATTCAGCCCTCTCCTTAACTATGTTCCAGTTTGGTCCCCACACTAGAACTGCAGTATCGTCTGCGTACGTGAAAATTTTGGTATTAGGAAAAGACATTTGACAGAGGTCGTTGATGAAGAGCTGGAATAATGGGGGGCCCAAGATGCTCCCCTGTGGAACACCGTATGAGACTGTGTTAACATCACTCATATAGTTATCTATTTTTACTCGCTGTTTCCTATTTGCGAGGTAGTCCTTAAAAAATTTGTGTACTGATCCTCGAACTCCTAGCTTTTCCAACTTGGCAAGAAGTATTGGGACCGAGACCGTGTCAAAAGCTTTCGAAAGATCAAGAAATATGCATAAGCATCTATTTCTGTTGTCCAAGTTTTTAACGATGACATTTGTAAGATCCATTACGGCATCTTCTGTACAATAACCCGACCGGAAACCATACTGGTTGTTAGCTAATATTTTATTTTTTTCCAAAAAGTTCTTAAGTGCTCGGTTCATTATTCGTTCTAGAATTTTTGAGATTGCGGGAAGTACCGATATAGGACGATAGTTGTTGACACAGTCTCGGTCCCCATTCTTATAGATTGGATGAATTATTGCTTCCTTGAGCACATCAGGAAAGGTTCCAGTGCTAATAGCAAGATTACATACATGAGTGATGAGAGGAATCAATGTGTGCCGACATTCTCTAAGAATTAGTGACGAGATGCCATCACAACCTGTGGCGCAGTCAAGGCGAAGTTGTATTATTTCTGATTCTATTTCCGATTCTGTTACCATCAGAATCGCAAGTGAGTTAGATGGGCTTTTAAGTGAGGCGAGGTTATTCACTATAAGAGAATTAGACCTCTTAGAAGAGGTTGCAGCAAGTACTTTGGCAGCTAAGTTTTTACCTATGTTGGTGAAGAAGTTACACACATGATTGGCAGAGGTTTTTGGATCATTCGTTATTTTTAGAAGTTCCATGGGGCTGATATTAATCCTTTGCGTATTCGTTATGCTTTTGATTGCAGTCCATAGTGCCTTAGGGTCGTTCCCTGCTTTTTCTATCAAGCTTCTTTCATATGCTATTTTTAACTTACGAAGAAGACTGTTACAAAAGTTGCGGTAGCGTGTGTAAGTTATTTTGATGGTCATGTTATCTGGGGACTTTTTACTTTTAGTGTGTAATCTATCGCGGTTTTTAATACAGCGGAGTAATCCTGGTGTTATCCATGGCTTTAGAATTCTGTATCTTCTACTTATGACTTTTGAGGTCGTGTTATTGGCTGTGATTTTAGAGAGAAGCGATACAAGTGTGGAAGCTGCTGTATTTGCGTCGTTAGTAGATAATATATGTGTAAGGTCAGTGTTTTCTAGATCGGTTTTTATTTTAGCGTAGTCGATGCAAGATTTTGTCATAGCTAATGGTCTGCTGATCTTTTCTTTTCCAGTGAAATAGATGATGGGCATGTGGTCTGTGATATAGGACTCTAAAACTAGTGTCGTCGAGGGAAAATTGGGCTTTGCTAGGAAATGGTCCAAACAGGAAGTGATCCTTGTGGGAAGAGTATGTGTTGGGAATAGACCATGACTGGCATTAAATGTCAAATATTCTTCCCTAAGAGGATCTGAACGATTTTGATGAATGTCAATATTTATGTCACCGACTAGAATTATATTGTTTGTAGGCAGATCATTGTAAATGTCGTTAAGGCTATTAATAAAGTTTATGAAGTTACCTCGAGTTTTCAAAGAAGGAGAACGATATATGGCCACAACTGCAATGTCCTGACCTATTTGAAGTAGTAAGCAACTGGCATCTCTGAAGAGTGGTTCGCGTATTTTGCATGCTAATTGTATGTTTGTATACATCACTATGCCGTCATTTTGGTTGAGCGCAATGCCAGTAGAGTGAGCCTCATAACCGTCTAATTGGGGCAGATTGCTCATTCCGCGAAGCCAGCACTCTGTCAAAACGATGACATCCAGTTTAATGTCAATTAGTGACAGAAGAATGCACAGTTGATCGAAATTTTTGTTTATACTTCTGATATTAATGTGAAATATCTTTATGGATTGATAATAATCAGTATTAAGATACATTTGACAGTCTTCGGGTCGACAAATATATGAGTTTGTTGACTCGAATGAGTCTAATTCTGTATTTATGTTATGGATGTTAGCCATAGTTTGTAGAAAGAGGTCTGATAATTGAACGAACTTAACATACCGCGCGTTACATCGTGTTTGTTATAATGGTTTTGTAAATATATTTGTGGCGTGATTATTGTGTAAATGAGTGGGTGTGTGTGATTTGTGTTGATGGTTTGAGTATTTAGTAATGATGTGTTTTTAACCAGGGACCGAAAACCTTTATAAATTACGGTACAGGTATTGAAGAATTTCGGTTATTTTTCAGACTTAGGTTACCGCTATCTGGGTAACCAGACCGAAGAAAAATGTAACCTCTATTCTGGTTACCGTTTTAATACCGGTTTCCTAAAGATGACCTTGATTACGAGAAAAAACCTTTAATGAGGTTACCGTTTTAATACCGGTTACCTAAAAATCGCTCCTCCCACCGAATAATATCGCAATGTGATATAACGATACTTTGCGTTTTATTGCATATTCATCATGTAGGTACTCTCTTACACTTTGTCAATTTTTTTCGCATTTTTCCTATGAGTACATTACAAATTTGTATTTTTATAATAACCATAGCCCTAATATTCCGTTACAGATTTATTGTACTTATTTACGTGAATAATATCGCTTCAAGTGATTACGGATGGCACTGATAATACGAATTTCAATATGTTACGATAACGATATTATTCGAGTAAGAACAGCAAAATCGTTTTAATTATAGTAAAGTTTTTCCCACGTTTTTATAAACTCACTTTTCTTGTTTGTTTATTTGTTTGTTTATCGTTCCAGTTGGACTTTTGCAACTCAATTTTTTAGCAATACTACTCCTATAGAGATTTTATTTCAAAGAACACATTAATATGGCAATGCTGGTTACTATTTATTAATGTATTAAAAAAAAATAGCAATTACTTTTGCAATAGTTAACCTAGGTGATCTACACTCAATCTACGATTGCTGTATTATCTATTAACGCGAGAATAAAGAAAGGGATATAATAATATCGAGTATGTGGCATAGATATGTGGCGCGCCGCCGTCGCCGTGAATTCGGTCGGCGCGCCGCCGCCGAAAGAAACGCGCGGCGCGCCGCCCGCGACGAGTTGCAACTTGCTTTCTCGCTCGCACGCGCGCCCTGATGACATTCGGCGTTTGTTCGCTCTAGAGCTACACTCACTACGTAGCTTATGCCACACACGTTAGTGCCTTTTTACACGTTCCGGTTGCCGGGTAGCCGACGGCGCAGTGTATGGCACGTGTGAACAGGGACTTACAGTATACTTGCGGTAATCCGCAAGTATACTGAAACGTGTGTGGGAAGATACTTGCACCTAAGGGACGACACAACGACGTCAAGTCAATCGAATTGCATCATTATTTCTTAGTAGCAAGGTTGATTTTCAGTTGTGGTTGGAATCGATCAAATCGCGTCACATCACGCCATGGTTAAAGTCCTTAACATGGTCACTGTCCTATGTTTGTGCAAGTCTCGATTTGTACAAGTATACTGGTACGTGTATAGTCGGCTCTACACATTCAAGTGTATAAATTACCGGCCTAACCCGATTTCAGGATAAACTAGTCTGACCTAGGCAAAATTAGTTCTTCCTTCACAAGAGAAATCGACGGAGCCCCGCTTAGCAGGGCTCCTACTTCTGGGCATCGTCAACTTTGTCTTAGTCATTCGTGACCCTAGACTAGGGTCAACGGGCTCGCCGTAAGATCCCTCTTTGAGGAGTGGCTGGATAAGTCCCACGGCGTCCTCACCTACCGCTTGACGCAGGTCCTCACCGGACAGTGGACACGGATGCTTCGGGAGGTACCTGTGTCGGATAAGGAGGGATGAAACGTCTGGGTGTCACCACTGCGAGGGCCGCCCGGAGGACACGGTGGAGCATATAATGCAGGACTGCCCCGCTTGGGCAGAGCACCGCCGTGTCCTGACGCAGGCGATAGGCGACGACCTCGACATTGATCGCCGCCATTCTGCGGGGTGAGACAGAGTGGGAAGCAGTCGCCTCATTCTGCGAAGCAGTCATGCTCGCAAAGGAGGAAGCGAGACTCGCGAGGGAGAACCCTCGCGCACGGCGCCGTGATAGACGCCCACGGCGTCGGACGTCGCAGGACGACCTCCGGCTACCGTAGGCGCGGGCATGCGGGTGGCGAGTAATGGGAGACTCGCTGTCCTACCATGGACCATGTCCGGGTCGACGGCTCGTTGTGCTCCACGCGCGCCTTAAAGAGCGTCAGCACAATGACGGGGCCTCCCATTTAGAGGGCAAAGCCAGTCGGGGTCGTGGGACACACTTATACCGCGACTCCGGTACACAAAGGGCTTCTGAAGGACACCGTGGATTTTAGTCAGTACAAGTCTGACAGTCCCTCCCGCCCTGCCCTGGATAGGAGGACTCATTTGATGATTTTACCACGATAAAAAAATACTAGGGTCAAGAGCAAACCCATTTCACATAAAAAAATAGATAGTGCTTTGATTAAAAACTCTGTCTCGCATCTTAAAATACTGAAACAATTATTGTTTTTAGTAAACGTAATCGCTAATTATAGAAGACTAAAATTGTAATTAACAAATACGTTTCTTTATAATTTTTTTTTGTACCTGACAACGACATGATTTTCTTCATTTTTCTTCTTAAGAAATCTTTCCCTAATAAAAAAAAACTAAGACACACGGCCGGACGCGACGCGCCGCCGCCGTGAAAATATACAGGCCACGCCGCCGCCGTGGAATTGGCCATCGGCGCTCATATCTAGTATGTGTGGCATACCACCCCCAACGGACATTGGCCCTGGTAACACACAACATTCGCACACTGAGGACCGATGAGAAGATTATCGAGCTGGAGGAAGAATTGAGCAAAATGCAATGAAATCCGAAGAGAGGGTCAGGATACGATAGTTCTAGATTCCTGCAACATGCTCTTCTACCGGGAAGGAGACCTAAATCCCAGGGTGGTGTTGGATTTCCCGTCCGCGGGTCTCTCATCAACAACGTTATGAAAGTCGACAGTGTGTCGAGTAGGGTAGCATACCTTATACTCAGAATTATCAACTGGTATTCGTTAAAGGTCATACAGGTCATAGGCACCGACCTCGATGATGAAGTAGAGGCATTGGATGAGGAGATATCCGAGGCCATACATACCTCTGAAACATACTTCACCGTTGTTATGGGGGACTTCAACGCGAAGGGCGCACGGAATGGCGATAAGTTGAGAGTGGGGCCATTTGGGTATGGGCAGCGAGGGGCCAGCGACTGGTCGACTTCATGGAAAAGGAAGAACTTCATTTAATGAACTCCTACTTCCAGAAGCGGCCATCCAGGAGGTAGACGTGGATGAGCCCCGATGGTACTATCAGAAATGAGATCGACTTCAACATGACGACCAAGAAGCGAATATTCAGTGATGTCTCTGTGATCCCCAAGGTAAAAACCGGTAGCGATCACCGAATCGTCAGAGGCACATTGAATATTAATGTGAAGCTTGAAAGGTCTCGTCTCGTAAAGTCTACGCTCCGACATAGTCCTGCCCACATCCAGAACCCCGAAGACTTTCAACTGGAACTGCACAATCGCTTCCAGTGCCTAACCGAATGCGAAACTGTGAATGAGATTAACAGTGGGTTGGTGGAAACTGTTCAAGCTGTGGGATTCAAATTCTTTAAGACCCCTCACCGCAATAAGTCTCAAAAGCTCTCGAACGGAACCATCAAGTTGATGCAAGACCGGACCGAGATGAGGCTGCAATCTTCAGTTGAAATGTTGGAATATGGCAAACTCAATAGACGAATCTCTTAATCAATGCGGCGTGATCTGCGTGCCTATAGGGTGGCATGGATCAAAGAGGTGATCGAGCGGTACCAGGGCTCAAAAGTCTTATCTCTATTAGGCAAAGTCAAATGACGAAGCTGAAGATTAATGACGGCAGCATCATTTCGACGAAACCTGAGATCCTAAGAGAGCTTGAGAGGTTTTACGGACAGTTATACACATCAACACCCAGTGTCGGTACAGCTCGAGACGCAAGAGCTAAATTGACTCGACACTGCACTGAGGATATCCCGGACATCAGCCTGTATGAGATTAGAATGGCTCTTAAACAGCTCTAGAATAACAAGGCGCCGGGTGAGGACCGAATCACAACTGAACTTCTGAGAGCGGGTGGAAAACCGGTACTTTTAGTTCTCCAGAAGTTATTTAATTCCGTCGTATTCGAAGGTACTACACCAGAAGTATGCCACGGGGGTGTGGTTGTTTTCAAAAAGGGTGACAACACCTTGTTGAAGAACTACAGGCCAATCTCATTTCTGAGCCATGTATACAAGCTGATCTCAAGAGTCATTACGAACCGTCTCGAAAGCAGGTTTGATGACTTCCAGCCTCCCGACAAAGACGGGTTTCGAAAAGGTTTTAGTACCATAGACCACATACACCGTCAGATTATACAGAAGACAGAGGAGTATAATCGGCCATTATATTTAGCGTTTGTGAACTATGGAAAAGCCTTCGATTTAATCGAAACCTGGGCAGTATTGCACGTTCTCCAACGATGTCATATCGACTATAGGTGTATACGAAGTGTTGAGGTGTTTGTATAGAAACGCCACCATGTTTTTCCGACTTCAGGAAGAGAGCAATTGCAGAAAGGCGTGAGACAGGGAGACGTTATTTCTCCGAAACTGTTCAAGACCGCGTTGAACGGACTCGGCATCAACAGCAATGGCGAATACATCAGTCACCTTCGTTTTACCGATGATTATAGTCATCATGGCAGAATCGTTGGAGCACCTCAATGCTATGCTCAGCGACCTTAGTATAGTCTTCCAACGGGTCGGCCTTAAAATGAACGAAAATCATGTCGAACGTCCATGTGGCACCCGTACCGGTTGTTGTTGGGAATGATATACTCTCGAAGTTGTAGACCATTATACTTACCTTGGACAGATTCTTTCTTTCTAGAGGTCGAAGAAGAATCCAACTCGGATGGGCAGCGTTTGGGAAGCTACGTGATATCTTCTCATCGAGAATGCCACAGTGTCTCAAGACAAGGATGTTTAACCAGTGTGTGTTGCCAGTGATTACGTAGGGGTCTGAAACGTGGTCTTGCACTGCTGGCCTTTTAGAGGCTCGGAGTTTCTTTGCGGGATAAAAATCCGGAACATGGATATTCGGCGAAGAACCAGAGTCACCCACGTAGCTCATACAATTTACAAGTTGATGTGGCAATGGGCAGGCCACATCGCTCATTGAACTGACGATCGATGGAGAACAAAAGTTCTCGAGTGGCGACCACGGATCGGAAGACGCAGCGTAGGCAGGGCTCCCACTGGGTAGGCCGACGACATCGTGAGGGTCGCGGGCAACCGATGGATGCAAGTAGCGAATTGTCGTTTGGCGTGGCGGTCTAAGGGGGAGGCCTATGTTCAACAGTGGACGTCTTTCGGCTGATGATGATGATGATGATGAGTGTTCTTTTATCAGAAAGCCATAGTTTTATTGAAAGTTATATTTCTAATAATGGATATTACTTAACAGGCAATTGAAGAATAAAATAGTAATCAAACAATCATTTAAATTATAATATATATTATGTAGGCGAAAATCCCAGTTACAATCTATTACCGTTTATGTTTGGATGTCATTGTTTAACGAATAACATTGTAATATAGGTACTATTATTGTGCACGCTGTCTTTTTGTTTTTACGCGAATAATATCGTTATGTTTTGTTGCGAAATAATGTTTTTCTAACGTATCCAGTAAAATATATTTTCTTTAATAACTTGGTCCTAATAAAATAAAAATGTAAAACTTTTATTTAGAATGATTCTATAAAAAATAACTTTCATTTGATGATATATATAAACCAGTCTCTTAGGTTGGATAATTTTTACAATAAAAACAAAAAAACACTGTTTTATTTTTCCTGTAAAATTCGAATTTTTCGATTACGATATTATTCGGTGGGGGGCGCAAAATTACCTTGATTACGAGAAAGAAACAGAATATCGCAATGCCAATTTGGCATTAGAAAATAGTAAACATTACCAAGAAAGTCTGTACCAGTGCTGTACGCCATACTACCTCATACTACCTCAAATGGCTTAGCAGAATCCTGTGATACGTCGAAAATACTGCAGCATTAATTTTGAAATAAATATATGGTAAAGTTGAGGATTAATGTTAGGTCTTATGTTTGGCGACCTCACCTTTAATAAAAAAAAAACTAATTTGAAATCGCTTCATTCGTTCGGGCTCTATGGTGCCACAGACAGACACGTCAAACTTATAACACCCCTCTTTTTCCGTCGGGGATTAAAAACAACATGTTGGCCACAATGACGATGACGACGGCATAATTATAGAGTAATACTGAGTTATACATACATATTATCAAACTGAATGAAAGACGCGTTGCGCGTGCCGCGTGTTGTGCCAGCCAGGGCCGTGATTGGTCGGCGTTCGCCTAAGTTCGTGTGTCGGCCCGACTCTTTGTCACACACACAGGCGATGCGCGCCCTTTGACTATTGCCGACGGCACGTGTAAGATAGGGGTAATTTTTATTTCGGTAACCGGTATTAATACTGGTTAAGTATTCACTTTAATAATAAAGGTAACCTTTAAAATTACCTGTAAAAGAAAAAAAGGTTGTTACCGAAAAAATACCCGTATTGTT
This sequence comes from Agrotis clavis, assembly GCA_954870645.1. Classification (NCBI taxonomy): domain Eukaryota; kingdom Metazoa; phylum Arthropoda; class Insecta; order Lepidoptera; family Noctuidae; genus Agrotis; species Agrotis clavis. The sequence continues at coordinate 3,901,079 of OX940944.1, forward strand.
GATACCGGTTTCGGTCCCTGTTTTTAACAATACAATTACAATATTGGTATTTATATATAAAAGTGAAAGTAATTACATAGTGATCCTTTGTTATTGCAGTTATGAAATATACAAAGGTTCGTTTCAATGAAAATAATAATAATTTAAAAGGTGGCAGTAATGTCTCATAAATTAGTCATATTATGTTCTTCTTTAAATCTGACAGACATTGTTCAGAGGAAATTAAAATTTGTTTTTCTCCTTGTGTTTTACGAATAAAGATATTTCCGTTTGATGACCAGCAGTAGTTAAACCCGTTTTGTTTGGCAAATTCACGACTCAAATAGAACAACTTTTTGGAGCTTGCAGGCAAGTAGTCAGCCACGTAAACAGCTTGCTTCTTGCCGGGGATGTTGAGCAGCTGAGTATTAAGCTTGTCATCTATGGCATTCTTATTGTTGTTGAAGTCACGAGCAGAGGATAGTGTGTTCAGCTTCATTTGTACTGAGTGAAATTCAGCAACAACTGGACGGGTTGAACCAGGCTTACCCGGTAGGCGGTATACGTCACGAATATCGTTGGCAGAGATTGTTGTTCCAATTGTCTGCCCAATCTTGCATATGGTATTTGTGAGATCAATATAGGACTCTTTGTCTTTTACCGGGATGTTTCTTACTTCGATGGAAGAAGAACGAGATTTCAGTTGTAGGTCCTGAACTTTCCTTTCAAGTTTTTCCAAACACCTACGCTGTTCCTGTCGTTCTTTTTGTAAATTATTTAATCCTTCTTTAATTTCTTCATATTGTTTACTTATGAATTGCGTGGAAGTTACTATTTCATCATTGGAAACTTGAATTTTGGATGTTTGTATTTTTAATTCCGATATCTCATTGGATAATTTCGAGATTAAGGCGTTTTGACTGTCGCAGATATCATTTAATTTGGAGTCTAATTCTGATTTCCAGTTGTTAAGCAACCCCATTATTTCCTGCTTAAGTTCTTGCTCACAATGCCTGGGTGACGACTGGTCCGTGCGCGGTCGTTTATTTCTATTTGTTGACAAAGGAATGTCACTTACTTGCACGGTATTTAGGTCCGATTCAGATTGAGAATGTGCAATAGGTGTTGTAGGAGTTTTGGGGGATGATCGCCGCATAGTGATGTCACTCGTAAGCAGTCGACTTAACGGTATAACGTAGTAGGCGCAGGCGTTAGCGAGCGCGGCGCGGCGTACGGCGGGTTCGTAGCGCACGTAGCAAGCTGGATGTGGACGCGTAGCAAGTGGTTCGATGGCGGGGGATTCGTAGCGGTGACGTCGGATTCTCGTAGCACAGGTTCGTAGCACTCGTAGCGTAATACGTATTTTAAAATTCACAGTCCCCTCCAAATGTTACCGTGGTCGAGTGGCTCAGCGCGCAGCACAAGCTCGGCCCACAAACCGGTAGGTGGTTCGAATCCCAACGAATTAGGTAACTTTACGGAGATTTATTTAAGGTCCAGCTGACAAAAGATAAGCTATCTCTGTCTAGGACGGCCCAGTGGGCAGGGTTCACAGATTTAAATTCCTTAAGAGTGACAAGGAATCAATTTTAATACAATTAGCCAATCACAAAAAACAACAACTTAAATAACTCAGCAAGGCGCTCCGTGCAGCGACACACGACCGCGCGCGAGAATTACCACGACGGAACTCGATGATAAATGATGCCATAGCAAAAATTGTTCCACGTGATGAGCATTTTCTGTTGAGAGAATAAAATTGAAGATCCTGGACACCTGATGTGGAACTTCAAGAGCCCAGCTACACTATAACATATACAGGAATGACGTCTTAGCAAGAGTTGTTCAGCCTGATGAGCACCTTCTGTTGATGTATAAAAATTGAAGATTTGGAACACCTGATGTGGAACTTCAAGAGCCCAGCTATACTATAACATATACAGGAATGACGTCTTAGCAAGAGTTGTTCAACCTGATGAGCACCTTCTATTGATGTATAAAAAATGAAGATCTGGAACACCTGATGTAGAACTCCAAGAGCCCAGCTACACCATAACATATAAGGGAATGACGTCTTAGCAAGAGTTATTCAGCCTGATGAGTACTCTCTGTCATCTTATAAAAATTGACGATCTGGAACACCTGATGCGGAAGTCTAAGAGCCCAGCTACACTATAATATATACAAGAATAACGTCTTAGCTAGAGTTGTTTAGTCTGATGGGCATTTCCTGTTGACTTACAAAAATGAAAGATCTGGAACGTCTGGAATAGTCATGCGCGTCCCGTTGTTTTCCCGTCTCCAGGCTCTAAGAATTCGACATCAGACGTTTCAGATCTTCGATTTTGACGACCCCATTGTCGCTGGCATAAGCAACAGGATCCGCGTACGAAGTCGCTGGCAGAAGCTAGTTTGAAATAAAAACGAAAAAGTTTAACATGCAGATAAAAATACTATATTGTTACTATGTTAACAAAAGTAAAACAGAGATTGGGTGGAATCTCGCATCATAAATAATAAATTAGACTGTCCAAGTAGGAACAAGGCAACGGTGCCTATGGAATACGTCGGGCACTGACTCTTACTTCTGGCCACATAATATATGAAAAATTTAACTACTCACAGCGCTGTGATGACACACATTCCGTCACATATTGCTACCGAAGCAATAACTGGTTCCCGCACGAAGATGGTAAGCCAGACGTTCACCTGGGCACTGCTTGACAGTGTCCTTCGAAGCCTGGACTCGCTGAGGATACTGGAAGACCCCTTCAATACACTTAGCGAAGGCGTGCTGAAGCTGAAGCGGGTTGCTGGAAACGGAAGTGAGCGGCAGACACAGTGAGTAATCCTTGGGGTCATCTACCACGCAGGGCCGGCGGCAGGCACCAGCGCCGACGCGAGGTCCCACGGATGTGGTACTTCCCTCATGAAGTTGGTCAGATGAAACGATGAGTCAATGATGTCAAAGACCTCTCAGGTTGTCCTTGAAGACCGCAGACTGCAGACACAAGGCACCATCTGGGATGCGTATGTAGACCGGCAACGGTATGATGGCGTTGAAGTTCTCTTGGCATCACCCACTGTCAACAGATGACAAGTGAGCGCAGCCCGCCATTGGCTGTCCTACGAGAAGCTCAGATTACGACAGATAGCTTTGCAGATTCACCAATAACATTGCTTCTAAATTAATACAACGGCCATGGACCGGAGTCCGGCACCAAGAAAATAAAAAAACGCGCGCACGCGGGCGCTAATTAAATTATAAGTTTCACAAGTTCTGCTTTTATTTATAACAAAATAAACGAAAAGCTCAATACATATATACCCCTTACTGTTATACAATTGCAAAGTAACGCTAACTGAATGGTTAAAATCGCTAACTTATGAGGATACAGAAAATATTCTAGCCAAACTTAGTTGAGTTTTCACCCGAGTTCTGTCGCTCAAAAACACCCAAAACCCACACATTCACATGACCGCAACAATCTCAATCACACTAACACACACACACGCACATATACAAACACACAATCTTACACTGAGCTACTTATTTATACTTATTTTGCTATGTTTACTTCTTCTCTTTTGTTTAGTATAGTTATATTGGTCTCACCATTGTTAATTATGTTAATATTTTTACGGGAAGTTGCGAGACAGTCCCAACACAAGTACTTTCGTAACTTACTGGAACTGCCTCAATGTATGTCTAAAAACAATGTATGAGATATAAATAAAGGTTTTATTATTATTTTATTATTTATTGTGTGCGTTTCTTAAATCTATAGATTTGAAACAGTATTTATTAATTAATACATTACCGTATCCCACACGCGAATATAACTTATTTGTCCGAGTTCAAGTGATCTTTGCAAAAAAAATAATATTTAAATGCCGTCTAACCTATCACTAAATGCGAGTGAGTGTCCTTTTTAAGTAAGGTTATGAAAAAACTAAAAGAGAATGGGCAAAAATATATGAAACTTGGGACCACCCAATAGCAATAAGATGTATGTCGTTGGATAGGGCTTTTCATTTGGAACAATAGTTGTTAAGAAACCTTTGTTGTTACAATTGTCCGTTCGGAGTTATAAGGCTCATAAGTTACATTATAAACGAGTATTTTAGCCTGTCTACAGATCTACTTGTTTTAACCATTAGAGAATTGAGAACCGGTTCGTGTTGCATAAACCGGGAACTTCGAGACAACACTGTTAAGCATAGTATTTATTCTGATAAAAATCACACAGTCAACTTTTATATTTAACTTGGGCTTGCTCCTGTTTGTTTTCGATAATAGATAAAGTCTACTAGTTTACCCAGAAAAAGTCTATTCACTCTTACTTTGAAGAAATTCGAGTTGTATGCCTTGGGGAACACAGACGCAGGTAGTGTTCTACTATTTTGCCGTGCGCAATAAGAAGAATATTTGGAATCGCTTAGTGCGAATGGAATGGCGACTAGGGATGGATGGAGATTTGCAGTTCATGTAGATGTCCGATGCTGGATATTTTTCAATTTAGATGCACTGCATTTGGGCCAGTGGAATGAGGTTGTGGAATTCGTGAGCTCGCTCCATTTTAGGTCTCATCTTTAGCAAGAGCGAATATAAAAATAAAACAAAAAGGCAACCTTGCGACGATGAGATGAGCTAAGCTGTGAAGTTTAGCTTCCACCAGCTTCACGTCGTCGCCAATGAATCTAAGGAACTCTGCGTTCCACTGGGTCAAGTGCAGAAGTTTGTATTTAACTGAGCCATCCCACAGGTTAAGTTGGGTTAGATTGCTGCGATACTCCATGCAGAATTGGACTTGCCGGCGCAAAAGCTATGCAGGCGTAAAGTATCACTTTACTCTATTTAGGATACCCAGTTTTTTTGCCACAGTTTGGGCTTTGTGCTCAAAATTGGTGCCGAAGTTGACACTGGATATCAACTCCATGCCCAGAAGCTGAACAATGTACCCGGAAAAGTGCAGTTGGTCGAAATAAATCCATAAAGGATCTCCTACCCAGAGCGGGGTGAGAGGGATTGTCAGTCTTGTACGACTACATGTTGATCCTTCAATAACCCTTTACATTCCTGGGTCACGGTTTCTTTATGAGACAGTCCCGCGACCCCGGCGGGCTTTAGCTCTCTAAGGGGGGTACTGTAGGATTGCTGCCAGCTCTTTGAGGCGCGCACCTCCGGCAAGACTTGAGTCTCCGTCTACGTCTACGGTGACCGAAAATCGCCTCGCGACATCCGATGCCATGGGCATCTCTCGCGGGGGTGAGTCGTAAGGTGGAAGCTGTCTTCTCCCTCACGCGCACCGCCTCGCGTGTTAAGAATGTGCTGCAGAATATGAGTTGGAGAGAAAACATAGCAGACTCCTGTTTAACTCCGGAATCAATAGACATAAGCTCAGAGAACAGCCATCAACGACAACACTGATTGATCGTTCATTAAGACAGTCTGATATTTAGCTGTCAAAGGCTTTCGAGAATAATCAGTATATAAGCAAGTTTTCTTCTCAGTCATATAAACGTGTATCCAGACATGTTATCCCGTTTACTAATAACACGTACCGTGGATTTTATTCCGTACTAGTCTAACACAGTTCCTACCGATTCACCCAGTGCCGTCTTAAGTCTACTCTGCGCCGGAGTGCGGGACTCAGCCTGCGCCCTCGTTTTTTTTTACACGGTAGCGCGACCGACGACACACTGCAGTATGAAGGGGTCCTAGTAAACCAAGAAAACACAATACACGTAATTTTGATAGTTTATTTGTTTATTGAGGGGGGAAGCCCGCTACCTCCCGGTACCACTCCCTGGTCAAGGAAATGTGTTTTTGTAACCTAACCCCAAAACTCGTTATATATATATATATACATAATAGGCGTATTCCAAAAACTTGGTATCTTTTAGCATAAGGAGGGAGGTGCCCCCTGTGTCCTGGCACCACTGTTATGTAAAGGGAACGACCAGACCCCGCCATCCCCCTCGAATCTAACCTGTCCTTGCGGGGGTCTGTCGAGGCACCTTGATAAGTAATCAATTATTTGACCTAGGATTCAAGACAGAGCGAAGCGAGCTTGGGACTTTGGGGCACCCCGACACGGACAGGTTAGGTTACTTTTAACCTTGTACGCAGAAATAGGAGCTCCTATTTCGCCCAATAGGCGCCCCCGGGCGCTCTGCGCCCGGGTGCACCGCACCCCTTGCACCCCCTGGTAAAGACGGCCCACCCAGACGGATTCACCCAGTGTGTGAGGACTCATTGGATGTTTTAAAGTTGCAAAAAAAAAAATGGCAGGAGTTACGTCGCCTCCAGACGCGTCCCGAAGATACAGTGTGTACGAGACTAAAGAATTAAATAGGTACCTACTAAACATTTATAAAAAAGTTGAAAAGTTGTTTTGAATAATTATATTTGTTTCTCTGGCCTTATAAGTCTCATAACTCCGAACGGACAGCTATCACAAAAAAATTGTCTGAACAATAGTTGTTCCAAATGAAAAGACCTATACAACGACATACATCTCATTGCTATTGGAAGGTGGTCCCAGGATGCCCATTCTCTTTTGTAATAGATCCAAAAACTATTATGATATCTGAAAAGATCGCTCAACGAGGATTCCAAAAAGTAGTTATACATAAGTGTATAATCCGTGCGGCGGTTACTGAGTATTTTGCAAATTAAAATGGCCAACATTGTGAAACCATTCTTTGCTGTTATGAGAAAAATACGAAGTATGATTTCAAAGTAGGTACTAGTCGTTTCAGATTGCTTAATGCCCAAATATCATATGCGCAATGAAGGTTAGTCGTTTTCAGTGCTTTATGTTCCTGGCATTTCATTGTAAAATGACTGCAGATTGTCATTGTTCAATGCAAATTGAGTTACTATGAGGAAAGTAGCAGGTTACAAAATATAACCGCTACAACACACTAAAGAAAAACCATAAAAAGATGTCAAAAGAGGTACCCATAAGTTTGTGATAGAGCTTTCAATATGATAAAACGATAGGATTTATTTCGGCTTGTTTTTAATCACGGTGTTGACGATTACAGAGCCTGTAGCCAAACGGCAAGCGACAATCGTTAACGTTCAGCAGTCGTTAATACATTTTCAACTTTATACCCCCATCGCATAAGGTTGAAAATCTAGTACCTAAAGACTGCCGAGCGATAGCGAACGAAACAAACGAAAACTATCTGTAATCTTTGATAGAGTCAACTTTATGCGATGGGGTATAAAGTCAAAAATGTATTAGCGACTGCTGAACGTTAGCGATTGTCGCTTGCCATTTGGCTACAGGCTCTGTACTGTGCACGACTGTACAATCGGCAAAGTTGAATCATGACCCATTTTGACAATAAACCGTTTGCATCCGTCAAAGATCAGGTTGTTACCATGGATATTGGGTCCGATTGCGTTTCTTCGGCGCACTTAAATAATGCCGAATAATAGACTTAAATTAGTCTAAAATTCGTACTAATATTATTGCTATTGCGTTTGTTAATTAATTATGTCCACAACATTATTTATGTCCAATTCGGATTTAGGTTCGAAGAGAAACGCAATCGGACCCATTAAGTTTACGCGAATGTGGACTTGTATTTGAACGTTTGTAAAAAATAAGCTTATGGTGGGTCATGATTCTGTAGCGGAGTACTGCTTACTGGTGCCAGCAGTGGGATGCAACTTGACCAAATAACACAACGGTACGGTGGTTCGATTTGATATGCATAGGTATATTTCATAATATGGCACACAAATACAATTATTATGACTTATGATTACTGAGATTAACTTAGATAATTTGGTTTAGCGATCACAAAGAAAATACAGCAGATTATTAGTGAGAGGTTTGTAAAAGGGCACACATACCCGTAAGCATGGTATAATAATATACTTCGCCAGGTATGGCACTCCGAAACACAGTGGTCACGTGGGTGACACAAGCCTACGTCATCATCGCTATCTGCTGGTTCTCAAACTTTACAGTTTGGGGAAATTTAACCTAATAAAACATTGACCTAATTATTACATTACTGCTAACTTTTGCACGTGGCTTCCATCCCCTACCTCAGCGTAGTAGATTTTCAGTGACAAAAAGCATTATTTATCTATCCTAGGATAAAAGATAACAAAGAAACTTTTCGACGTTCACAAATAAAAATGTTTGAGTGCCGCTGGTTACACAGTCACTGAGCGAGACAGGCATACGCATAAAACAAGGATAGCGATACACGACAAAATGGCGGCATGACAATGACACAGCCCGTTCCTGTGTTACCAGTAGTGTGTGGTTATAACTCCCTAAGCGCATTTATTACTTAAGCGAATACGATAAAACGCTGTGGTTTTATTTAACAATTCTGTTGGTATACGTATTGAATTGTTTCGTTTGCTATGCTAAATATAATTTAAATGTTTTATTTATTTTTTAAACAAAATAATAATTGAAAATGTTTCCTTATTTTCGTATTTTGTTGCAATTAAGTGGCAACTGGAAAGTGACGTCAACATGTGTCACTGCGGGAGTGCCAGACCTTGTTTTTTTAGACTATGCCCGTAAGGATATTCAAAGGAAGTGACCACAGACAATATCAATCAGTCAAAACATGACATAGAGTATAAATGTTGAGAATACCATTTTCAATATATTTAACAGATTCAACTTTGTCGATTGTATATAAACTTTGTTTCTCTTACTTAAGGTAGCTTGTTTTATCCACCTGTTTATTCTCTACTAACCTTAACATCGTAAACCGGGGCTCTGAACCCACTTAGGTCACAGTCCGAGGACAAACGATCATAGACCTAACGATTGCTACAGAAAACGCGACTAACCACATCACTAACTGGCACGTATCGGACGAGACTTCCTGCTCTGACCACAGAAGAATCCGCTTCACATTGACCACCAACACGAGGAAACCCACACCGAGGCGAATCCCGCGGCGCACTGATGTGCCTGGATATAAACGCCTCCTAGCCTCCTTGCTGGCTAGACACCTATCACAAGTAACCATAAGAGACCCAACCCAACTAGAATACACAGTAACAAAACTATCGGAATATCTAACAGAAGCTTACCATGCATGCTGTAAACTAAGAGCGCCAAAAACCAGTCATGAGAGGAATCCCTGGTGGAACGCTGAACTTGGTAAACTCAGAGATGCATTACGTAAGCAATTCAACAGAGCCAAAAACACTAGACTCCCAAACGACTGGGAACTGTGTGAGATATTATTATTATTATGTAACTATAACCCATTATTGTATAACGTAAATTAAAGTATTAGTATTAAGTAATTTAAAGAACAGTATCGTCCCTTTTTTACCGACTTCAAAAAAAGAAAGAGATTTTTTTTATCGTGGTTATATCATCAAATGAGGCCTCCCACCCTGGGCAGGGCGGGAGGGACTGTCAGACTTGTACTGATTAAAATCCACGGTGTCCTTCAATAGCCCTTTATGTTCCGGGGTCACGGTAAGGAAATAAGTCCCGCGACCCCGGCAGGCTTTGGCCCTCTGAGAGGAGGTCCCCGTCATTATGCTGACGCTCTTTGAGGCGCGCGTGGAACACGACGCGCCGTCGACCCGGGCATGGTCCATGGTCGGACAGCGAGTTGCCCTTTACTCGCTGTCCGCATGCCCGCGCCTACGGTGGCCGGAGATCGTCTTGCGACGTCCGACGCCGTGGGCGTCTACCACTGCGGTTCGGCCGGAGGGAGGACGCTGTCCTCTCCCTCTCGCGGCCCGCCTCCTCCTTCGCGAACATTACTGCTACGCAGAAGGAAGCGACCGCTTCCCACTCCGTATCGCCCCGCAGCATGGCCTCGACCAATGCCGGGCGCGAGAGGTCTCCGCCTATCGCCTCCGGGAGGACACGGCGGTGCTCTGCCCAAGCGGGGCAGTCCTGCACCGTATGCTCCACCGTGTCCTCCGGGCGATCTTCGCAGTGGTGACACCCAGGCGTCTCTTCCCTCCCTATCCGACACAGGTACCTCCCGAAACTTCCGTGTCCGGTGAGGACCTGCGTCAACCGATAGGTCAGGCCGTGACGTCTCACCAGCCACTCCTCAGAAAGGGGTCTTACCGCCGCGATTGCGGCGTGCCCGACATTATTGTCCCTTAAATATTAAGATGTAGTGCTGTATACTTACCTATGTCATACATTGGGCGTCTGTGGCCCCCATAAATCTAGTATGAAGTGTTCACTGCGACAATGGGGAAGGCAAGTGTCAAAGTGACAAGTGACAGTTTGGTCCCATAAGAACTGTCAAATCAAAGGAATTTTCTAAAAAAAAACGATTTATTGATGTAAAATGACTAGATGTTGTGTAATAAGCTGTAAAAATGATGGAACATACAAATTTCCGACAATTCACACTATTAAGAAATAATGGGTAGCTGCTGTGACTGCATTGAGAACAAAAATTGAATTATAACTAAGGAAAAGCTATATAATAAACAAATATCCAGCCTTGCGAAGCCGAGACAGGCCGTTGGTTGAGTTTATTAATGAAATTCTATGATTATACCATAACTAAACAATCGAATACACTTTTCAAAATAATATCTACTTTTCTATTGGAGGTTAAGTACCAGTATTGCATCGCTCCATAAATCATGAAATGGTTCGTCTGGCGGAAGAATTATCACCTGGAACGAGTTTTGTGATAGTTGTGGTGTTAAGAAATTAAATATATTGTGATATTTCTCGAATCTAAATAGAAAAATGGGGTAAAATTACTGACTTAAAACATTATGATATTTTATCAAAATAGAAAGTCAGAAGCAGCATTATATTCTTGTTATAGGAGAAGACAGGTAAAACATACCTAAACTCAAAAATTGAAACCTCAACTACAAGTAATTGTGGATTTATTACGGTAAAATCAAATGTATTACCACTCAATTAAATCACTTTTTTTCCTCTTGTAGATGCACCGCGGCGTCTTAATTCTTCTTTTAGTTTATGCACTTGCATTGACGAATAATTTTCCATATTTGTTTTGTATATAAACTCAATTTTTATAACAATAAATCTTGTTTGTATTTTATACAAGGTAGACATTAATCTGACGTAGGGACCAACTATCGCAGCGCCATCTACGATTAGCTTTGAGTTGCCATCCCCATTAGACTTCTAATGGCGGTGTGCGAGCGGGTTAGGCGATTCTCACACAGCCCCGCATGATGCAGCGTAGCGCGTGGATGCGTGTTCCGTTTGTATGGAAAACACGCACCGCATCCGCATGAACGCGCGTGGATGCATTTTCTGTGTGTTACACTGTGTTAACATCCACGCGCTACGCTGCATCATGCGGGGCAGTGTGAGAATCGCCTTATATTTGTTGATTTATGGCTAAGGAATAATGCGCCTTATCTCGAAGTCTGCTTGTCGTAGAGCGATGAAATATGTAAATTAGATGTGCCTTGACTATGAAAAGATAAATAAAACTAAGTTTCTTATTTGCTTTGTAAAATGGATTTATTTGATAATAAATAAACAGAAAATGGGCGTTGCATGGAATTACCTAAGCGAGTTTGGACGCTTGTTAGGGAGCGCAGTTTTGGAGTGCAGCAACCTGCCACATAGCTTTGTAAATCTGTACTAATATTATAAAGTTGAATAGTTTGTTTGAACGCGCTAATCACAGGAATGTTCGAATTGAAAAATCATCGTTTCAAAATAATACCACAAAAAACTTGAGAGGTGTCAAGGGACACCCGGATGGAACGAAGTTACTGTATACACTCAACAAAAATAATCGTCGCGACTCCACTCCACTCCACTCCGCTCCCCTCCACTCCACTCCACTCTTTGAGCTCTAGCACCCTTTCGCAACGCGCAATAAGGAACTTCGTTCCAAAAAGTGTCGTGACAACTTTTCGTAAGATTTTTTTCCGTCTAGCCCCCTTTCACAACGCGCGATAAGGAACTTCGTTCCAACAAAATAGGTACCTATTTTGTTGGAACGAAGTTTTACTTACTGACTGCCTGGTCATGTAATACTTACTTGCGGCGGTAAGATCCCTCTTTGAGAAGTGGTTGGAGAAGCGCTGCGGCGTCCTCACCTTCAACCTGACGCAAGTCCTCCCGGACGGTTATTGCGGGAGGTACCTCTGGGATTTGTTGGCAGGCGAGGGGAATGGGGAGCAGTTGGAACGCGTGATTTTTGATAAACTCAAAAATTACTGGACGGATTTGTATTTTTTTTTATAATTTGTAACTCTTAGGACAAATAAAAACAAAAAAATGAAACAAAAAGTGAAAAAGAAAATTGTAAGATTTGATCCTGAGACCCCTTGCACGAAAGTCAAGCAGGTTACTAACCAGACTGGCTAGTACGCTGACAGTAGTTTTCAAATAGCGGTTCTACAAATGTCAACAATGACTGAAAATCAACATAATATTATAACATTGCTAATCCCCCAAGGAGAATAGCGTAATTATACATATCCTATTAATTGAAGAGCAGTTTAAGGAATATTTGAGAAAAATTGAATAAATAATATCCAGTGGTTTAGCTTCCAACTCCAAACAAACATTTAAAAACAACAAAATTCTAAATTGCTTATCTCCCAGGGAAAATAGCGTAATAATACATAGCCTATTAACAGAAGCATATTATTAGAAATATTTGAGGAAAATTTGATCGATAACTTTACAGTAGGTTAGGAGATAGATCAAATCAAAAAAACATAAAAAAATTCGAAAATAAAAAAAAGTTGATTTGGCATCAGAATCGATCCCTTTTCTCGAAAAAAAAAACAAAAAGAAAAAAATATTCAATGTACAGGAATGACAGCTCTACGATTTTATTATATGTAAAGATAAAGATAATCAGGATCTCGGAAACGGCTCCAAGGATTTTCATGAAAGTTACAGATTAGGGGTTTTTCGGCTCAAGGAATCGATTTATCAAGGTCCCAGGTTCGAGAAAAGCTCGGTTCCCACGATAAAGACATTTTAAAAACCGAGCGAAGCTCGGTCAACCAGATATTAATTATAATATTGACAAAGGCTTTGTATTTCTGTCATAATACTTTGTTTTATTTTGATTATTTTTCTGACTCGCTGATATTTGTTTTTTACTTGGCGCGCATACATAGTGACAGTAAAGCGACACGATCTGCACTGATCGGCGGGTAAGCACTTGTGAGCCAATAGTTGGCTAACACTTTTTGACACGTTTGCGCGCACTTGACGCTCCATCTAGACATTATATAATCAAAGTATGTTCCATCATTTTTACAGCTTATTACACAACATCTAGGCATTTTACATCAATAAATCGTTTTTTTTTAACCGACTTCAAAAAAAGGAGGAGGTTATCAATTCGACTGTATTTTTTTTTTTTTTTTTTTTTTTTATGTTTGTTACCTCATAACTTGCGCCTGGGTGAACCGATTTTCATGACTCTTTTTTTATTCGAAAGCTGGTGCTTCCCGTGTGGTCCCATTGTCACCATTTCCGGATCTGATGATTGGATCTTGGAGAAATTGAGGGCAACCCTCAAATTTTATTGGCTCACACATAGTTTTTCGCAAATATTATGAAATAATTTTAGTACTTGCGTATGGAAATCATCATCTCATGTAGCTGAGCTGATGATGGAAGGTACAACTCCTCTAGTAAGAAAATTATTTTTGTGTTCGCATATCTCCGGAACTACAAGTCCGATTTAAGTATTTCTTTTGTTGTTGTACTAGGTATCGTTCAACTTAGGGAATACTGCAAGTTTCATCAAAATCGGTTCAGTAGTTTTTGAGATAGGGAATGAATGAAAGAGATGTTAACGATGTTATTACCGGTGCTACGGATTACAAAATTCTAGTGCACATGTAAGAAAATGATGTATTTGACAAGAATTGTGGTTAAATATTTAAACTAAAAAGAGTAAAATAAAAACTTTTTCTAAAAAAAATGTGACCGCCTTCAAAAACAACCACAAAAAAGGGTAAAATAACCTACAAAACTTTTCTTTCGGAAGTCGGTGGCAAAAGAGACAATGAAATTAATAAAAAAAGTCACCGACTTCCGAAAGAAAAGTTTTGTAGGTTATTTTACCCTTTTTTGTGGTTGTTTCTGAAGGCGGTCACATTTTTTTTAGAAAAAGTTTTTATTTTTCAGAAAATTCCTTTGATTTGACAGTTCTTTTGGGACAATCTTGTCACTTGTCACTTTGACACTTGCCTTCCCCAATCGGCCTCTAGACTCCTTTCAGTATTTTTTGATATTCTTTTAGTTTCTGATAAGTATAGCCATTCACGCCCAGTTGAAAAATTCATCCTGTATACAATTCCCACTTCACCGAAAAATCAATAATAATACAGTTACATCGATCGTATTGCGAGACCAAGTCTTCTCGAAGGTTCCACAAGGTTCTCGACTATTTTACTGAAGATTGGTATGGAAGTTTCTAGAAAATTCAACCCTGACTTACGGCCCGACCACACGGGCGGCGCGGCTGCGGCGCGGCGCCTGAGCGGCGCCGCTGCGGTTTTCTACATACAAAAATGCATTGTAGCCACATGGCGCCGTGCGGTGTGCTCCGGCGCCGCGCCGCGCGCTCGTCGGAATCGAGACGAGGCGGGGAGGGGTGTAGCAGAGCGGAGCCGGAGCGGCGCCGCTCGCAGTTGTTTGTTTGGTGGGCAACCCCTCATTTTACCGCCGCTGCGGCGCCGCCGCGGCTCCGTAGAACGTTGCGACGCCGCTCTGCCCGTGTGGTCGCTAGCGCGGCGAAATGGCTTGCGGCGCGGCGCCGCGCCGCCCGTGTGGTTTGGCTCTTAGATGTTTCGAGATAACTCAGGAATGTTCCAGAAGGTATAGGACTGTATAGAAGTCCATGGATGTTTCTAGAAATTTCGACCATCTTCTAGAAACATTTAGTGGGTCCGGTCGGGGTATATAAAGGGCACTGATGACTTGCTAGTCTCGTCGCCTGGTGATCAACACGTAGGCCAACATGGTGTGGAGGAAGCGGAGAACCTATCCAATGGATCCTCCTCCGACTAATTCCACACCACCGCCATCACTGCCGATCCACATCATCCAGACCAACCTCCAACATAGCCAGACTGCCACGGCTAGCTTACGCAGGGCCCTGGAGGTAAAACCCAGAACTATCGCACTGATCCAAGAGCCGTGGATCAGAAACAACAAAATCTGCGGCCTCAGTAACATCGGAGGTAAGATAATTGTTGACACACACAGATCAGACAAACCAAGAACATGTGCTACATACCCAAAGAAATCCCCACCGCGCCTCTCACTCAATTCTGTTCCAGAGATCTGACAGCCGTCAGGTCGCAGACAGGAAGCGACGTCCCTGATGTCGTACTGGCCTCAGTATACATGCCAGGCGAGGGCACAGACTGCCCACCGAAGGAAATGGCTGACCTAGTGCGACACTGCGAGGACGCCAAACTAGACCTGATCATATGCACTGACTCAAACGCGCACCACCCACTCTGGGGCAGCAACGCACCGAACGCCAGAGGAGAGGTACTATCCACCTATTTATTCTCTACTAACCTTAACATCGTAAACCGGGGCTCTGAACCCACTTGGGTCACAGTCCGAGGACAAACGATCATAGACCTAACGATTGCTACAGAAAACGCGACTAACTACATCACTAACTGGCACGTATCGGACGAGCCTTCCTGCTCTGACCATAGAAGAATCCGCTTCACATTGACCACCAACACGAGGAAACCCACACCGAGGCGAAACCCGCGGCGCACTGATGTGCCTGGATATAAACGCCTCCTAGCCTCCTTGCTGGCTAGACACCTATCACAAATAACCATAAGAGACCCAACCCAACTAGAATACACAGTAACAAAACTATCGGAATATCTAACAGAAGCTTACCATGCATGCTGTAAACTAAGAGAGCCAAAAACCAGCCATGAGAGGAATCCCTGGTGGAACGCTGAACTTGGTAAACTCAGATATGTATTACGTAAGCAATTCAACAGAGCCAAAAACACTAGACTCCCTAACGACTGGGAACTATACAAAGAGACCCTGTACACATATAAAAAGCAAATCCGAATAGCCAGAAAGACAGCCTGGCGCAAATTCTGTGAATCTATTGAGACCAATAACGAAGCCGCAAGGGTAAGGAAAATCCTCTCAACCGACCAGGACTGAACCCTTGGA
Source organism: Agrotis clavis (assembly GCA_954870645.1). Lineage (NCBI taxonomy): Eukaryota > Metazoa > Arthropoda > Insecta > Lepidoptera > Noctuidae > Agrotis > Agrotis clavis. The sequence continues at coordinate 3,917,230 of OX940944.1, forward strand.
ACGCTGAAAAAACCCGACAATACATATACACTCACGGACCTGGAAACCAGTAAGGTCCTTCTTGAGACTCACTTCCCCGACTGTAAACTCCTAGAGGACAGGACATGGGAGGCAGAACCAGACTGGACCCCAACGGATATGGACTGGTCCAGAGCCCACAGCATAATAACGGAAGACCGGATAAGGTGGGCCATTAACACCTTTCAGCCATACAAGTCCCCAGGACTAGATGGCATCTTTCCGGCCCTACTACAGTGGGGGGTTGCACATCTACTACCATACCTGATGGAAATCTATCAGGCCTGCATAGCACTTAGACATATACCCCTAGCATGGCGGGAGGTAAAAGTCACCTTCATACCCAAACCTGGCAAAACGGACTACACCCAACCCAAGGCTTATCGACCTATAAGCCTCACATCTTTCCTACTGAAGACCCTCGAGAGACTCTGTGATAGGTATATCCGAGACGGACCTCTTCGGGAAAAACCGCTTCACAAACAACAGCACGCATACTCCACGGGCAGATCAACGGAATCCGCGCTACATAGCGTAGTATCCAAGATTGAATGTGCAGTGGACCACAAATGCTCAGCACTGGCCGCCTTTATTGACATTGAGGGCGCCTTTGACAAAACCACGTTCAACAGCATCAACATGGCCTTAGACAGGCACAACATAGACCCGACCCTGAGCGGATGGATTAGCAACATGCTCAAGCAAAGAGCTGTACAAGTTACAGTAAATGACACTACAAGGGCCATCGTGGCGAAAGGCTGCCCACAAGGGGGAGTCCTCTCACCGCTACTATGGAACCTGGTTGTAGATAACCTCATTAAAACACTAAATGATAACGGCTACTTCACTGTAGGGTATGCCGACGATATAACCATAATAATAAATGGCACTCACGAAAATACCCTGTGCAACCTCATGCGCCAAGCATTGAAAATAGTGGAGGACTGGTGCAACAAACACCAGCTATCAGTAAATCCTTCAAAAACCGAGCTGATTCTCTTCACAAAAAAGAGGAAGCTACCGACCCTACAGCTTCCACGTTTCTTTGGAACCACCCTAAGCCTATCAACTGAAAACAAATACCTGGGCATCTTTTTGAATAAACAGCTGAATTGGGCAAAACACATCAACTACATCACTACAAAAGCCAGCATATCCCTATGGCAGTGCAAGCGAATGCTTGGCAGGAATTGGGGGATCAGTCCCAAGATCACTCACTGGCTATATACCACTGTCATACGACCGACAGTCACGTACGGCTCATTGGTCTGGTGGCCCAGAACAAACCTGAGCACAACCCAAAAAGACCTCGAAAAGCTGCAGCGATTTGCTTGTATGGCAATTACTAGCTGTATGAGAACTGCACCCACCGCTGCCCTACAGGCAATGCTTGGACTGCCACCTCTACACCTCATCGTGCAGAAAGAGGCGGCCCTAGCCGCCTTTAGGCTTCATGCCCTGGGAACCCTAAACAAAGACTCCAGAATTAAACACACGCGAATTAAGAATGATGCGATCGAACAACAGCCAATGATGGCATCACCCTGCGACAAAGCCCCAAGACAATACCACTTTGAAAAGCACTACAATATCACACTTGCAGAAGAGCAGTGTGACTATTCAGGCCCGAAAGAGCTGAGGATATACACAGATGGATCAAAGAATGATTCCGGAACCGGGGCTGGAGTCTTCTCACACGACCTTAACATAAATATATCCAGCCCGCTGGGAATGTACAACACCGTCTACCAGGCGGAATGCATGGGCGTTATACAAGCAGCATATGCGATAGAGGCCAGAAGAGTTACGGACACCCATATACGTATACTCTCTGATAGCGCCTCAGTCCTTCAATCGTTGGAGAAACAATATACCACTTCAAGCTTAATACTAGAATGTCACAATGCACTAGAACGTCTAACGGTATCTAATCGCAACAAAGTGACACTACAATGGATTAAAGGACACAGCGGATCATTGGGCAACGACGCGGCTGATGAACTAGCTAGGAGAGCATCCAGCGCATCAGTTAGCGGACCTGAACCCATTATACCCATCCCCTTCAACCAGATACGTAGATGGCTGCAGGAGCGCACCCTCACACAAGCAGAGAGTTGGTGGACCTCGACACCAGGCTGCAGGCAATCCAAGGAAGCCCTGCCATCCCTAGATGGCAGGCTAACCAGACGTCTTTTACGCCTGGACAGGACCGGCATGCGTCTGCTGACAGGGACCATAACGGGACACTGCTCCCTAAACAAACACTTCCACACAATAGGCATAACGGACAGCCCCCTGTGCAGGGCTTGCATGGAGACTGAGGACCGTAAACCGTCGCGCATGTGCTCTTCGAGTGCACAGGTGTCACACAGATCAGGACAGAGACCCTCGGGACACCCAGGACTTACACAGATGTTCTCCACAGACCAAAGAACCTGATCAACTTCTGGAGGGAGGTGGGCTGGTTGGAATAAGCCACCAAGGCCACTATGGCCCACGCACAATGGTCCACATGAAGGACTAAGTGCGGAAACTAAAACCCCTAACATAGAACAAGGGCACTGATTGGCGACCTGAATCAGTCTGGTTTAGATTACGATCGAAGCGACTCGAAAGTGAACTCGAGGTATCTACAAGCAACTTTTAGTGTGTTCAAGTGTGTGTTTTAGTGGTGAATAGTGTTGAGTAGCGTTTAATGATTGTTATGATTTGTGTGTAATTAAAGATTATTTGGTTTTAATTGGTGTTGATTAATTTATGTACCCAGCGCTCGTAACAATACCAAAACTGTTCATTAAAGTTTACCCCTGTTGGCCACTTACAATAATGACTTTGTATACAAAATAAAATAAACTGAATTTAAATACAAAACCTGCCGAGTGCGAGTCGGATTGACGTACGAAAGGTCCCGTACCAACTATAAAAACAGCAAAAAACCCATTTTTATATGAATGAAATTGAAGTACCACATTAGCGATGCAAGCCTTGAGGTTGGACTAAAGATGAACATGTCTGTACAATATCGGTGCAAGATGCCTTGAAGCCAATGAAACGCAGTACCTCAGAGCGAGACAAATTTATTTTGATAAACCTAATGCTTACATACCTTGCCGTGCAACGAAACCATAGCGAGATGCAAATCGACAACAACGCCATCTATCGAGCTATCAGGTACTATCCTTTTACAAAATATTAGTACATACATGCCTTAGGATTGCGTTGTGACCGATCAAACTCTTTATTCTTATTTATAATCTGAACATGTCAAAGACCAAGCTCATGACCAACAGCTTCAAAAGGAGCATAAACGTAGGTAAGGAGAATATACAATATGGCAAAGAATATGTCTACTTCGGCCAAGTAATCTCTTTCCAGGCAAGACAAGGCAGAGAAATTGCAAGACGCACTGAAAACGCCTGGAAGAGTTACTGGTCCATGAAAGAGGTTTTCAAGGGCGCTCTGCCCATGTCTCTAAAAAGAAAACTTATGGAAATGTGTTTTCTCCCTTCTCCCCATCTTGACCTACGGTGCACAAACTTGGTCTTTGACAATAATCCAAAAGTCCAAACTCAAGGTTTGCCAACGTGGAACATATGGAGTGCAGTATCTTAGGTGTTAAATTAACAGATCACGTTCGAAACACTGCACTGCGCTCCAAAACACAAATCATTGACGTGGCTCAAAAGGCTGCCAAACTTACATGGGACTGGGCAGTACATGTCTGCCGCATGCCGAACGAGCTGTGGGCACGAAAAGCTGACTGGTGTCCTGAAACAGCGACGCGGGGCCGCGGTAGACCTTGAACGAGATGACGGGACGAGCTGGATGTCTTCCTTGAGAATTGGAAAGAGGTGGTGCAAAGTCGCGAACGTTGGAAGGGATGTAGGGAGGCCTTTGCCCAGCAGTGGGACAGTTCAGGCTAATAATAATAATAAGTACTTACACTACACACACACTTCGCAAGTCACTCATGAATGAAAGCCCATTGAATGGGAGCCCCATAAATATATTGCTTTTTTGTGTTTTAGTAGTTTATTGTTTCATCAGCAACTGATATACATCATCTGTGAAAATTAAAACTCTTTAATTATCACGGTTCATGAGGGCAACAGCAACAGCCTGGTTACGGACGGACGAACAGCAAAGTTTTACTAATAGAGTCCCATTTTACATTTTGGTTTCGAAATCCAAAAAAAAACTTTTGTTTTAGTTTAAACCATTTATTTTGTTTAAAAATTAAATATATTACATTACTTTATATTATTATTGCTTTTCTCTGTTATGTACCCTAAGATGTACATACAATGTACTTACTTGTCTAAAACTTTTGGCACATATTTCACATTGGTACTGTTTTTCATCGCTATGTGTTCGAATATGACTCGACAATGTACCTTTTCTATTAAAACTACGGAAACATATATCACACTTATAAGGTTTTTCACCCGTGTGTGTTATCATATGATTCTTCAAAACAGATGACGCACTAAAACTACGCTGACATATATCACATTTGTAAGGTTTTTCACCCGTATGTTTATTCCGCACATGAATATCCAAAGCATGTTTTTGAATAAAACTCTTTTGACACACATCACATTTATAAGGTTTTTCACCCGTATGTATTCTTACATGTTTAACTAAATTATTTTTATGATTAAAACCACGATCACATATATCACATTTGTAAGATTTCCCAGAATTGTGTCCGGAAATAGTATGATTTTTTAACATTTGGTGATTTATAAAACTTAGCTGACATATTTCACATTTGTAAGGTTTTTCGCCAGTGTGTGTGCGAATATGACTGTCTAAATAAGTTTTTGTACGAAAACTACATGGGCATGAGTCACATTTGTAAGGTTTTTCACCAGTGTGAGTAAGTACATGATGTTTTAAATGAGCACTTTGACTGAAACGTTTCGGACAAATTTCACATTTGTAAGGTTTTTCACCAGTGTGTACACGTAAATGAACAGTTAATAATTTATTTAAACGAAAGCTACGTTGACACACATTACATTTGAAAGGTTTTTCACCGGAGTGTATGCGCATATGATTGGTTAAATGATATTTTAGTACAAAGCTACGCTGACAAATATCACATTTGTAAGGTTTTTCACCTTTTTTTCGATTATTTTTCTGTAAATTCTTAATTTTGGTTTTAGTTTCAGGTTTGGACTTTAAATTTTGTGATTTTCGCTTTACTATTGGCCTTGATATTTCAATTTTCTTTTGCTGGGTTGTAATTTTTTCTTCCATATTTCCTGTTAGTATTTCAGAAGTTGTTTTCTTTGCGGCGAGACCCTCTGAAATGACAAGAAGGTAAATAATATCACGCAGCACTGAAAAATATGGGATGTAGTAACGAGTAACAAAAAGGTAACTTCGCAAAATTAAACAGACCATTTCTATTTACAAATTACTGTTGTTCTTGCCGGGGTCGCGGGACTAACGAGCTACCGTGACACCGGAACGTAAAAGGCTATTAAAACACAGTGGTATTTAAGCAGTACAAGTCTGACAGTCACTTCTGCCGCGGGGTGGAGGGACTCATTTGATAATATTACAATGTTAAAAAAAATACGGTTGCTACTTTAAGACCTTTTTAGAAATAGTGTAGCTTCCATAATACTACGTTCGTAAATACGTAAAACTATAATTTAATCAATGTAATAGGAGAAGCGACATAGCCCAACGAATTAGCAAGTTGAAATGGCAGTGGGCAGGCCATATAGCACGCAGAACTGATGGCCGATGGGGCCGTAAGGTTCTCGAATGGCCTACGCTGCGCTTGCCGTGTCGTTGCCATTCGAGAACCACCCACTAGGTGGACAGACGATCTTATGAAGGCCACAGGATCACGCTGGATGCAGACCGCTTACAACCGGTCCTATTGGAAGTCTATACGGGAGGCCTATGTTCAGCAGTGGATGTCTTACGACTGATGTGATGATGAATGGGAGAAGATATATCACAAATAAATGTTTCATATTTTGGAATATGTAAATAGAATTTCACCGAAAAATGCGAAATAGTACAGACGCCAGCAAGTCAACCTACCTCAATCTGTCAAAGTTTAATAGCTTTACAACCTTATCACAATAGTGGAAGGTTAATGTTTGATTGGTAAAATTTTACAGATTCGGGTAGGTTGACCTACTGGCATCTGTACATTCACGAGCAATAACATGTATACATTAAACAAAATTCAAACGCAATTTACTCGTAAAATACTGGTTTCCTCTTTGAATTAAGTCATTTTTCATAATGGTATGGCTTCCAAAATAGAAGTGTAATGCAAAAGTTTAATCAATATGTTGGCAGAACATCGCTTTTGAATACTGCTTAGTGTATACATACTATTGCTCGTGACTGTACATTTTCGTTTACGTTACAAATGAAAAAAAACGTGTGAAATACTCTTTGATAATGTCACGAACCAGTTATTAATTAAACCTGTAATAATACGTAAAAACTTACCTTCCACAGAAGGTTCGACTTTTATTTCAACATAATTTTCACGACTGTGATGTTCCTCCTTCAGGCTGACTTCATCATCATCATCAGCAGACAAATCTTCACCTAAATCATTGCCATCTTCCTGCCATGGATCACCTATCGTCATGTTTTCTGTTGATGATGTGGTAAGTCCTCCAAAATACTCCAATTTGCCTTCGTATATTAATGGAGTCCCCGGCTTAAAAGAAAAATCATCATCATCAACAGCTTATGATGTTCCCACTGCTGGGACACAGGACTCCTTTCTGTGTGAGTGGGCCAGCCTATGACCAGAAAACCTCCTTTTCCTTAGCGTGATAAAATCATCAAATGAGTTCTCCCACCCAGGGCAGGGCAGGGCAGGAGGGAATGTCAGACTTGTACTGATTTAAATCTACGGTATTCGTTATAAATAAGATAAATAGAACTCTATGTTGAGTTATTTCTGGATATTTTCAGTTTGGAAAGAGAAAAGACGGCCATTAAAGTAAGTAACAACAACATACATTAAGCTTTTTTTTTAACCGACTTCAAAAAAAGGAGGAGGTTCTCAATTCGTCGGAATCTTTTTTTTTTTTTTTTTATGTATGGTCCCCGATTTCTCGAAGACGCCTGGACCGATTTGGAATTTTTTTCTTTTGTTTGAAAGGGTATACTTTCCAATTGGTCCCATGATCACCAGGTCAGGATCTGATGATGGGATCCTAGAGAAATCGAGGGCAACCTTCAAATTTTATAGGCACATAGTACCATTTTCATATATTTTCTAAAGCTGTTCAAGTATTTGCATCTGATAATCATCATCTCAGGTGGATGACCTGATGATGGAAGGTACAACTCCTTAACAGTAAGGAGTAGGCATCGATTAATTTACTTTGTGTTCGCATATCTCCGGAACTACAAGTCCGATTTAAGTAATTCTTTTTTTGTTGTACTAGGTATCATTTAACTTAGAGAATACTGCAAGTTTCATCAAAATCGGTTCAGTAATTTTTGAGATATGGAATTTTATTAGCTTAATGTGTACATGAGTGATGTAAGTACTGGTGCGAAGGATTACAAAATTCTAGTGCACATGTAAGAGAATAATGTTCTTGACAAGAATTCGGGTTGAATATTTAAACTAAAAAGGGAAAAAAAACTTTTTCAAAAAAAATGTAACCGCCTTCAAAAACAACCACAAAAAAGTGTAAAATAATCTACAAAATAACTTTTCTTTCGGAAGTCGGTGGCTAAAAAGACAATGAAAAGAAAAAAAACAAAGGCACCGACTTCCGAAAGAAAAGTTATTTTGTAGATTATTTTACACTTTTTTGTGGTTGTTTTTGAAGGCGGTTACATTTTTTTTTAATCCTTCCCCCTTTTTCAAAACTACTGCAACTCCTGAGAGCCAGAATCAACAGTGGCAACCACCAGAAAACCGTCGAGACAATGAAGCTCGACGTGTCCTGGAGAATGAATTTACCTGTCTTGGATCCTGCAACGAAATTAATCAGAAAAGTGGAAAATACTCTAATGGGAAACTATTAAGCAATATTGTTAAGATATACTGATAAAATTTGGTGTAAAATAAACTACGATTCTATTGTCCTATTGTTGGACGAAGATCTCCCCCGTGGGTGACTCGCCGTCCGATCATGGACATGGCCGAGTCGACGGCGCATCGTGTTCCGCGCGCGCCTCGGAGCTGTCAGGAATATGACCTAGCCTGCCGTGGTCACGGAACTGCCTCATCAAGTAACGTGTCCCAGAACATAACGGGCTATCGAAGGATTACTGAGGATTTTAAGGTGTCTACACACCAAAGCCCGGCGGCACGTACCCGCCGGCAAGGCGCGGGCAAGCTTGTTCCAAAATAAGCGGCGGCATTATTTTGGAACTTGCCGGCGGCTTCCGCACGCGGGGCTTACCCGGCGGCACACCCCGCGCCCCTTGTCCATTTCAAATATTGAAAATACGTAGTAATAATTCGAAACACACGCGCAACTTCTCCGAGCACTCGGCAATCACTAATATTTTGAACGACATGCCGCGACTGTCATGCCGCCCCGGCCAAGTAATCCGAAACGCAACATTCAAAAGCCGGCGGCTTTTTGTTTACCCGCCGGCACAAACCCGCCGACTTCGTGCCGCCGGACTTTGGTGTGTAGACAGCCTTAGTCAATATAAGTCTGACAATAGAGATTCAAAATTGTAACAATAAGTTTGTAAAACTATACCACATTTTAAAAGAGTAACCATGGAGTTTCTTGCCGGTTCTTCTCCATGGAATCGACCAACCCTAACCGAGCACCTGTTGTCGACGTTTTATAAGTGCCTTCATGGGCCTATGTGAAATAAAAATATTTGATTTTGATTTTGTCAGACCATCCCACCCTGCCGGACACATTTGATGACTTTACCACGTAAAAAAAATCTTTCCCGCATAGCCTCCTCCCTAAAGCAGTCCTCTCCCTCTCTACAACTCCATAGCTAATCTCTATCAATAAATGGGAAAATTATTGTTCATCACCTCATAGAGATCTGATAAAAATTGAGCAAACAGCATCTCCGCTTCCAGACATTTCTTCTGCAATTGACAGCATTGCTTTAGTCTAGTGTAGCAGAAGACACAAGCGAGCATCGGTCTACTGTCTTCAGTTACAAACTGCAACAAAAAGAAAGTGTTATACAATTTTACATAATCCTCATCATGCAGACCAGCGCTGCACCAGCTCATTAGTTAATTGATGGCTTGTTTGGTGCTGTGGCCGAGCAATCAACTGCTGTGCAACATTTCGTAGGTTCTATAAAATAATTTGTAAGATCTATAAGTAGTTTTTCCGGCTCTGGGTGTTTAATAATAATAATAATCTGTGGCTCGAGTGTCAAAGTGACAAGACATATTTTTTCATCAATTTCATTTTAATTTCAATTTCTCTCAATATTTACTCGTTTTCAAGCAGTTAATTTCTACATAATGTGCAAAATGAAAAATCAGACAATAATCATAAAAAACCGGACTCTAAAAATGAGAATCAAGAGAAACATGTCTATATAAAATGTGTCACCTATGATTGACCTATGCTGACTAGAAGCCGAGCCAGAAACTTAAAAACACAACCACCATCTCCGGGCTCGTCGCTCAGCTCCGCCTCGCCGCCGCCGGAACCCAGCCTCATCGTGAACGCTGTGACACCGGCCGTGGCAGTTGCGTCGAGCTCCAGCGACGAGTATTTCTCCCCGCCAACGACACCACCACCTGCGCGCCGACGGGGAGGACGCCGGCCACCGGAATGCTTCGGACCTCGAGGCCCACCGGCCTCTGATAGGGTCCCAGCTCCCGGCGGAAGTGTGCAGCGCATGCGATGGACTCAATCCATCAATGAGAACGTCATGCGCTCATACTATGGGGCTACGGAGGGAGGAAACAACCTGACCGCGTACCGTGTTCGGATGCTCTCTCTGTTTCAGGTACTTGAGCCAGCTGTCAACGTATCGGCACAACGACTGTCGGATCAGGTGCGGGTTATCCAGCGTAACCGTATGTTGGACGACTCTGTACTTGATCGCTTGCGAATTGAAATGCAGAGGAACCATGTCATTGCCCCGTCGCCGTCACAGGCTGTGGTTCCACAGTCTGACCAAATACACAATCACGCTGACGACGTAGTGAGCAATGACATGGTTACTAATGTAAGTATCCAGTGCAGTGAGGAAATGAGGAGTACTTTGGAGGGTGCGATTCGAGAGTATCGTTTCGTGTCGCCTGAACTTAGGCCACGGTTACCTCGTTTGCCCATGCATAACAGAAACAGGATGCTGGTGGCTGTTCTGGATTCGCAGTTGTCAAACTATTTTGATAGCTGCCAAGACCTTGCTGATGCTCATTCAATCCTGTATTGTGCTGCTGTAGCGGCATGTCGTGTAGCTCACGTAAAATTCTCGGTTGACAGAGCTACACGACCTAAACCAGCCATACCGGTATGGCAGTACAGGATTGAACGACGTATTGGTGAGGCCAGAACACTCATCGGCAAACTCATCTGTTTCAGGGAGGGCAACACGCGCCCTAGAGTGATGCGCTTTGTGAGACGGGCGTTCTCGGGGATTGATATAAATCCTCGGGATTACCTCTCCCGTGTCACAGAGCGCATCGACTTCCTGAAGCAAAAAGTGTATGCATGGGCAAACCGTATCCGCAGGTATAGGCGACGTATGGAGCGATATAATCAGAATCGCGCGTTCCAAAGAGATGAAAGGTGGGTTTACAGGTCTTGGGAGCGACCAGACCAAGGTGTGTCTGACGGGGATCTGCCGGATGATGACACCATGTGTTCATTTTGGCGTAGTATCTGGTCGGTACCTGTCAGCCATACTGAAGGTGAATGGACCGGAGACGTCGAGCGAGCGTGCGATCCTATAATAGAAATGGGGGCAATTTCGATAAGCCCCCAAGACGTAGCATGTGCAGTCCGTCCGTTACCGAACTGGAAATCTCCGGGGCCGGACGGACTGCACAACTTTTGGATCAAGTGGTTCAAAAGGTCGCACGTTCGCCTGGCGGCTTTGTTCCAGTCAGCCTTAGAGTCTGGATCGCTACCTGAATTCCTGACGACAGGAATAACCCACCTGCTCCACAAATCAGGTAGTACTGCGGAACCCAAAAATTATAGACCGATAACGTGTCTACCAACTTTATATAAAGTTCTTACATCCATTTTGAGAGCTAAAATTAGTAAACACATTGATGAAAATTCTATCATGTCTGCTTCTCAAAATGGATGTAGGAACGGGTCCCGCGGTACTAAGGAGCTGCTCCTCATTGATGTTGCCATTAGCCAACAGGTTCGCCGTTCTCGAAAGGATCTGTCGACATGTTGGATAGACTATAAGAAGGCCTATGACTCGGTGCCACATACATGGCTCATGAGGGTGCTGGAGTTGTATAAAATTGATACAACTCTATGCACTTTCCTGATGTTATGTATGAGGCAATGGAGGACAGTCCTTCGCTATCCAGGATGTCGGCATATTCAGAGAACTAGCGAACCGATAAGGATAGAGCGAGGTATTTTCCAGGGAGATAGTTTGAGTCCACTTTGGTTCTGCTTGGCCCTGAATCCTCTTAGCACACTGTTGGAGGATTCAGGTCTAGGCTTTCGGTTGAGGAGAGGCGGTCAGGTTATATCTCATCTCCTTTACATGGATGACCTTAAACTCTTTGCCCCCAACAATTTGCAACTGATGAAGCTACTGAAGGTAACTGAAACCTTCAGTAGCGCCATCAGGATGGAATTTGGTGTGGACAAATGTGCAGTCATGCATGTAAAGCGAGGGGAGATTGTGGAATCCGTGAGCACCCAACTCTCGGATTCCATAAGCCTTAGATCCCTCTCAGCAACCGAAACCTATAAGTATTTGGGTATGTCAAGCGTTTGGCATCAATGTTACTGGCATGAAACAATCGTTGAGGGAGCGCTTCTTTGGCCGCCTGAAAAAAGTATTTAATAGCCTTCTATCAGGTGGTAATAAGGTGCGCGCCTTCAACGGCTGGGTCATGCCGGTCTTGATGTACTCTTTTGGCATACTCAAATGGACTCAAACAGAACTGGATGCCCTGGATAGGAGGGTCCGTACATTGCTGACTGCATATCGAATGCATCACCCACGGTCTTCGGTTATGAGATTGTATATCCCGCGAAAATGTGGAGGTCGAGGTTTTCTAAACGCTAAGACTCTCCACAATCGCGAGGTATGCAATCTCAGGGAATATTTCCTGAAAGCCGACGTGGGGATGCATCGAGATGTAGTGGCGGTGGACAAGGGCCTCACCCCGCTCTCCTTAGCTAAAGAGAACTGGCGCAAACCTGTGGTGCTTGACACTAATGATCGCATGGAAGTATGGCAGAGCAAGGAGCTTCACGGACGCTTTTTCCGGGCTCTACATGGGCCTGATGTAGATTTGTCAGCGTCCGTGGCCTGGCTTCGATCCGGTGACCTCTTTGGTGAAACCGAGGGTTTTGTCTGTGCAATTATGGATGAAGTTATGATGACGAATAACTACCGGAGATTTATTGTGAAGGATGGCACGGTTGACATATGTCGGGCATGTCACCGTCCTGGTGAATCAATCCGTCACATTATTTCCGGGTGTTCTCGTCTGGCTAACGGAGAATACTTGCATAGACATAACCTTGTTGCCAGGATAATCCATCAGCAACTTGCTCTGAAATACAGCCTTGTCGAATCGGAAGTCCCGTACTACAGGTATGTGCCCGACCCAGTTCTTGAAAGTGGCAATATCACACTGTACTGGGATCAATCCATCATCACTGACAGGACTATTGTAGCTAATAGACCTGATATAGTGGTGGTGGATCGATCAGAGCGGCGCACAATGATTGTTGACATAACCGTCCCGCATGACGAGAACCTCGTGAAAGCTGAGAAAGATAAGCAAATCAAGTATCTTGATTTGGCTCGCGAGGTTGTCGATATGTGGGGCGTGGATTCAGCTGTCATTGTGCCGATAGTCGTGTCGGCCCATGGCTTAATTGCCAAGAGCCTCGACCAACACCTAAGGAGGCTCTCGTTAGGCAGCTGGATCGGGGGCTTGATTCAGAGAGCAGTTCTTCTGGACACGGCGCGCATTGTTAGGAGGTTCCTTTCTTTGGAGCCCTGACTGCCGGTAGCTTGGACCCTGTTCCCGATACCGGTGGGCCACTATTGTTTATATTTTTATTTTTATTTTTTCTTTTTAGTTTTATAAAAATATTTAAAAATGTAAATTATATGAAGACAAAGATGAATAAAGAATAATAATAATATTCCACAACTATCACACAACGCCATCTAGTCCCAAGCTAAGCAGAGCTTGTGTTATGGGTACTAGACAACTGATAAACATACTTATATATTTCTAAATACATACATATTATAGATAAATTACACCCAGACACAGAACAAATGATCGTGCCCATCACACAAACATTTGTCCTGGGTGGGAATCGAACCCACGACCTCCGGCGTAGCAATCAGGGTCACTAACCACTAGACCAACAGGCCTGTCGATGTCCTGTTTGTATATGTAAGTGTCTGTGAACGGTCCCACGACAGACCCGAGTAGAAATAGTTATTTGTTATGCAAGGCTGCAAAGTTGATTTTTGGCGCGAGCGAGTACTTGAATTGAAAACTGAGCGAGCGAAGGATTCTAAGACTGAACCGCGAGAGAAACGAGCGGTTCAAAAATAGAATCCTGAGCGATGCGAAGTTTTCAAAGGTACGAGACGCAGAAAAACTTTGCTGCCGAGTGCAACACACAACTTTTCACCTCACACAGCGAGGAAATGTAGTGGGGGCGGCTCGCCTGCCAGTGTAGAAAAGTATAAAACAATTGAATACAAGACGTGTTCGAATTTTAAACAACACTTTGTGCTCTAGAGCACAAAATGGAGTTTTGCGCTCAGATTTTGAATGAGAAATAGAATCTTTCCGAGCGGGTGAGGTGAAAAATAATTTACTAAACCATTAGTTTTGAAAACATTTAAATTTCTTACTCGTAAGGTCAGCATCATAACAATTAATCTAGTTTTCCCATATTTTAACCGACAATAACAAAGTAATACAACGAAACAAAAATCTCAAATTTTCTGTTGTTCAGAAGTTATATGCATATGTTACGGTTAAACTTTAAAGCCCGAACTGCAGTTGCACCTAGGTTTAACCGGCTAAACCTACGGGTAACCAACCACATGCAGTTAAACCTAGGTGTATCCTACTTATCTTCGGTTAGAACGGGGTTTAGTCGGTTAGAACTAGGTCTAACCTCGGTACTTGCTGGCACCCGACTTGGACATTTTAGGTTAGAAGCTGGCACCCGACTTGGACAATTTAGGTTAGAAGCGGATCAATCCAGGTTAGAGGAGCCATCCTCTTCGTGGTTTTTTTTTCCAAATAATGCAGAAGTAGGAGCTCTGCTCCATCGACTTGCTCGGAGGAAGGATACACCTAGGTTTAACCGAACCGTTTACACGCCATAAAGCTTAAGTTCTAATATTTTGTAATCATATTATTTAATAATATTTTGTCTTGTAATTCTTGTATGTTTGTTGTTATGTTTTTGTATTGTTTGTTTGTATTATTTCTTTTATATCTATTATTTAATTCAATTACATTATTTAATTTTAGTGTTCTATGATTTATTCTGATTCATTTCAATTATTTTAGCTTGAATGTACCAACCTAGAGTATAAGTGAATGATGTAGTCTCCTATACTTAACTTGTAACACTTGTATTGTCCTATGTTTAAATCAAAATTGCATGAAATTGTGTAGCCTCTGTTGGAGATCCAATAAATAAATTAAATAAATAAACCGCATGTCGTTGGTTACACATAGACCGTTTAGCCGGTTAAGCCTAGGTGTAACCTAACTTCGGGTATAAGCCATAACACATATTTATTTATTTAACTATTTATGTACACACAATAAATTAACAGGAAATTACATAATAATTAAAACTAAAGTACAAAGGTACTGCTTATTTCTTGAAAGAAACATGCGGTCAGCGGAGTATGATGCTATAGGCGTTGTAAATTGGTAGCAGACTATTTAATAATTAAGGTTAGAAATAAGTTTTGGCTTTTATTTTGATTTGATTTTGTGATGTGTTATGATTGATTTATATTGTTTGTAGTATGTGTTTTTAATTGTTCTGGTAGTATAGTATTAACATCAGTGTTAGGCTTTGAAGGCCAAAATGCTGGGTTGGTCAGTAAGAATTTAGGCCCTGTACCCTTAGCACGAGTTTTCAGTATTTGAGACGTAAAGTAAACTAGAACTTTGACAATTTCAAATTGACAATTTTCAAGGAAAAAATTAGTTCCTTCTTCGCACACCAGAGGCGCTGTTCCATTTTTTCATACAAGAAACGCTGTAAATACTGTAAAGTTAAAGAGTGAAAATTCGTGCTAAGGGTACTGACCACCATGCTACTCTGACCTTACTAATTGGATTGAATGACTTTCATATGAGGACACTGAAGCCCTATTACAACACACAATCTGACCCTGTTATCCACACTAACACCAAAACTTACACCCCACAGTCCACACTCACCCACGCACATACATACTTCACGTGTACAACCCACACCTACTCACATACATACATCACTCATACAGCCCTCACCCACTCACATACATGCATCTTTCATACACCCCACACCCAGTCACATACATGCATTACGCTTACACCCCACTTTCATTAACCACAAATCACGCATGCCATTACTACCTTATAATATTAGGAATAAGATTTCATTTACTTAAAAAAAGAAAAAAAAAAAATTGGAATAATTATCTATTCTTTCTGTAAAACCAAAATTATTATTGTTGGTAGGTACATCACGGTTGTAATTTTAAGTTTCGGAGGAGCAAAGTGCCCTAACACAGGCAAATAACGCCTAAAAGGACACTTCAACCACTAGATGTAGTACTAATTTTGTGAAATGAAATAAATTATTTGTATTTGTACCTATGAGGTCAGCACCTAGACCGCGAGAAATGAGGTCAGCGGATTGTCCTTAGAGCTGTTCTTGACATATATACAGACCGAACGATTTTGTTTTTTAATGCAAATGCAAGTTTGTTTGTTTGAATTTGGATATTTATTACACTATGATGTCAAACTACTGAACGAATCTTGACAAATTAAACTCGGAGACAGGTTTTTATCTTCCTTTATTCCATGCATTTTTTGCATTCCATGTGGTTTCCGAATTACGCGTGCAAATTCGCGGGATACAACTAGTATTTACATAATAGACTTACGGGGCAGTCGGTCAGCTTCTCATAAAGTTCCTGCAAGTTTCTAGATATTGAATATAAACAAACATTCTCAACTAAGCATATCCGACATACTAAAAGTTTTTCCATCTTTAAAATAGAAGAAACAACACTTTTATTTGACAATAATGTTGTTATTATGTCACTATTATGTAGTTTTTAATTAATTTGTAATTTATAGACTAAAAATTGCCGAGTAAAGAACGCGTATATTAAACTCCTCATAATATAGCGCGAGCCTGTATCGGTTTGAATGGCAGTTTAGTAACAGAATTCTATATAGAATATTTCGTTTCACAATCTGAATTTACTTTATTCAACATTTTATTTTTAGCTTTTAGAAGAAAATGAAAAACCGAAAACATTAATCTGAATTGACACTAGTGACAGTGACACTGACATAACAAGTTAGATGATAACCACAGATAATAACATTTGGGGTGCGTTTAAATCAGTTGGCGATAAGTTTCTGTCAATGTTTGCTGGCAAATTCAAATGACAGCTCAGTTTTTTAAATAAATAATCAATTTGCCGGTGTAATATTAATTAAATCCATAATCCACAAATAATATCCACTTTCTAAAATAAAAATATTCGTTTTACGGCGCGAATATATCAAAACAACAAAACTTAATGTCAATCTGACAGCAGGATAAAATTTTGCGAGGTAAAAAGGTCGCAAAAATTTATTCCTTTCAGTAAAAACTTATGCCAGCGGACGACCGTAAACGGGGCAGATTAAATTTTAGTTATTTTTATTTCTCACCTCTCGGTGTGCTTGAACGTGGTGTTTGACATTTAGTCAGTATAAATTTAAACTGGATAATGGTGCGTTTAAATCTTCCAGCGATATTTCGCCAATAAAAAATTAAACTAGCGAGGGTTCGCTGAACGGAGTCATAAGTTTCTGTCAATGTTAGTTGTCAAATTCAATTGACAGCTCAGTTTATTGAACAAATAATCAATTTGCCGGTTTAATATAAATCCATAATCCACAAATATTATTTAATCTCTAAAATAAAAATAATATTCGTTTTTACGGCGCGAATCGAGCAAAACAACAAAACTTAATGTCAGTCTGACAGCAGGATAAAATTTTGCGAGGTACAGCTTGGCCAGAACGGATTGAAACGGAACTAAAATTTTTATTTCTGACAGCGTTTTAAAATCTTTGATATTTGATGTAAACAAAGACCGCAGGTTTGTTAGATTTATTGTTGTGCCTTATAACTGACGTAATAAGTGAAAAAAATAATAATAAAATCATTCAAAGTGCTGGTAGCGCGAAGACAGTGGCGACTTCCGGTTTTCTACATTTTTATGTCAAGCTGTAAAAAGGTCGCAAAAATTTATTACATTTAATAAAAACTTATACCAGCGGACGACCGTAAACGGGGCAGATTAAATTTTAGTTAGCTTCATTTTTCATCTCGCGGTATACTTAAACGGGGTGTTTGACATTTAGTCAGTATAAAGGAGAACATTCAGGCTCCATACATTTTTGGGCCTTTTCTGAAAGTGCCGGCCAACGAAAAAAATTGGTACCTATGGGTAGTACTAGTCATTTGGAGCAATAATTACTATGGCATAAAAGTTGTAGGATTGCTCTCGGCCAAGTTATACAAGTTCGAAAATTCGTAATTCTCATACATTTTTTAATTTTTGAAAGTGCCGAGAGTCACCAAATAATGATAAGTATTGCTAGAACTAGTGACCTCAAGTAATTTAACATAACGCCTGTAATGCCTGAGGGGTTGGGCAGAGGAGTACCGAATAAAAATGAATAAAAATCTGTTTATTTTTTGTGAAAAGTAATAAAAACATTTTAAAATATAGAAATCTGCTGGTGGGACCAGCATCGGGAACAGAACCAAGGTTGCCTGTGGTTAGGGGTCTTGGGAGAGGAATCTCGTAACAATAAGAGACGTGACTGCACTGCTGCTTTTTGAATCAACCCTTTTTAGGGGGAAATAAAATCATCAAATGAGTTATCTCGCTCTGGGCTGAGCTGTAGAGACTGTCAGACTCATCATCAGCCTATAATGTTCCCACTGCTGGGACACAGGCCTCCTCTCTTTGTGAGAGGGAGTGGGCCTTATTCCACCACGCGGGCCCAGTGCGGGTTGGCAGATGTCACATGTCTTCGATTTTTTTGGTTCTAGGACATACCGGTTTCCTCACGATGTTTTCCTTCACCGTTTTGAGTGCAGTGGTGATGAAATAAATTACACAAAGTAATGCGCCTGGCGGGGTTCGAACCCACGACCTACAACTCGTAAGTCGGGACCGATACCACTAGGCCACCACTGCTCTATACTGGGCCACCACTGCTATATGTATCTACTGTCAGACTTCTGCTGACTAAAAGTCCACCCTCTTCATTCGGTTGCCCTTTGCGTTCCAGATACTAAGATAGTCGACGAGCCGGTACCTACATTTCATTCATACCTACATTAATTGTTGTTTCTAAAAGAGCCTCATAGCTTCTGGAACGCGATACTTTCGGGTCCACAATTAGCGGTGAGACGGGTTTGCCTCACCGTCCAGTCAACGAGATTCGACTGATACTCATCCTTGACATCCCGTGGAACTTCAAGGAGCATTTCCGACGTTTGAAACAAAAACAGGATCGAGCTGAGGCTGCCTTCAAGCTGTTACCCAACCTTGCGAGGCAAACGCCGCTTTTTGAAGGCTCTACGTGGAAGTGGTACGGTTAAAGCCCCTCTACGGGAACCCTGTGTCTGTTGTTTCCATAAGGAAGCGAACAGATAAGCTAATCGCACCAGGGGATCATGGCTATTCGGGAGATCCACTCATACACATGATGCTGGAGGATCCCGTTCCAGATCACACGTTCGCAATCCGGAAAGGAGGCTGCCTCTTCTTCTGCAACAGTAATGACAGCGAAGGAAGAGGCAGAACACGCGAAAGAGGACGCCCTCGAAATCTCAATCCAGTCGCGTACGGCAGATAATGTGGAGCTAGTTGTCTTATCAAGGATCAAGCCCAGGACGACAGCATGTCGTGTTCCACGCGCGTGTAAATAAGCTTTCAGTGGCCCTTATGGAGCCAAACGCCTACCGGCTTGCGGGACTATCTCAGCAGGATAGGTACCGTAGCACGGTTGATGATATTATTACCCGAAAAACGTGGTTGATTCAGAAAGCAGTACTTTTGGTCACGACTCGTATTGTTAGGAGGTTGCTCTCCCAAGAGGCCTACCACAGACAGCTTCGATTCTGTTCCCGATGCTGGTCCCACCAGCTGATTTGTATATTTTAAAATGTTTTTATTACTTTTCACAAAAAATAAACAGATTATTATTCATTTTAATTCGGTACACCTCTGCCCGGGTTGGGCAGAGGTGTTCAGGGATTACAGGTGTTATGTTTAATTGCTTGAGGTTGCTAGTTCTAGCAATACTTAGCATTATTTGGTGATTCTCGGAACTTTCAGAAATTAAAAAATGTATGAAAATTACGAATCTTCGAACTTGAATAACTTGGCCGAGAGCAATCCTACAACTTTTGTGCCATAGCAACTATTGCTCCAAATGACTAGTACTACCCATAGGTACCAATCTTTTTCGTTGGCCGGCACTTTCAGAAAAGGCCCAAAAAAAATGATGTCCTTTATTAAACTGGATAAAGGATTTAAACGCAGCCTTGATCATTTGACAAGTTTTCTTGATTATTTCTACTTTGTGGCTTTGGCTGTGGCTTTCCTAGACGTACAGCTTAGCCAGACGTCTTGAAACGAAACTAATCTTTTTGTTTGCTGACAACGTTATAAGGTGATTGCGTCGATTTTGCCCGCGAAATTCAAATTTTCTTACGTTTTTTGCAATTTGCAGGCTAGTGACATGTTGTAACTTTATCAAAATATGAATTGCGGTATTAATAAGTATAATTTTAAATATAAAAATTATCAAAACATTTACTCCACCAGCTCTCACATAGAAAAGCTGCATCAAAGTTAGATTTCGGAGATTTTAATAAGATGCAGCTTTTCTATGTGAGAGCTGGTGGAGCAAATGTTTTGATAATTTTTATATTTAAAATTATACTTGTTACTACCGCAATTCATATTTTGATACAGTTACAACATGTCACTAGCCTGCAAATTGCAAAAAACGTAAGAAAATTTGATTTCGCGGGCTGGTTGGAGCACTCCCCTTAATGTACTTTCAACCACTGCTCGATGAAAACAATATTGACAATATATTTTCACTAATATTTGCATAAAGACTATGCATAGACTTTTATGTATGACTAGACTCTATGGCCAATTTTATTCAGCTATTGCTCAGTCCATCTTATAGATCTACGGCACAGACCTCTCGACCGGTGGCTAGCTTAAAACACTGCTCATGAGTAGTGTTTTAAACGATTGCATCTTTCCACCCGTTGGTTATAAATTTGATGTTGAACAATCGGAATGCAGCGAAATGAACGCATCAAATAGCTGTCAAAAGTGTAAATTTCAATGAACCTGATAAGTTTAAATGTTCCCTAAAAGCAACTATTCTAACGCTCTACAGGCACTCCTCAACTGTGCTCCTCAACTTAGCCGCATAACAGTCGATAAAATATAGAGGTGTCCAATAACCATCCACTTTGCCAAAGTGTCGCTCGTTGATAGCGAATAGCCGAAAAAACGTGCCACCTGATAGAGCAACTGTGGAGGGTACCGTCTCTTTCTAGTAGGGTGACTTATAACCTTCTGAAACAAGATTTCTCCAGCTATAACTTGCTGAATTTTTTCGTTATTTTTGCGACAGTACACTGTTTTGGAGATTTAAACAAAGGAAGAGAAAAAAAAACTTGAGAGGTGTCAAGGGACACCCGGATGGAACGAAGTTACTGTATACACTCAACAAAAATAATCGTCGCGACTCTACTCCAGTCCAGTCCAGTCCGGTCCGGTCCGGTCCGTTCCAGTCCAGTCCGGTCCGGTCCAGTCCGGTCCGGTCCGGTCCGGTCTAGTCCGGTCCGGTCCGGTCCGGTCCGGTCCGGTCCGGTCCGGTCCAGTCCAGTCCATTCCATTCCATGGTAATAAACACATTACCCTCCTTTGCGTCGCGCAGTCGGATAAAAGTGTCGTGCCAACTTTTCGTAAGAATTTCTGTCCAGCCCCCTTTCACAACGCGCGATAAGGAACTTCGTTCCAATATACGAGGGGTGATCAAAAAGTAATGATAATCGGTTACTTTAGGTCCACATAAAAATCAAAAAAAATGTTTTTTCCTTGCTTATATACTCACTACGTCAGCCTAAAAAAATCGGGTAAGTAATATATGATATAACTACAAAATCTCTAAAATTTACAAGAGATAACAACTGATTATATAATTTTATTTGATATAACGATCTGTTAATATAATAAACGATTGACATAATTTTATAATGTCTAATTTCTATAAGCATAACAATCAATGAATATAAAATCGTTTTGTATACCGCTCAAAAGACATAAAGCTTATTTGGTCTAATTTTTTTTTCTTCCTGGCAAGTAATCTAACACTGATGTGCCTAGAAATAGTACCATCTGCCATGAAACCTCGACGGAGCCCCGCTTCGCGGGGCTCCTATTTCTGCGTACAGGGTTTAAAGTAACCTAACACGAAGGGGATAGCGGGGTCTTTCAGACCCCGCCATCCCCTTCGAACCTAACCTGTCCGCGTCGGGGTGCCCAAGTCCCGAGCTCGCTGCGCTCGCTCTTTTATTCTAGGTCAGATAACTGATTACTACCTGTCATGCTGGCTCAACGGAGCCCCGCTTCGCGGGGCTCCTATTTCTGGGTGCAAGGTTTAAAGTAACCTAACACGAAGGGGATAGCGGGGTCTTTCAGACCCCGCCATCCCCTTCGAACCTAACCTGTCCGTGTCGGGGTGCCCCAAGTCCCGAGCTCGCTTCGCTCGCTCTTGGATACTAAATTTTTCTAATAACAATAGCCATCGTGAAGGCAAACAATCAAAGTTCAAAGGATAAGCCAAAGTCATCAAAGAAAATAGTTTAAACGTTAAATTATATGTTTCAAACGTTAAATGTAATGATTTTCGCTTAATTAAACGTTATATCAAATAAAATTATATGAAATGAGTTTTAGAGTAACACAAACATTATGTGTAGAGAAATTATATCAACCGTTGGTATATCTCACGTTGATTATATCATGTGAACGTTATTGAAATGAAAATATATCAAATAACTTTATATGAAATGAGACGCACCCAAAAAAATCATATGAATAGATCACGATTTCCAGGAGATACATTTATTTGAGTATGAACTGTCGAAGAGATAACATCAACATGGAGAAAAACGAAATTAGAGCAGTCATCAAGTACCTCTGTTTGATAAAAATGTCTACAAAAGACATACACAGTAACTTGGTGGAAACATTGGGGGACTCTGCTCCTCCATATTCTACAGTTGTACGCTGTGCCAAGGAGTTTAGACTGGGCAGAACATCCACAAAAGATGAACATCGCGAAGGACGCCCATTCACGTCCCTCACTGAAAACAACGTGAAAAAAGTCGAAGAATTTGTGTTGGCAGATCGAAGAGTGTCCATCAGGCATGTAGCTGAGGTCACAGGTATCTCATATGGCAGTGTTTAAAAAATCCTTGCGAATGAGTTCCATATAAAAAAGGTCTCTGCGCGTTGGGTACCGAGAATGTTAACCGAGGAGCAAAAGAAAAAACGAGTTGGCATTTCGAGGATCAATCTCGAAAAGTTCCAAGCAGATCAAGAATTTTTTTTGTTACGTTTTGTGACTATGGACGAGATCTGGATCTACCGTTTTCATCCTGAAACGAAACAACAATCAATGACTTGGAATCGAGCCTCCTCACCGACACCAAAGAAATTCAGTGTCAAGTTCGGCGGGAAAGGTTCTGGCATCTGTTTTTTGGGACGCTGAAGGCATAATTATGGTGGAATATTTGGAAAAGGGAGCCACTATTACGGGCTCTTACTACGCAAACTAAATAAGAAGATTACGGGAGGTCATTAAGGAAAAAAGACGCGGCAAACTGCGAGTTGGAGTGCGTTTCATCAAGACAACGCAACGCTTCACAAAGCCGCAGTTGCGAGAGCTGCCATTCAAGAAACGGGATTCAAACTGCTCGAAAACCCTCCCCATTCGTTAGATCTAGCTCTTAGTAACTTGTACCTCTTTCCTCGGCTCAATGAACACCTCCGAGGCCAGAAATTTGAAGACGATAGTGAAGTGATGGCCGCTGTTAAGGAGTTTTGGGAGGGTTTTGGAAATATTTTTTTTCAAAGGGAATCCTGGGTTTATAAAAAAGATGGACTAAATGGATTGATTTGTTAGGAGACTATGTAGAAAAAGAAATTATTATTTTAACTTTAAATACCGTGTTTTATATTCATTATCATTACTTTTTGATCACCCCTAGTATTATTGCAATTGAAGTCAAGTCAACCACCTCCAATCCTTGACTGTGAGTCTTCAAGGTCAAGTCACTAACTCCACGACAATCGCGTAATCATGAGTTCATGGCTTTCGGATTTGACTTTTACCTCAATATCAATGACCCCCATGGTATTCCACCAGCCTACTATTGGCACATCCCACAGGATCCCGAAGTTTTGATTAGGCGATTATCTTAGTGGTGAATTTATTAAAGTATTTTCATTGTACTCCGTTTAGTACCCACACACGTTTTTGTGTATTTGAGCCTCTAAGGGGGATGCTCCAACCAGCCCGCGAAATTCAATTTTAGAAAAGGTGCATCATGTTAAAATCTCCGAAATCTAACTACGATGCACCTTTTCTATGTGAGAGCTGATGGAGCGAATTTTTTGATAATTTTTATATTTAAAATTATACTTGTTATTACCGCAACACATATATATTTATAAGGTTACCATGTCACTGGCCTGCAAATTGCAAAAAACGTAAAAAAAATTGAATTTCGCGGGCTACATCGAAGCAATCACCTTAAGGCCGCATAACCAAAAAGTTGGTAACGTCGCTAGTAACTGTCAAATATTTACAAGTTTGAATTAATTTGGCAATGTAACTGTATGAAAATAAGAAATATGGCTCTGTAGTGCACTAGAAAACTGATATAGGAACACAATTAAAACACTGAATATGATGTTGTAACCGTTTCAGGTGTATGAAAGGCATTTAGAATGTTTCCAAATGCTTTTATTACGTCTGAAACTATATATTTATTTGGTGTTACGCAATTAATTATTGCATTCCCTAATCAATTTTTTAGTGCACTACAGAGCGATATTTCTTATTTTCATACAGTAAATTTGTAAAATGAATTAAAACTTGTAAATATTTGACAGTCATTTGCGACGTTGCCAACTTTCAGAATATGCGCTCTGTAGCGGATGGTCGGATACTCCCTGGTCGTAAGGGAAAAGGGGGGTTACGTTAACAACTCGTCTCATTTGCTGTTTCGTCTCTATCCCTATTCCGTCACATTCACTAATACGTCACCTTATGCATCTGGTCATTTTCATTAACTCGTCTCATGCTCTATTTCGTCTCTTTCCCAACTCGTCCGACGCATATGTACAGCAGACATGCACATCAATATAATAATATCTCAATCTGTTTTTCGTAGTTTTAGTTTTAAACTAGTTACTAGTTTTTTTTAGCGTAGTAAAATCGTCAAATGAGTCCTCCCATCCCGGGCAGGGCGGGAGGGACTGTCAGACATGTACTGACTAAAAGCCACGGTGTCCTTCGATAGCCCTTTATGTTCCGGGGTCACGATAATGAGATAAGTCCCGCGACCCCGGCTGGCTTCGGCCCTCTAGAGGGGGGGGCCCGTCATCATGCTGACGCTCGTTGAGGCACGCGTGGAACACAGCGCGCCGTCGAACCGGGCATGGTCCATGGTCGGACAGCGAGTTGCCTTTTACTCGCCGCCCTCATGTCCGCCCGCGCCTACGGGGGCCGGAGATCGTCTGCCG
The DNA here is from genome assembly GCA_954870645.1 of Agrotis clavis. Taxonomy (NCBI): domain Eukaryota; kingdom Metazoa; phylum Arthropoda; class Insecta; order Lepidoptera; family Noctuidae; genus Agrotis; species Agrotis clavis. The sequence goes on from OX940944.1 coordinate 3,942,541, forward strand.
ATGTCCGGCGCCGTGAGCGTCTACCATTGCGGTTGGGGTGGAGGGAGGACGCTATCCTCTCCCTAACGCGGCCCGCCTTCTCTTTTGCTAGCATTACTGCTTCGCAGAAGGAGGCGACCGCTTCCCATTCCATCTCGCCCCGCAGCATGGCCTCGACCAGTGCCGGGCGCGAGAGGTCGCCGCCTATCGCCGCTGTGAGGACACGGCGTTGCTCTGCCTAAGCGGGGCAGTCCTGCACCGTATGCTCCACCGTGTCGTCTGGGCGATCCTCGCAGTGGTGACACCCAGGCGTTTCTTCCTTCCCCATACGACACAGGAACCTCCCGTAACATCCGTGCCCGGTGAGGACCTGCGTCAGACGGAAGGTGAGGACGCCATGACGCCTCTCCAGCCACTCCTTAAAGAGGGGTCTTACCACCGCGATTGCGGCGTGCCCGATCTTTTTAACCGACTTCAAAAAAAAAAGTAGGTTCTCAGTTCGACCTGTATGTATGTATGTTTGTCCGCGATTATCTCGCGTTTGGCTGAACGGATTTTGATGCAGTTTTCAGGAAAGTGTTAATTACATTCTGGTGAAGGTTTTAGTATATAACACTAATAGATATCCCGTGACGTTGCCCGCGTGGATCCGATTTGCTAACTTGGATCGTAGATTTTAAGGGACGATTGCATGTTTGTCCGCAATTATCACGCGTTTGGCAGAATGGATTTTGATGCAGTTTTAGGAAAGTGTTCATTACATTCTGGAGAAGGTTTTAATATATAACACTAATAGATATCCCGTGACGTTGACCGCGTGGATCCGATTTGCTTACTTGGATCGTAGATTTTAAGGGACGATTGCATGTTTGTCCGCAATTATCTCGCGTTTGACTGAACCGATTTTGATACAGTTTTCAGAAAAGTATTTGTTACATTCTGGGGAAGGTTTTAGTATATAACAATAATGGATATCTCGTGAAGTTGCTCACACAGATCCGTTTTTAACCGACTTCAAAAAAAAAGTAGGTTCTCAGTTCGACCTGTATGTATGTATGTATGTATGTATGTATGTTTGTCCACGATTATCTCGCGTTTGCCTTAACGGATTTTGATGCGGTTTTCAGGAAAGTGTTCTTTATATTCTGGAGAAGGTTTAAACTCATCGATAGTTTTTGCACTTTCTGAAGACACAACTTGGCGTTTTTGTTACGCCGCGCACTCACGTTACCTCGCTCGCTGTTGTAATCCGACTAAATCAAGGGTGCAACAATTGTGTTACATTCTCCTCAACATTTTGTGCGTGCTAGTGCGATATCTACCTCTTTTTATTTATAATATCATTGCTGATAACCGAATTCCCCAACCGCAGCTGATCACGTCACCAACGTCGGCCTGCACGCAGCGGACGCTGCGGCTAGCGCGGTGCGGATGACGTCATTCGCATCCCCGACGCGGAACCGAGCTGAAGGATATGCAATGTGCGTGCGCAATAGAAAAAGTTTTTTTTTGTGTTTCTGCGATTGATATAAGAACTTAAAAGAATGGGGATTCTACTTTAATTACGTTGGTCATTTTCATTACAAAACAAAATATTTTTGTTATGTATTAGGACGAGATGAGAAACATTATTTAATAACTACCTACAAAAATATTTTTTGTCTGCCCCGTCGTCTGTTTCACATTATGATTCTTTGGTCCCGATTTGTTTTGTAACTTTTATTGGAATTTCATCATCTTTGCAGTATTTTTCTTCCATTCTTAAACTACAGCGTATTTATCAATAAAAGTTCTCCTGACAATTAAACGAAGTAAAGATAACATATTTCGTAACGTTTCAATAGCTTTGTCTAAGTGATAGCATTTTAGTAACTGTAAGTAAATTCTACTAAACCACTAGAAAAAAGCCCCAGCCACTAAAAGCAATATTACGCTACTAAAAGAGGAGTCAAAACCAACAATTTTAGTGGAAAATCCACTAAGTTGGCAACACTGGCGATGCGTGCGGCGGCCGGCGACTGCGGGGACTGCGGGTACAGTACTTATATTAATCTATGGCGGGTACTGCGGTGCGGATAGATGTGCGAGGCCATTAACAAAACGCGATGAGTGCGGGTACTGCGGAGACTGCGGTGCGGCTAGATCTGCGTTCACCTTAAATATCAGTTGCCGTGCCCCTAGCGCGCGGCTATGAATCGTCCTTTCTTCTTCTCCTCTCTTTCTATTCCTTTTAAGCTCCGTGATATGTTTGTATTTTGTGGGGCGTGTGGGTAATTGACTTAGACAACATGTAGCACTTTTAACTATTTATTCTGTGAATACATCTTAGACTTAATAGATAAGACATAGTACGGGGACGCTACCTTTATTTCAACATGGCCTCCGACACAGGGTTGCTCACACTCGACAGTGTTGCCATTCTACAATATAAAATAACTAATAAAGAAATACAGCTTGACATAAAAATGTAGAAAACCGGAAGTCGCCACTGTCTTCGCGCTACCAGCACTTTGAATGATTTTATTTTTTTTCACTTATTACGTTAGTTTTATGGCACAATAATAAATCTAACAAACCTGCGGTCTTTGTTTACATCAAATATCAAAGATTTTAAAACGCTGTCAGAAATAAAAAATTTAGTTCCGTTTCAATCCGTTCTGGCCAAGCTGTATTTATCTTAATTAGAACATTATGAAAATACACATCACTCCGATTTGATAAACATGGTGTACAATAAAAAGTATTCTATCTGTCTATGTACATAAATAGAGAGATATAGAATAGATGCAATAAAATCGAAGAAAGCAACAAAAATCGTGAATATTCTCTGTCGCATACATACGACACGGGCGGTAGGGGCTTTGTCGCATACAGCTTGGCCAGAACGGATTGAAACGGAACTAATCTTTTTGTTTCTGACAACGTTTTAAAATCTTTGATATTTGATGTAAACAAAGACCGCAGGTTTGTTAGATTTATTATTGTGCCATAAAATTAACGTAATAAGTGAAAAAAAAAACATTCAAGTGCTGGTAGCGCGAAGGCAGTGGCGACTTCCGGTTTTCTACAGTTTTTTGTCAAGCTGTACATGCGACTCGCTTGGTTAAAAGGTTAAGGGGGATGCTCCAACCAGCCCGCGAAATTCAAATTTTTTTACGTTTTTTGCAATTTGCAGGCCAGTGACATGTTGTAACTTTATAAATATTTGTGTTGCGCAAATAACAAGTATAATTTTAAATATAAAAAATATCAAAAAACTCGCTCCATCAGCTCTCACATAGAAAAGGTGCATCATGTTAAAATCTCCGAAATCTAACTACGATGCACCTTTTCTATGTGAGAGCTGATGGAGCGAGTTTTTTGATATTTTTTATATTTAAAATTATACTTGTTATTTGCGCAACACAAATATTTATAAAGTTACAACATGTCACTGGCCTGCAAATTGCAAAAAACGTAAAAAAATTTGAATTTCGCGGGCTACATCGAAGCAATCACCTTAAGGTGAATGCTCCAACAAGCCCGCGAAATTCAAATTTTCTTACGTTTTTTTGCAATTTGCAGGCCAGTGACATGTTGTACAACTTTATCAAAATATGATTCGCGGCAATAACAAGTATAATTTTAAATTTTTCGGCACGGCGCGGCGCCGTGCCGCGCTACGGCGTCGTGTACCCGGCACGTACCCTATGCTCAGTAAGTGTATCCAAAGATAAAAATTACAGTTTTGATTTGATATGGACCGCGAAAGACGTATCCTGGTCCTGTTACTAGTGTATATGTATGTATGTAGTCATACGTATGTCTGGGAACCGATCAATTTACCGAATTTTGTTTGTTCGAATTTCATTATACCGAAAACTATTGGCCGACATCTCTTTTGCTATATGCATTATTTGACATATTTTCAGATCATCGAAGTATCATTAGCCATAAGTATTATTTTACCGAAGTATTTTCCGCCGATTAACAAATTAACTTTTTACTATTGACCGAAGCCTCTTTTAAACTTTTTTCAGTTGCCAAATGATTTATTTGCCATATTTTCACCATACCGAAACAACGTTTTACCTAAAATTTAATTACTGTTATAAAAAATCAATAATATATTGTGCTACAAAACTTTGTGGCGGAAACGAAATGCTGTAAAGCCGACTTTACGTAGTCTTGTCTGCCCTACCCCTAGAGTGTAATTTAAAATCGCGTAGGCGCAGAGGGGTGGGGTGGCCCGCGAGCTGAGGAGCAGGTGGTTAGAACGGCCGCCGCCGCGGCTGAGGTTGGCCGGCGGAGCCGGCCAGTAAGCCGAAGCTGCGGTGGTGAGCGTTCAAATCATCTGCGATGATAAGCTCGCGTGGAGCCACCCAAAACCCCGCAGCACCGGAGCCATGACAGAAACAATGCTTGTTGCATGCTTGCTTGAATGCGTGTTTGCTGCATGTTGCATGCTGCTTGCTTGCTGCTTGTTGCATGCTTGCTTGCATGCTGCATGCTTGCTTGCATGATTTTGTGGTGCTTGTTGCTTGCATGTCTGTATGCTGTATGCAAGTATATCACAATATAAACCTTTTTACAAACACAAGAACAACACAATATGAAATAAAAAGTCACAAAAGAGTATCAAGAATCACACAAAATGCGCAAAAAGATTCGAACAGACGCTAGCCAGAACACCCCTAATAGTCCAACTATGTAATTAACAGCAAATGTCATAAATGATAATACAATACCCGTCAGAGTTATATTATAGTATATGACATTTGCACCATTATTTTGTATTGTCTATCTACATTTCAAAGCCGCCTACAAATTTCTAGGCATTTGGTGAAATGAAAATATGGCAATTAAAACGGTGGTATACTGAATGTTTGGAAATATAATACTTCGAGCAACCGTCGTTTCGAGTAAGTGTTACATCGGTTAAAAGTTATTCGGCCAAATGAAGTGTTGGAGTAACGAAAAAAAACGAATAGATAATAGGTTAACTGAAACAGTGGCAAACGTGACTTCGATGAAGTAAAAAAAAACCAAATGATAATAGTTGAAAAGTTTTCGGTCAAATGAAATTCGGTCAAAAGTTTTTCGATCTTATGATAGGTAACCCGTATGTCTACATCAAAAAAAAAATCTATGATAAGAATAAATAAATTAAAATACGTCGATACGATACGTCTTTCGCGGTCCATATCAAATCAAAACTGTAATTTTTATCTTTGGATACACTTGCTGATCAAAGGGTACGTGCCGGTACACGACGCCGTAGCGCGGCACGGCACCGCGCCGCCAACCGGCGACGGCGCCGTGGCTCGGCACGGCGCCGCGCCGCTCGCCGGTGGCGGCGCCGGCGGCGGCGCCGTAGCCCGGCACGGTGCCGTGCCGCCGCACGGCATACGGCGCCGCGCCGGAGACATGGGGCCACGCCCTAAGAACATGACATTTTAAATTACCATTTTCACTAAAACTCTTTTGACATATTATGTCACATTTATAAGGTTTTTCACCAGTGTGAATAAGAACATGTGTTTTTAAATTACATTTTAGACTAAAACTCTTCTGACATAAATGTCACATTTATAAGATTTTTGCACCAGTGTGATGAAGAACATGTGTTTTTAAATTACTACTTTGGCGGGCACCAGCCTCGCCAGTAAGATATTTTTTGTGGCTAAGTTTGTTAAATCAAACGCCTTTTGAGATTCACTTTACACACATTTATTCTTCTTGCCACAATGTTTTAACGTTTACACGTCACAATATATACTTTTATGATTAATTTTAAGTGCTAGGAGTATTTTTATTGGAGAGCTAAATTACAACGTGACCGCGCCCTCGGATGCGAGCGGTGAACAGGAAGTAGTGTTGCCATACACGAATTATTTTTATGTTGTTGCCAACATAAGTTGGGGGGGGGGGGCTACGGCAGTAGGACTACATTAAATTAACAAAAAGTAACTATATACTAGACAACATTACAAATCAATCAATGTTGGTTTCAATAAAGAAGTTGAAATTTGACTTGAATATTATTTGTTCAAGTACATACATAGTAACATATACTTAATTAAGACATACTTAAGTAACACTTAAATTCTTATATCTAATACAAAAAAAACTTAGACCTCTATAGGTAACACACAGACCTTTGTAATGGACCTGTTGTGCGTATATCCATTAGCAGTTTTTACTTCTATGGCCCGAACCTTGCCGTCCTTTCCTGGAAAAACATTAGTGATACGAGCCATGGGCCATTGCAAAGGTGAGGTGTTGTCATTACGTAATATAACTAAACTACCTATTGAAATATTAGGAACATTATTGCGCCACTTAGGGCGACTTTGAAGCAGAGTCAAATAATGCTTGTTCCAATTTTTCCAAAAGATCTGTTTCATATTTGTGATTACAGACCAAAATTTCAACAAATTAACATTAGTATCGCTCAAATTTTGTTCAGGAATACAATTAAGAGTTTCGCCTGTTAGAAAATGTCCAGGTGATAAAAAGGAATAATCATTAGGATCTGCTGTAAGAGCAGTTAATGGACGAGAGTTAAGTACACCCTCAATCTCTATTAATACACTATTCAGTTGTTCATAAGTGAGTAGGGCTTTACCTACGACACGTTTCAAGTGGTGTTTTGCACTTTTGACGCCACTTTCCCAAAGTCCACCAAATATTGGACTATAACTAGGTATAAAATGGAAATTGATACCGCGTTCTACAGCATACGAGTTTACAAGAATTTGGTGACTTTGAGAAGCGTGCAAGCGATACATTTCATCTAATTGGTTCCTTGCCCCCTTAAAGGTTGACCCATTGTCACAGAAAACATCGCTGGGCAGGTTACGTCGAGCAATGAATCGCTTGAAAGCTGCGAGGAATGCTTCTGTCGTTAAATCAGATACTAATTCAATGTGAATCGCTTTCGTCACAAAGCATACAAATAAAACAATGTAACCTTTACTGATGACTGGTTTTCTGATACGACTATTTTTGACGGATACCGGCCCAGCGAAGTCCACTCCGACCTTCTGAAACGGGCGACATGCGGTGACCCGCTCTGCAGGCAAGGAACCCATCAGCTGAGATGCCGCTACCGCTTTCAGCCTGAAACAGGTTATACATTTATGTATTACTTTTTTTACAGTTCGTAGCCCATCGACAATCCAAAATCGTTGTCTGATGGAACTTAATACCAACTTTTGCCCTGCATGGAGCATTTTTAAGTGTTCATCCCTTACAATCAAGCTTGTGATAACAGATTCCTTAGGCAAAATGATAGGATGCAGCGACTGATTAAGAGTTCTGACCGCCCTAGGCTAATTATGAAGACGCGCCCCCCGCCAGGCGTGTTACGGACGACGGTCTAAAAAGTAGTACTCGTAACTGAGTAAATAGTAGTGTGAAAATTTTAACATGGTCATCGTTCCAATCCGACTCCGACTGCTTCGCAGAAGGAGGCGACCGCTTCCCACTCCGTCTCGCCCCGCAGCATGGCTTCGACCAATGCCGGGCGCAAAAGGTCTCCGCCTATCGCCGTCGTGAGGACACGGCGGTGCTTTGCCCAAGCGTGACAGTCCTGCACCATATGCTCCACCGTGTCCTCAGGGCGATCCTCGCAGCAGTGACAACCAGGCGTTTCCTCCCTCCTTAACAGACACAGTACCTCCTGAAACTTCCGTGTCCGGTGAGTACCTGCGTCATGTGGGAGGTCAGACCGCCCGGAGGACACGGTGGAGCATACGGTGCAGGACTGCCCTGCTTGGGCGGAGCACCGCCGTGTCCTCACGCAGGTGATAGGAAGTGGTGGGTGGAGGTGAGTGGGAAGCGGTCGCCTCCTTCTGCGAAGCAGTCATGCTCGCGAAGGAGGAGGCGGGCCGCGAGAGAGAGGATACCGTCCTCCCTCCGCCCGATCTCCGGCCACCGTAGGCGCGGGCATGCGGGCGGCGAGTAAAGGGCAACTTGCTGCCTGACCATGGACCATGCCCGGGTCGACGGCGCGTTGTGTTCCACGCGCGTCTCAAGGAGCGTCAGCATAATGACGGGGCCGCCCCTAAAGAGAGTCATAGCCCTGCCGGGGTTGCGGGACATACGTATACCGCGACTCCGGTACACAAAGGGCTACCGAAGGACACCGTGGATTTTAGTCAGTACAAGTCTGACAGTCCCTTCCGCCCTGCCCGGGGTGGGAGGGCTTATTTGATGATTTTACCACGAAAAAAAAAACATGTGGTAGGTCAGGACGGCGTGACGCCTTTCCAGCCACTCCTCAAAGCAGCGTGTTGCAGCGTGGCCGATGACATTCAACCTTAGGGTGGCAAACCATTTTTTAAGCTGACCGTACATAAAAGCATCTACCTCACGCATTATAAGACCAAAATCATGACAAGTGACTGCAGGCTACCAAACTACCAAGTAGAAAACCAAATCTATGTCGTGTTTGACCGCATGACTTATATTGGCTTAGTTTATAATTTCTATAGACAACTTAGTTGCCAATGCCAATTGACCATGAGCGTGGTCATCTAGTGCGTGAAGTTGCTTCGACTCGAGTGTTTTTTTTAAATATTTACTCTAGAGAAAAAATAAATATTAAAAAAAAAGAGGAGAGGCATCATCATAGACAAGATTTCAGCGCCCCCCCCGATACTCGCGCCCTAGGCTGCAGCCTAATTAGCCTAAGGGTAAATCAGGCCCTGATAGGATGTCGTTTATCATATGGTATGGGTGCATTCTGCAGACGACCGCCTACTCTAAGAATGCCAGAGTTGTCTAGAAACGGATTTAATGGTTTTAAATTGCCTGAGACTTGATTGTTTGATGACAAACACTTAATCTCGTCTACATAATACTGACATTGTTCATATTTTAAAATTAATAATAATGACTTTCTTAATTCTAAAGTTGTTAAAAAACCCTTTTGTTTTGTATTGTTACACTTAACATTATTACAAAATCGAATTACATAAGAAAGTATACGAGTCATTTTATTGATATTTGAATATTTCTTTAACATTTCAAAGACATTAGAACTATCAGTACTTAGGCCGACTTTCACCAAAAGTTAAACATGTTTAAAATTTTATTTAGTGTCAAAAGTCTATTGAATTTTGACACTAAATAAAAATTTAAACATGTTTAACTTTTGGTGAAAGTCGCCCTTAATGTGGTACATACAACCTTTATGTTTTTCTCAGATTTTAATTCAGGTATATCTAGAGGAGATTCATGAACATTTGACTGAAATTGATAATCTATATTATGCAAGAATGCTGGTCCATGCCACCATAACTTATGATTATTGAGTTCATGAGGCTTCAACCCTCTACTGAGACAATCAGCAGGATTGTGTAAAGTATCAACATATTGCCAGTGACAGTCACGCGAAAGCTCTGAAACTACTCTTACCCTGTTTGCAACATAAGCTTGTAGCTTTGTTGGTCCGATTTTTAACCATGCTAGGACAATTTGAGAGTCAGAAAATAGGTGAGTGTCAGTGATATGTAAGTTTATCGAAAGTGTGAGTAGTACCTTTGCAGCCAGTTCAGCAAGCAGTAGTGCAGCATTGAGTTCAAGCCTGGGAATTGTTAACTTTTTCCTAATGGGATTTATCCTAGATTTGGAAGCCAGTAGCTGAACATGACAATTACCTTGTTCGTCAGTACAACGTAGGTATAAACAACAACCATACGCTACCTTGGAGGCATCAGCAAATCCTACCAGCTGTATACAAACAGTATTAGGTGGCTTGACACAGCGTGGAATATTAATTGTCCCCATATTAGATAAATCTATAACAAAGTCATTCCACATTTTTCTGATATCCTCAGGTGGACTTGTGTCCCAGCCTGTTTGACTGACACACAAAGCTTGCATGATAACTTTAGCACGAGTTAATATAGGCCCTACTAAGCCAAGTGGGTCAAAGAATGAACTGATGTAACTTAATATTTCACGTTTAGTGTCACATGTACTGTCATATGGCTTGGGGCAGCTGGCCTTGAACATGTCATCATTGACATTAAAATTGATACCTAAGGTTTTTACAGACATGTCATGCCGCTCTATTTCCAAGTCCCCAAAGTGATGAGTTTCTTTAGGAACATTTTCAAGGACTGAACCACAGTTAGACGCCCACTTGTGTAGCCTGAATCCCCCCAGAGCAAGAAGCTGAATTAACTCAGACTGCATTTTTACTAATTCAGTGCAGGTTTGACTATTCGATAAAATATCGTCAACATATGTATTGTTTTTTAGGATCTTAGATGCTAATGGAAATTGACTTTCATACCTATTTGCAAGTTCAATGAGGCAGCGAGTAGCAAGATATGATGATGGTTTAAGACCATAAGTGACAGTTTTCAACTGTATGCACTGAATATCTGCGTCAGGTGACTCACGCCATAGTATATTTTGCAGTGAAGGTTAGGATTTAAATTTATGCACCTAAACATCATACGAATGTCGCTAAAAAAAAAGAATTTATTTAATCTAAATGCGATAAGAACTTCAAAAAGGTCTTTCTGTACTACTGGACCATTGAGTAGAAGGTCATTTAAAGAAACTTTTTTATTAGTAGCCATGGAGCCGTCAAACACTGTTCTTAACTTTGTAGTGCGACTGGACTCTTTCATAACAGCATGGTGAGGAAGAAAATAGACAGGATCTGTAGACATATTGTATCCACGTATGTCATAAAACGCACCATGGTTTAATTCAATGTATTGATCAATGAACTTTTTGTATTCAAGAAATAGATTTTTATCTTTATGCAATCTTTTCTCTAAATTGATAAATCTTTTAAATGCAATGTGAAATGATTGTCCCAGTTCTGAGTTTACTTGTTCTAATGGAATCTTAATGGGCATTGAAACTTGAAACTTATTGTTTTCAAGAATAGTAGTTTCCTTGAAGAACTTTTCGCAATAATCATGTTCAGGTAATTGCTCTGGAAAAATTTCAGGCACTTTTTCAGTATCCCAAAAAGCCTGCAAAGTGTCATTTAAACCGCTACTACATTCATTACAATGTAAAGATACAACCTGATTTTCCTTAAGTGGAATATTGGTGAGCCCAGCGACAATGTGCCCGAGTGCTGTGTGAACTACTGATGGCTGCTGTTGTGAAGTGATGCTTGCAGAACTGGCTTGGCTGCCTGGAGGAGCCCTCTCAAGCGGCGGCAACAGAATCTGGAAGAAAATGTCAGCTCCAAGCAACAAGTTCACATCACCAGGCACGTTAAAGTTTGTGTCAGCTAGCTTGCAATTCGCAGGGAATGTAATGGATGACACATCAAGATGCATTTGAGGCAATTTGGTTGTGATGGATTTTACCACATGACAATTGACATTTATTTTGAACTAGCTTGAACCCGCGGCTTTGCTCGCGTTAAGTTTGGAGATAAATGAATCTCCATACTAAATCTATATCTATATGCTACTAATATTATAAAGGCGAAAGTTTATGAGTGAGAATGGATGGATGTTTTTTACTCTTTCACCCAAAAACTACTGAACAGATTACGATGAAATTTGGTATGTAGGTAGCTGAAGATCCAGAATAACACATAGGGTAGGTAGAGAAGATGTAGGGTAGGTGTAGGGAGGTAGGTGTAGGGTAGGTGTAGAGTAGGTGTAGAGTAGGTGTAGGGTAGGTGTAGGATTGATTACTGGGCAGGACAACGTCTGCCGGCTCAGCAAGTGAGGTATAAAAACCGGCCAAGTGCGTGTCGGGCCACGCACAGTGTAGGGTTCCGTAGTTGCCCATCAAAATACTTATGCGAATTAAATAAACTGATTCGCTGAATTTAATTTTAAAGAGAAGAATTTTCAAAATCGGTCCAGGAGTCTTTGAGAAATCGGGGAAAATACATAAAAAAAAGATTACGACGAATTTAGAACCTCCTCCTTTTTTGAAGTACCTAAGTTAAAAATAGTTGACGATAAAAACCTACCTATCCCCAAAAAACATACCGTAAAAACATACCTATTACAGCTGTAAAAATAAAGTTGACAAACTTACATTTGCAGTTGAAGAGCTTGTTCTCCGATACATTTTGTTTAGGAAAATATGTTATCCAAGTACATTTTATAAGTTGGTCGACTATTACTCGTAAAGTTGTAAAGCCTACTTAGTCATGATAATTTTCTTTTAAACTTCGTTATACAGTGTGTCCGGGCACGGGTTAGCGATATTTGAAGGGAATATTCTAGGCTCTTTTTCATCGACAAAAATGCTTAAAAAAAAATTCTTACTCCAAAACTTCGCGAATGGCAGCCATTTTAATTTTTTGATCTGTCGAACTGGGGTATGTACAATAAAATTCAAATATCTTTAAATCCAAGAGACCTAAATTCATTCAAATGACTTTATTGCAAAGTTAAACGTTGAGGCTTATCAAAAACTTACGAAAGTTTTCTAAATAATATGTAAAAATAACCAAAAAACATGGGCAAACACGAAATTGTACACAAAAATTACTGAATAATTTCACATTTTTAACTCGTTATTGCTGCGGGGCGAGACGGAAGGGTGATGTTCAAGTGAGAATAACTCCTAAGATACTTAACGTAGAGTGATAATTTTGATATCATTTTATAGCCTATCTCAAACACTTTTAATTTAATGCAAAAACCCTAGCAAAATTCAGGGGTACTTATCGAGCTAGAGTTAAAAATGTGAAATTATTCAGTAATTTTTGTGTACAATTTCGTGTTTGCCCATGTTTTTTGGTTATTTTTACATATTATTTAGAAAACTTTCGTAAGTTTTTGATAAGCCTCAACGTTTAACTTTGCAATAAAGTCATTTGCATGAATGTAGGTCTCTTGGATTTAAAGATATTTGAATTTATTGTACATACCCCAGTTCGACAGATCAGAAAATTAAAATGGCTGCCATTCGCGAAGTTTTGGAGTAAGAATTTTTTTTAAAGCATTTTTGTCGATGAAACAGAGCCTAGAATATCCCCTTCAAATATCGCTAACCCGTGCCCGGACACACTGTATATACTACTATTGTGAATTTTTTCACACCCCCAAACATAACCGTTTAGCTGGTAGAGGGGGGGGACACTCGAGTCGAGCAAAATTTAGCACTTTAAAGCTTAATATTTCACAAACGAATTTTTTTATCAAAAAATTGTTAATGGAAACTATCAATATTTTTTAAAGACCTATTTAATGATACCCCACACAAAGGGGTACGCGAGAAAAAAAAAAACATCCCCTCTTTACGTGTACAGGAGGTACCCTAAAAAAAAATATTTTACGAGATTTTATTTTACCACTTTTTCGGCACAACAAATCCGTATATTTACACCAAATTACAGCTCTCTAGTACTGTGCGTCTCTGAGCTAAACTGCGGACAGACGGACGGACGGACGGACGGACGGACGGACATGGCGAAACTATAAGGGTTCCTTGTTGACTACGGAACCCTAAAAATGGATAGCTGTTCGTTAGTCACGCTTTAACTTGCAAAAGGCTGAACTGATTTGGCTGATTTTAGTCTTAAAAATCGTGGAAGTTCAGGGAAGGTTAAGGTAAGTGTGGTGTAGGTATAAAGTAGGTGTAGTGTAGTGTAGTGTAGTGTAGTGCAGTGCAGTCCAGTGCGGTGCAGTGCAGTGCAGTGCAGTGCAGTGTAGTGTAGTGTAGTCTAGTTTAGTGTAGTGCAATGTAGTGTAATTTAGTAAAGTGTAGTGTAGAGTAGGGTAAGGTACGGCAGGGTAGGGTAGGGTAGGGTTGGTGTATGGTAGGTTTAGGGTAGGTGTATGGTAGGTTTAGGAGAAAATGTGAACGTGGGGAAGACCACGTTTTTGCCACTCGACAGAATACATGAAACATCAACCATCAACCTCACCGAACAATTTTCCTTTTATTAAGAGATCCATCATTTTTTTTTTGTTTAAGATAAAAAACTCGAGCTATCAAATCATGGCGATCATGTGATTTCTGCCCAGGAAATAAGTTTTGTGTTATATCTTCCCACCGCGGATTACACGTAAACGTAATAAAAAGGTCAGGTCGTCCATAGTTACGTACATAAGTCATGGCGTCCTGAGTTCGCTCATGCATGTAACGTGGTCCGCCAGTGAATGATGACGGTAATATTACCATTAGACCTAACTGATCAGCATTAGCATCTTGTCTACAAACTGCATCCTTCAAATGAATGTAACTGTCAACGCGTAATTTTGATTGATTTCTCTGTATAAAATTAAGCCTTTCTGGCTCTATTTTAGCATATTCGTCTACTAAATACTGACTAAATAAAGAATGAAAATACTAAATATTGTTAATTTCCGCTTCTCTCATCATCAAACGGTAGGAGTAAAAGTCCTGTCAGAGAAACTGTCTTTTTCGTGGGCAATTTCGTTTTAGGATCAAACTGATGTATTGAAATACAGTAACCATCTTCTCCATGGCAAAACATCAGAGGGTATTGTAGAGCATCGTATGATCTATGTAATTCACTAATCCTTTGTAAAGAGCTGCTACAACTTTCTATTATAATGTCTCTTTTCTCAAATTCTTGGCCCACCATCACCAAAGCGACTTCATTTGTAGCTGGTGCATTGTACCTACCTGGATGACCGCCTGATGGTTTTTTTTCAGCACGGATGACGACCTTAAAAATATCACACGAATTTTATCCATGGTACTCTTTAATTCTTTTATATAGGGGTTCTTTTATTTAGCTGTATAATTATTGTTTTTTTTTTATCCTTTAAATGATTTAATGGTCTTGACTTGAGTACATCGCTTTCACATTTATTTTTTATTATTTTTTAATTGTTATTTCAAAATATTGTGAAACATTTTTGAAAAAGAGTAAGTATGGAGTTTCTTGCCCATTCTTCTCCATACAACCTACCTTAGCGAATGGCTGTAGAATCAATCCCAGCCCTTCCTATTCCCTTTAAATTTAAAAATCGACGTTCAAAAGTGCCTCAGATGGCCTAATTGGAATAAATGATTTGACTTTGACTTTGGGTTTGAGTCATGAAGCATTTTTTGCAACTGCCTAATGAGCCCTGGTTTAATTTTCGGGTGGTGAGAGCATCTTAAATTTGTTTCAGTATCGTCATTGCCAACAAACTATATTTGGAGAAACTGTGCTTCACGTCCACTTTCTGGTAAACTTCCAAGTAAATGGTAGACCTGACCTTGGACCTTAAAGGTCGGCATGTAGTTATCTTCGACTACTTTTTTAGCACCAAAAGATGTCATTTGAAAGCAGCTGTTTGTAACGCACGCTTTTCAAGATATCGCCTCTGCAGCTCAGCCAGTCAGCCATAGCCAGTTAACAGGAGCCAGCTAGAATGTAACGCCTAGGCAAGATATCGCCTCTGGAGCCCTGCAGCCTTGGCCGGACCGCCATAGCCAGTTAACCGCAGCCTTGGCCGGACCGCCATAGCCAGCCAGCCAATGCCAAAAGCCTTTTAGCAAGCCTGCTAAGCCGCTAGCCATGCCGTCACATCCTTCCACGAGATCAGGCCTGATCTTGGGAGAGGATGTGACCAAGGAGTCTTATTTACAGGAAATGATGTGACAGTTGCTGCCACAGAGCATGTAACTTTATGGTTGCCTGTCAGTCAACCGTCACCCATGAAAAATACGAGTTGTGCCTACCATGAGATTCTGATAATTTGTTAAAGCAAGGAAATATAACCGATTGCATTTATACCGTCTACAATTATTTACCACGCCATTATTCCTGAGTTTTACATTCAGAAGTGGGATTCGAACAGTTTTCTAGAAAAATCTGACAAAATAATTGAAGGCTGGAGATGAACTGAAGATCGATTTTTTTTTTCCGAACCCTGACCTGATGTTATGGAATTCCATATTAGTGAAATGGGGCACAGACACAAAGCCGCCGAACAGTTGATTGTGATGAAACCCCTGAGAAATCTTAAATTGTCTGAACGGACCCTAAGTATACGTGGATTCATGAGAATGATAGCCGTTCAACATGCTCATCTGCCAATCTACTGGGAACCGATTCGAGCGAAGTATAAGCGAAGTATCGCCAGCGTTTTATGAGGGGAATGGAAAGGAAGACAGATATTGACTGTGGACTCTCAAGCATCTGGAAGATTTTTGTTTTCTGTTGCTCAAGACGAGCATTTGAACGTTGAAAATAACAGTTGACTTGGAGAAAACTAATATTTATCATGCAATGCAACGTGATGTTCTTCGTAATGCTGTTCTCAGATGGAAGTATCAAACCACTGAAGCGATGATATAATTATAATGCTGCCGAGAGCAAGGCCAGAATACGAGGAATACTTGAACAATAAATTCTAGACGAGAGCGGGCTACAGCATTGGCAACGTCTATTTGACTAGCAGAGACATTAATATTGTTTGTTATGATTTTAGGTCGGAAGATCATGTTGGTGTCGTTTCTATAGCAAGGCGGCGAAACTGGGCGAGGACCACGTCGCTAATGTAGTATTCGTGTTCTACATTGGTGCATCGGGACTTCGCTGATAGTCACGATCTTCTGCAGTCGATGCAGGTGCTGTAAACGACTGCGATTAACTCAGGACTCATTTCATCGTGTGAGTCGTACTTATGTTGCACTGTTATTCTGAATTGGTGTAGTGTGCTCTAGCTGTAACGTTTATCGGTTAAACGTAGAGCATTTATGGCGTTGTTGAGTGATTGATGAACCAGAGTGTAAGCCTGAGTGCGATCCTCTGGTTGTGCAAGGGATTTTTCATTGGAAAACCGTAACAGTACTAAGAACCTAGATTTAAGCTTACAGCTTGCCAGTCATATCAGCCAATTGCAGTACACAGCTGGACGTAGGCCTGATGAATAAACGAAGTACGAAGTATTTCTTGTAAGAAATACGGTTCTGGTATTAGTATTTTGATTATTAGTTTTAAATCGTTTAAGCAAATAACGTCTTATTGTTGAAATTGTTAGCCTGCGGGTACACTTGCGGATTTGCGTTATGACAGCGATAGGTCTTCGATAGGTCTAGTTAATCAATATTTTGATAATGACAGTTAGGGATGGGTCACACAACAGGTTAAACACGGTATCTGTTATAGCTGTTACTTGTGTATAAGAGTTTATACACAAATAACAGCTATGCTATTCTGATAAGAAATCACATCGCTGGACTCTACGATTTGCTCTTCGACGTGATGGCTTTGAGATCGTCCAATCGCTCACCGTTTGCGCCGCTCAATTGGTAATTAAGTGTTGCTGTCAGTAGCTAAGAACATAGCCAACTTTAGTTCTAGCGTGGCGTGAGCGCTACATCCGCGCGGTCAGCAGAGAAGAAGAGTTTAATTGAACAGTACTGCAGATGCAAATATTATTATCAATACTTACGTCGCACAGAGACACGACTGGCAGAACGTGTACGTCACCGACGACTTAAATAACAGCATGCTATTTGTTCTGTTTACGAGAAATAGGTACTTAAAACATTGCTGCAAATAGCTGCACAGATTTGAGTGGACCTGTCCAGCATTTGTCAGTTGACGTGTAACCCGACTCATAACTCAAGGAGCTCGACTATCCGCTTAACTTATTGGCTATCCACCTAAACGCTGTGTGCGGTGGTGGGGTCTATCAAATAGACCGCAGCGCGCGATGTGATAGTGATGTGCACCAGGAGACGCTGACATCGCGCACAGGGGGTATATATGAGAGTGTAGCACATACCTATGTCCGTTACTGCAAGTAGTACATTCTTACCAACCAGCAGCTAGAAATTGAAGCTCTAATATCTATAGTTGATCAAGGGCCGTCGACCGAGTTACCGTCGTCACATGGTGTGTTGATTGTATCACTAATCATGTTTTGTTTTCTTCATTGCGGGAGCAATGCTTACAGGATGGCCGAATGTAACGCACGCTTTTCAAGATATCGCCTCTGCAGCTCAGCCAGTCAGCCATAGCCAGTTAACAGGAGCCAGCTAGAATGTAACGCCTAGGCAAGATATCGCCTCTGGAGCCCTGCAGCCTTGGCCGGACCGCCATAGCCAGTTAACCGCAGCCTTGGCCGGACCGCCATAGCCAGCCAGCCAATGCCAAAAGCCTTTTAGCAAGCCTGCTAAGCCGCTAGCCATGCCGTCACATCCTTCCACGAGATCAGGCCTGATCTTGGGAGAGGATGTGACCAAGGAGTCTTATTTACAGGAAATGATGTGACAGTTGCTGCCACAGAGCATGTAACTTTATGGTTGCCTGTCAGTCAACCGTCACCCATGAAAAATACGAGTTGTGCCTACCATGAGATTCTGATAATTTGTTAAAGCAAGGAAATATAACCGATTGCATTTATACCGTCTACAATTATTTACCACGCCATTATTCCTGAGTTTTACATGTTATAACTTCATATGTTGGCCATAAAATGTGTGTGATCAGGATGAAGATCCATGATTAAACTATAAAGAGGTTCAGGAAGACTGGCTAATGGCTCGAGTCTTACCTTTCCATTACTACAGCATATTCCAGGTGTTTCATTTCTCCACTTAAGTGCGTTACACCATTAACATTTTTGAGTCATTTTACCAATCGTTACGCCGAGATCACTTTCGTATTCTATGGCGGGATCGTAAGACATTCCAGACATATGTTTTGTTTTCCATACTCTATTACTGGATTTATGCTGTGATGCTCTGTGTACTTCAGGGTGCATCTGCTGATATGCAGCTGTAGCCTGACTATGCGTTTTCGCATTTGTTTTTTTGGTAATTCGCCTTTTCTTTTACGACGCGATCTCGATTTTTAGTATAATGAGTTTTAACTGCCTGTTTTGCTTGATTTTTTCGTGTTTTATTTGTGTATCTAGCCCTAAGCTTTTTTTTACTAACCTTTGAAACCGTATATTGTGAATCAAGTACACTATCTTCACCTGAAAAAGAAGCTGAATCTGAACTGGCCGATGACAGATCTACAAAATCAATCACTTCCATGCGGCGAGATGTGATTTTTTTAGGTCTCACAGAGCTTAATATCGGGCATTGATAAGTTTCAGCTACCTCAGAAGACTTAATATCATCAGGAAGGTACGCATCAAAGTGGACATTAGACAAATCCCCAAGAGAAGAAAAGCGAAGTCGCTTTACGGGATATCCATCAGTTCCAGCTTTTACATACAATTCACCATTGCGATATATACCTCCAAATCGAACTCATAAATATTACCTGCTGCGACCAGTTCACATAAACCACCGTAAACTGTAGGCTGGATCATAGCAGAATAGTGCTTATCACAGTTATTGTAATTGTCTCCATTTTTATCGTGAGACATAATTGAATAAAAAACTTTTTTTAAAAAAGGGAACCGACTTCAAAACCAAACACAAAAAAACTGTAAAATAACTTTTCTTTCGGAAGTCGGTGGCTTTGTTTTTTATTTCATTTACTATGGCCACCGACTTCCGAAAGAAAAGTTATTTTACAGTTTTTTTGTGTTTGGTTTTGAAGTCGGTTCCCTTTTTTAAAAAAAGTTTTTTATTTTTCCCTTTTTAGTTCAGACATTTAACAAAAGTCTTCATATAATCGGCGTCTTTGAAAATCTACAATCCTAGTAAGCAACAAAAACGGATCTATGCGGGCAACTTCACGAGGTATCCATTATTGTTATATACTAAAACCTTCTCCAGAATGTAACGAACACTTTTCTGAAAACCGCATCAAAATCGGTTCAGCCAAACGCGAGATAATTGCAGACAAACATGCAATGGTCTCTGAAAATCTACAATCCAAGTAAGCAAAAACGGATCCACGTGGGCAACGTCACGGGATATCTATTAGTGTTATATACTAAAACCTTCTCCAGAATGTAATGAACACTTTCCTGAAAACTGCATCAAAATCGGTTCAGCCAAACGCGAAATAATTGCGGACAAACATGCAATCGTCCCTGAAAATCTACGATCCAAGTTAGCAAAACGGATCCACGCGGGCAACGTCACGGGATATCTATTAGTGTTATATACTAAAACCTTCTCCAGAATGTAATGAACACTTGCCTGAAAACTGCATCAAAATCCGTTCAGCCAAACGCGAGATAATCGCGGACAAACATACATACATACATACATACATACATACATACAGGTCGAACTGAGAACCTACTTTTTTTTTTGAAGTCGGTTAAAAATTGATCCAGTTCTGTTTTACGTAAGCTACTATTTCCTTATGTACCTCATCCGCCCTATCAACGGTGCCATACATCAACCAACAAAGAAAGGGAACGGCTCCCGTCTTCGCCGATTGATGATATAACAATATGGCAGCAAATACAATTTTAAAAACCTAGAAATTACCCCACCTAAATAAACCTATAATTTTAAAACGATTTTACCCCACTCCTTAACTTCCACCCCTTGCCACCCCCACGGCCCCCGTTACCACCCTTTAACAAATAGTGCTTAATTTGCAACCTAATAGCCAACCAAATACTAAAATTAACTGATCTTGCTCCGCCCCCCGCCCCCCACTTTTACCCGCACGCCCTCCTTTTACCCCCTTCCTATAACAAATCGTGCTTAGTTTGCAACCGAATAGCCAACCAAATACTAAAATGTACGGAATTCATACAAACTTTCCCCCCTTTTTTACCCCTTAAAAGTCGAATTTCCTAAAATCCTAAAACACGTCAGCCTTCATTTGTAGTCAAATAGCTAAATGCCAATTTTCATAGATATAGCTCTAAAGAAATACTAAAATTAACTGATTTTACCCCCCCCCCTGTTACTCTCTTCCACTTTACCTCTCCCCTAAGCCCTCCCATTACCCACCTTTAACAAATCATGCTTAGTGTGCAACCGAATAGCCAACCAAATAATAAAATTAACTGATTTCACCCCCCCCCGTTACCCCCCCACTTTACCCACCCCCCACGCCCTCCCCTTACCCCCTTTAACAAATCGTGCCTAATTTTCAACCGAATAACCAACCAGATACTAAAATGTACGGAATTTTATACAACCTTTCCCCCCCTTTTTTACCCCCTTAAAGGGCGAATTTCCAAAAATCCTGAAACACGTCATCCTTTATTTATTATCAAATAGCTATATTCCAATTTTCATCGATATAGCTTCAGAAATGACCGAGTTTCATACAAACTTCCCTCCCCCTTTTTTACCCCCTTAAAGGCCGAATTTCCAAAAATCCTTTCTTAGTGCTCCCCTACGCTTCATAAGGAACCTACGTTCCTTATTTGGAGTCTCTAGGCAAAGCGGTCTGGGCTGTGGCTTGATTAGTAATCATTCAGTTTGCCTTTTATTTATATAGATAGATAGATGGATAAATGGTGGAATGAACCTCAAGATTTATACATTTGTCAACTGTTCTGGCTATGTTAGTAATGCCAACAATGTTGGAGTTAGTGTGCTCAGGGATCAAGCCTAATGATTCAAGCGTGCGCTGTGTGATAAAAGAAACCTGTGACCCACTGTCAAGCAAAGCTCGCGCATAAACAATGCTGCCTGACTGAGTAAATAACTTAACTTGTGCAGAAGGCAGTAGCACTGGGGTCATTATGTTGCAGGTACTTTTAAGTGCCACACTTGTTGAAGCTTGCTGTGCATCAATGCCATGCAATAGAGTGTTGTGCCCCTGTTTACATTCTGCACACTTAAAATGAAATTTGCATTTGCGTTGTTTGTGCTGTCCTAAACAAATTTTGCATAGGTTGTTCCGTTTTCCAAATTCAACCCGTTGTCCAGGAGCAGCAAGCGCAAAGGCTTCACACTTAAAAAGTTTATGTTCAGATGACTTTCAGTAAGGGCATGCTGGAACTGGTAGTGCTGTAGCTATGTGGCTCGCCGCTTTGATTGCTGGTACCTGTGGCTTCCTTGAAGAATTACCAGCCTCCAGGGCCAGAGCACGACGTGCTAGGTAGTCTAGCAATTCCTTTATGGTTGGTTTTACCGTAGGGTCCCGCTCCAATGTAAATGCTTGGGAGGTAGCAGGGTCCAGCTTGCGGGAAATAATACATATTAGTATGTTGTCCCAGCCCTCAACCGGTTCCCTCAAGTTTTTAAGAGCCGCAATATGCTGTTTGACATCTGAAACAATGCTCCTTAAATTAGCAGGTGTCGACTTAATCGGTGGAATATCCATAATTGTGTAAATGTGTTCCTGAATCACTGATGTCGTTGTCATATCTTTCCTTAAGTAGTTTCAGAGCTTCCGCATAACTATGTCCCTGAAGGGGCAAATTGTTTATCACGAAGGAAGCTTTTTAAATAATATAGTTTTTCAACAGGTGACATGGATTGGTCTTTATCAATCATAGCGCTAAAAATATTGATGAACTCATAGTATTCTGTGTACTTTCCCGTAAAAGTGGGAATATTAATATTAGGTAATTTTATTCGCGAATTACTATGATTTGTTAAGGAAGTTTCCGAGACTTGTGGGGAGGGAGTATTTTCGAGAACTTTATTCATTTGGGCTATGAGATCAATGTAAACTTCCTCAATTTGCCCAACATCCTCGGAATCTTTCTCATCAATCGATAAAATCGTTACACACAGTCTATTGTATTCACGGAAGACCTCCTCCAAACGGGACTTCTTCGCCTTTAGATTTTCAATAGGTATAGATTGAATTTTACCTTGTAGGCTATTTTTGAGGCGGGTTATTGACGCCTTTGTATAACCTCGGTTAGCGACAAGATATCCCAAGTCGGTTGACATTGTAAACTATGTTGTAAACTGAAAATTGCACGACACAAAAGAAACACGACAACGTGGATTGTAGATTTACACAAAATGGCGATTTCACTCGGCGTTCAATGAGAGAGATGACGTGCGACGCAAACGCTGCTTGGCTTGGCCGCTATGGCGGCGCGGCGTTGTCTCGGCGACTCGGCTACACTCGGCTCACGATCGTCGATCATCGGCTGCTCTGCACTCGGCTGTGACTCGGCTCCCAACGGCGCGGCGGCGCAAGGAAGATCTCGTAGAATTCGTAACTTGTGTGTTTGTGGTGTATTTGTCGGGCGCGTTTGGCGTACTTATGACGAATTCCCGTGATTTGGCTTATGACGCGCACACACACACACACGCGTTTGAGAAGTATTTTTTCTTGCAGGGACACGATTTTTAGAGGATAGGTATTTAGCTTCCACTCCACAGCTCCACAGCTCCACAGGTTCTGATTTCTTATGCGTTTTGAAGGACCAAAATGGCGGGCACCAGCCTCGCCAGTAAGATATTTTTTGTGGCTAAGTTTGTTAAATCAAACGCCTTTTGAGATTCACTTTACACACATTTATTCTTCTTGCCACAATGTTTTAACGTTTACACGTCACAATATATACTTCTATGATTAATTTTAAGTGCTAGGAGTATTTTTATTGGAGAGCTAAATTACAACGTGACCGCGCCCTCGGATGCGAGCGGTGAACAGGAAGTAGTGTTGCTATACACGAATTATTTTTATGTTGTTGCCAACAACTTTGACTAAAACTCTTCAGACATTTATGTCACATTTGTGAAGTTTGTACCCTGTATGTATAAGAACATGACTTTTTAAATAACGTTTTTCACTAAAACTCTTCTGACATATGTCACATTTATAAGATTTTTCACCAGTGTGATGAAGAACATGTGTTTTTAAATTACTACTTCGCGTGAAACTCTTCTGACATATGTCACATTTATAAGGTTTATCTCCTGTGTGCATAGAAACATGTCTTTTTAAAGTACTACTATGACTAAAACTCTTCTGACATATTTCACATTTATAAGGTTTCTCCCTTGTGTGCACACGAACATGATTTTTTAAATAATATCTTTGACTAAAACTCTTCTGACATATGTCACATTTATAAGGTTTTTCACCAGTGTGAATAAGAACATGACATTTTAAAGCACTACTTTGACTAAAACTCTTCTGACATATGTCACATTTGTGAGGTTTGTACCCTGTATGTATATGAACATGATTTTTTAAATAACATCTTTGACTAAAACTCTTCTGACATATTTCACATTTGTAAGATTTTTCACCAGTGTGGATACGAATATGTTTTATTAAATTACTTTTTTCAGTAGAACTATAGTGACACAAATCGCATTCGTATGTTTTTATTTGGTCATTCGCAGCTATATCAGTATTATTCACAATATCACTGATAGATTGAGAATTTGTGACAAGCTTTGTGAATTTAGAAGGAGCTGCAGACTTGTGTTTCTCGGTGTTCCGGATAATTAGTAAGTCTGGCTGTTCAGTTTTCTTTTGCTGGAATGTCATTGTATCTTCTAGTCTTGTTAGTCGTACGTATAGTTCTGGTTTCTTCGCTTCAGACACACCTGTGAAAATAAAACGGGTGAGAGCGGAATACAACATAATTTTTTGTTTATGCTAAACCCGATACACCCGTCAAGAATTTTTATACATTTATTTTTAGTATACGCGAAACCTGAATACAGTTTGTTCAGAATCAGCAACTGATTCGATTCCAATAATTCTGTCACCAAACACCATGTTAATTTTTTTTTGTAAAAAAATTATTTGAAAATATTTTAATTAAAATTTATTACCATTTAAATACAATACAATTACCGTACGGTTAGGTACCTATTGCTAAACTATCACGAGTGTATAGCACCGGAGACGCGATTTCCGCGGGTGTACCGCTAAATGAGCATGTTTTTGAACGGACAACCAGGTAATACACAAGCCTAGAACTTTGTGAATTTTTATGATACGGTTTTAAAATGTAGGTAAGTACATAGGTTCTTTACACCAAAGTACTACGAGTAGACAGGTGTATCGGGTTTCGCATAAACAAAAAATAATGTTTTATAAAGTACTAGCTTCCGCCCGCGGCTTCGCCCGCGTGGTGTTTTGATAGCCTATGTTCTTTCTCAGGGTCTAAAGATTGTCTGTGCCAAATTTCATCAAAATCGGTTGAGAGGTTTAAGCGGGAAAGCGTAACAGACAAAGTTACTTTCGCATTTATAATATTAGTTTGGATCTTTGTACTTTCAAAACTATTTTATGAAAATCGCAAAGTTTTAAGCATGTTATGTTACCTGAAAACATGTTTATTTCCCGGCGGTCTGCGGTACTCCCGCAACACGCGCCTCATGTGTCGTACACTCATTGATAATACACACATCAACACGGTCTAGGGATATTTCATACTCAATTAAATAACTCGAAAAATACTGGCCGCATTGGAATCTTTTATACACCGATTTGTTCGTAATTTATCTCAGACTAATTCCAAATTCAAATTTTTGAAAATTCTTTTGTTTCGGTGGCATAAAAATGTCTTGATATAAAGGAGAGGGAATTTTCATTTGTGCGAAATTTAGAAAACAATAATATGAATTACGTTTAGTTACAGTTTTTTTTCATTTTTAAACGAAAGATAAAGTTAAAATTGAGGTATTGTAGCCATGCAACGCCGACATTTGAAGAGGGCGGAGATGTTACGAGCTGTGGGAATGCTGGAAGCTGGATCTGTTCAGCGTAATGTTGCTGAGGCCATAGGGACCCATCAAAATGTAATTTCAAGATTGTGGACACGCTATCGTGCCACAGGTGAAGTAGCGGAGAGGCACCGGGGGCCAAGTCGCATCACTACCCCCAGACAAGACCGATTTTTGCAAATTACTGCGCGAGCACAACCAAATGCAACGGCGACTCAATTGGTCCAAAGGCTGCGAGTGGAACACCAAGTGCTTGTGAGTGACCAAACTGTAAGAAGGCGACTGCATGAAAGCAATCTACGGTCTCGTAGACCACTCCGGGTCCCACCTTTACGGAGAGGCAATCGTGGACGACGATTAGAATGGGTTCGGAACCACGTGGACTGGGGCCGTGAGCAATGGTCCAATGTGCTGTTCACGGATGAATCCAGGTTCGGCTTCCATCCAGATTCACAAAGGACGCGTGTTTGGCGAGTTCCTGGACGATGGAGCCGTCTCCAGAACCCTCAGGAAGTTCATCCATACCAAGGAGGAACAATTATGGTTTGGGCAGGAATTCGTCTTGGAGGACGGACGGATCTCGTTTGGGTGCGGGGCAATATGACGGCAGAACGATACGTCCAACAGGTGCTGGGGCCCGTAACCTTGCCCCACAGAACACAAATGGGGCAAGATTTCCTGCTCATGCACGACAATGCCCGGGCACACACGGCGAGAACGGTAGCAGCTTGGTTACATACACATAATGTTAGGGCCTTAGACTGGCCTGCTCAATCGCCAGATCTAAATCCCATTGAGCATGCGTGGGATATGCTGCAAAGAAGAGCTCTGAAGGAAGTTCCTGAAAATCTGGCTACAGAAGATCAACTTTTTGCGCACCTCAGAAGGACATGGGACAATATTCCGCAGCAAGACATTGACAACCTTGTTCTGAGCATGCCGAATCGTTGCCGATGTGTTATGAACCTCATGGGCGCTTTCTCAGACTACTAACTTCAAGTTTATAAACACAAATTAAATGATTTTTCTATTTTTTTCACTTTTTACTCACAAATTAAAAGTTCATTCATATACGGTTTCCGTCTATGCTTCATTTTTTTTCCATAAAATCCTGAAATTTTAATCTATACCTTAACCATTATTAAAAAATGGTAGAATATTAAATAACGTATCTTTTAAACATATACATGTCATATAAATAATTAACACATTGATAGCAATTCGCTTTTTTAAAAAGACTTGCCAAACTACACACATCCCTAGACCGTGTTGATGTGTGTAGTTTGGCAAGAGGTACATTACAAATAATTATAAAACACCCTGTTAAAAATGTTAACGTATCAAACTGTAGAGTCTACCTAGCGCACGAGTCGAGCAGATCATTCCATTTCTATTTTTAACCGACTTCAAAATAAAAAGTAGGTTCTCAGTTCGACCTGTATGTATGTATGTTTGTCCGCGATTATCTCGCGTTTGGCTGAACGGATTTTGATGCAGTTTTCAGGAAAGTGTTCATTACATTTTGGAGAAGGTTTTAGTGTATAACACTAATAGATATCCCGTGAAGTTGCCCGCATGGATCCGATTTGCTTACTTGGATCGTAGATTTTAAGGGACGATTGTATCATCATCATCAGCCTATAACGTTCCCACTGCTGGGACACAGGCCTCCTCTCTGCGAGAGGGAGTGGGCCATAATCCACCACGCGGGCCCAGTGCGGGTTGGCAGATGTCACATGTCTTCGAACTTTTGGTTCTAGGACATGCCGGTTTCCTCACGATGTTTTCCTTCACCGTTTTGAGAGCAGTGGTGATGAAACAAATTACACAAAGTAATGCGCCTGGCGAGGTTCGAACCCACAACCTCGTAAGTCTGGACCGATACCACTGGGCCACCACTGCTCCTCATTGGCTTAACGGATTTTGATGCAGTTTTCAGGAAAGTGTTCATTACATTCTGGAGAAGGTTTTAGTATATAACACTAATACACACATCAAAAGTGTCTAGGGATCAAGCATTTTTATGCGGATTTCTTGAGATTGAGATGTAGCTTTGTAATAAATTTATGATTTTATAAATTTATATGGATCCTTTTTGGTGCATTTCATAATTTGAATCAGGAACTGTAAATCAAATTCGAGTAAAAGATGAAAATCAGCTGTCAATATTTTCCCTATAAAAACATACAACGCATTGAAGACATTATTAGTGCTACTGTTTCCCTACTACTGATTAAAACCAACGTTATTATGGAGCGGCGACGTCATTTAAGCAGGGAAGAAATGCTCAGAGCCGTGGGAATGATAGAAGCTGGTTCCCGGCAACGTACTGTGGCTTTAGCTCTGAATACAAGTCAGAGTGTTATCAGTCGACTTTGGACACGTTACCGAAGCACTGGTACCGTGGCTGAGCGCCATGGAGGACGGTATCGCTGCACCACACGGAGACAAGACCGATACATTCAAATCTTAACTCGAAGAGCTCCAACAATAACCGCCATGATGTTAGCCGTGAGGCTTCATCACTCTTCAGGGAACTTAATTAGCGACCAAACAGTCAGAAACCGCTTGCATGAAGTGAACCTTCATTCCCGAAGACCGCTACGGGTACCACCTATAGCAATGCACAATCGTAGGATTCGATATCAATGGGCTCTTGAACACAGAAATTGGGCAGAAGAACAATGGCGTTTCGTGTGCTTTTCTGATGAGTCTCGTTTTGGTATGAGACCGGATACAAGACGTATACGACACTGGAGAACCCCTGGACGCCAACAGCGATTAAAATCCTGCCAGGAAGTCCATCCTTATAGTGGTGGAACCATCATGGTATGGGCGGGTACTTGGATCGGCGGAAGAACTGAGTTGATTTGGATTAGAGGCAACCTCAACGCTCAAATTTATGCTGAGACGATTGTATCAGACGTCATCGTTCCTCTACAAGTGCAAATCGGTCCCTTATTTCAGTTAATGCATGATAATGCACGACCGCACACCGCAAGAGTTGTAAGACAGACTCTCGCCGCAGCTAACATCAATGTCCTGCCCTGGCCTGCTCAGTCGCCAGACTTGAACCCGATTGAGCATGCATGGGATATGCTACAGAGAAGAGCTCTGCCGAATATGGAGGGTATCCAGTCGCAAGAAGACCTTTTTTTGTTGTTGCAACGAACATGGGCGGCCATTCCACAGCGTGATTTGGATGAACTCATTTTGAGTATGCCAAACCGATGTTCTTGTGTTGTTAGTGTTCGCGGTAGAAACACGGATTATTAATTGTTTAAGTTACCCAATAAAATTTTAAAGAAAACTGTTATTTCAGTCTTTTTTTCATTCAAACTTTAATGTTAGTGGTTCAAATGTCAAAAATCCCTTTATTAGGAAAATGGCAAATTTCTTTATGAATGCAAAGGTGACTTGGTTTATCGTTACTGTGACAAACGATAACACTTTATTTGATGAATCCTTAAAGAACATTTTAATTAATATCAATCAGGAGAAAAGTTATTGCAAAAATATATGTTGATCCCTAGACACTTTTGATGTGTGTAGATATCGCGTGACGTTGCTCACATAGATCCGTTTTGCTTAATAGGATTGTAGATTTTCAAAGACGCCGATTTTATGAAGATTTTTGTTGATTACCTCAACTTAAAAAACTTAAAAAAAAAAGGGAACCGACTTCAAAACTAAATACAAAAAAACTATAAAATAACTTTTCTTTCGGAAGTCGGTGGCTTTGTTTTGTTTTTATTTCATTGACATTATGGCCACCGACTTTTCTATGAAACAAGCTTAGATTAAAGAAAAACTTTTTTCAAAAAAAACTTAACCGCCTTCAAAAACAACCACAAAAAAGGGTAAAATAACCAAATAACCTACAAAATAACTATTCTTTCGGAACTCGGTGGCTTTGTTTTTTTATTTCGTTGTCTTTTTTGCCACCGACTTCCGAAAGAAAACATAATTTGTAGGTTATTTGGTTATTTTACCCTTTTTAACCGACTTCAAAAAAAAAAGTAGGTTCTCAGTTCGACCTGTATGTATGTATGTATGTATGTATGTATGTATGTAGGTTTGTCCGCGATTATCTCGCGTTTGGCTGAACGGATTTTGATGCAGTTTTCAGGAAAGTGTTCATTACTTTCTGGAGAAGGTTTTAGTATATAACACTAATAGATATCCCGTGACGTTGCCCGCGTGGATCCATTTTGCTTACTTCGATCGTAGATTTTAAGGGACGATTGCATGTTTGTCCGCAATTATCTCGCGTTTGGCTGAACCGATTTTGATGCAGTTTTCAGAAAAGTGTTACTTACATTCTGGGGAAGGTTTTTGTATATAACAATAATGAATATCTCGTGAAGTTGCTCACATAGATCGGTTTTGCTTAATAGGATTGTAGATTTTCAAAGACGCCGATTTTATGAAGATTTTTGTTGATTATCTCAACTAAAAAGGGAAAAATAAAAAACTTTTTGAAAAAAAAGGGAACCGACTTCAAAACCAAACACAAAAAACTATAAAATAACTTTTCTTTCGGAAATCGGTGGCCATGACAAAGAAATAAAAAAAAAACAAAGCCACCGACTTCCGAAAGAAAAGTTATTTTATAGTTTTTTGTGTTTGGTTTTGAAGTCGGTTCCCTTTTTTTTTTGTGGTTGTTTTTGAAGACGGTTAAATTTTTTTTGAAAAAAGTTTTTTATTTTACTCTTTTTAGTTTAATATTCAACCCAAATTCTTGTCAAATACATCATTTTCTTACATGTGCACTAGAATTTTGTAATCCGTGGCACCGGTATTCGTTGTGTGCGCGATGACAGCGCCCCTAGTGGCCGCAACTATTCAGGACTTGTCATCTGTCAAATCATGTCAACTAGATGATAAGATATCTTTGTGATATTAAATTTCGACTAGTTTTTCAACGAAATTGAAAAAATAGTGTAAAAAGTGAGTGTGTATATTATACCTAGCGATTTTCTTCCTCGTGGAAAATATGGATATTATAATACGCACGGGATTTGAATCGGTTAAGCATAAAATACATTTCCAACCTCAAACTGAGCAAAAACTTGCACGAACTGTTTTTCCCATTGTTTTTACAATTTACGACACAGCATGTACTATGACCCATATCGCAATTTTTTACGTTTTTACTTAAAATTATAAAGAAAGTTATGAAAATAAAGCAACTTGACACATGACAGCCCAGAATTAATTCACATTTCTGCCACGTCGTGCGCTACGATCGATTTGCCGTTCCCCACCACCCACTTCGCACATAGTCAATTAACATCGTTCATGTACACATGCTAATAAAATTCCCTATCTCAAAAACTGCTGAACAGATTTTGATGAAACTTGCAGTATTCTCTAAGGTGAACCATCCCCAGTACAACAAAAAAAAATTGAAAATCGGTCCACAATTGGCGGAGTAATCGCGTAACAAACACGCAAAAAGTAATGTCATCCAAGTAGCCAAAATAAATAAAAATGCTCACAAAATAAAAAGTACTGAACCAAATTGGATGACATTTTTATGGGACCACACTGCAAGTATACTGCACCGAACAAAAAAAGAATCACACTAATCGGACTAGAATCCTCAGAGTAATCGAGGTACATACATAAAAAAAAACATACCGACCGAATTGAGAACCTCCTCCTTTTTTTGAAGTCGGTTAAAAATGTTCAGATTTATAGTAGGCAACTGAGACTTGAAGCCACAAACACGGAGTAAACATTTCCCGCGTCGGTCGATTCCTACGTAAAACAAGTGAACATCTCCTAGGAATACATTATTTTAAGGGCGCATAACCAGAAAGTTGGCAACGTCGCTAATTGCTGTCAAATACTTACAAGTTTTGATTAATTTGGCAATATTACTGTATGGAAATAAGAAATATATTATGGCTCTGTAGCAGTGGCGCAGGGTAAAATTTTTTGAAAGTGAAGCCGGACCAAAACGTTAATTCTAGTAACTATAGCCTGCTTTGGCCTAATTTTAGCCTTTTTCGTTTAAATGTTTAACTCAAATTCTTGGCTAATACATATTTTTCTTACATATGCACT
The DNA here is from genome assembly GCA_954870645.1 of Agrotis clavis. Classification (NCBI taxonomy): domain Eukaryota; kingdom Metazoa; phylum Arthropoda; class Insecta; order Lepidoptera; family Noctuidae; genus Agrotis; species Agrotis clavis. The sequence goes on from OX940944.1 coordinate 3,974,017, forward strand.
AGAATTGTAACGGATATTACAATAGCAATAGCACCGGTTATAGCATCGCCCATGTACTTACATAATCAGCTAAAAATGCTCATAAAATAAAAACTACTGAACCAAACTAAATTATCGCATCGAATAAAAAGTTCTCATAAATATACCTAAATGAATTAAGTCCAAATACAAGATCATCATCATCATCATCATCTCAGCCGTAGGACGTCCACTGCTGAACATAGGCCTCCCCTTTTGATTTCCACTTATACCGGTTGGAAGCGACCTGCATCCAGCGTCTTCCGGCGACCTTTATAAGGTCGTCCGTCCACCTTGCTGGTGGACGTCCTACGCTGCGCTTGCTAGTCCGTGGTCTCCACTCTAGTACTTTTCGACCCCATCGGCCATCTGCTCTGCGAGCAATATGGCCTGCCCATTGCCACTTCAGCTTGCTAATCCGGTGGGCTATATCGGTGACTTTAGTTCGTCTACGGATCTCCTCATTTCGGATTCGATCACGTAGAGAAACACCGAGCATAGCCCTTTCCATAGCTCGTTGAGCGACTTTGAGCTTTGAGATGAGGCCAATAGTGAAAGACCACGTTTCGGTGCCGTAACTCATCACTGGTAACACACATTGGTTGAAGACTTTCGTCTTGAGGCACTGAGGTATGTCGGACGAAAAGACATTGCGCAGTTTCCCGAACGCTGCCCAACCGAGTTGGATTCGGCGGTTGACCTCTTTCTCGAAGTTGGACCTACCTAACTGGACTACTTGTCCTAAGTAGATATATGAGTCAACAACTTCGAGTACCGAGTTTCCAACAGAGACTGGGGTGGGCACAACATTGGCATTTGACATAATTTTCGTCTTGTCCATGTTCATTTTCAAGCCCACCCGTTGTGAAACTCGGTCGAGGCCATCGAGCATCATGCTGAGTTCCTCCATCGACTTTGCCATGACTACGATGTCGTCGGCAAACCGAAGGTGAGTGATGTATTCGCCGTTGATGTTGATGCCAAGTCCTTGCCATTCCAGGAGCTTGAAGGCGTCTTCCATTGCGGCAGTAAACAATTTCGGGGAGATAACGTCCCCTTGTCTTACGCCTCTTCTCAATGGAATCGCCTTCGTGCTCTGCTCCTGTACTCGGACCGACATGGTGGCGTTATTATACAAGCACTTCAACACCTCGATGTACCGATAGTCAATACGGCATCGCTGGAGTGACTCAAGTACCGCCCATGTTTCCACCGAATCGAAGGCTTTCTCATAGTCCACAAACGCTAAGCATAATGGCAAGTTATACTCTTCGGTCTTCTGTATAACTTGCCGCAGCGTATGGATGTGGTCTATGGTACTATAGCCTCTTCGGAAACCGGCTTGTTCGGGAGGCTGGAAGTCATCAAGTCTGTGTTCGAGACGGTTCGTGATAACCCTTGAAAACAGCTTATAAACATGACTTAGAAGCGTGATGGGTCTGTAGTTCTTCAATAGGCTGTTATCACCTTTTTTGAAGAACAGCACCACCTCACCTCTACTCCATGCTTCAGGCGTTTTGCCCTCAGAGAGGACGGAATTAAAGAGCTTCTGGAGGACTTTAAGTACCGGTGTTCCACCCGCTCTCAGAAGCTCTGAAGTGATTCCGTCCTCGCCCGGCGCCTTGTTGTTCTTAAGCTGCTTAAGGGCCATCCTAATCTCGTACAGACTGATGTCCGGGATATCTTCGGTATAATGTCGGGACAGCTTGGCTCTGGGATCTCCTACCAAGCGGTCAACGGGCTTTGCGACCGAAGTGTATAACTGTCCATAGAACCTCTCGATCTCGCCTAAAACCTCTGCTTTGGTCGACGCTATGCTGCCATCCTCCCGTTTCAGCTTTGTCATCTGGCTCTGCCCAATAGACTTGTCCTTTGCGAACACTTTAGAGCCTTGGTTTCGCTGTATGGTCTCTTTAACACGATTCGTATTAAAGAGACGCAGATCATGTCGCAAGGACTTAGATATCCGTCTATTGAGCTGCCTATATGACTTCGCGTCATCGGAAGACTGCAACTGTAGCAAACGTCGTTCAGCCATGAGGTTTAAGGTTTGCTCGGTCAATTTCTGGGGTCTATCTTTACGACAGGGTCTAAAAAACTTAGACCCTACCGTGCGGACAGTTTCCACTAGCCCGTCGTTGATCTCGTCCACTGACACTAAGTTCTCAAGGCAAGCAAAGCGATTAGAGAGCTCGAGTTGAAAGGTTTCGGGGTTTTGAATATGGGGCCGAGTAGGTCGGAGCGTAGACTTCATCAGGCTGGACCTTTCAAGTTTAACATTGATATTCAGCGAGCCTCTTACGATTCGGTGATCGCTACCGGTTTTTACCCTGTTGATCACAGAGACATCGCTGAATATCCGTTTCTTGTCGGTCATGAAGAAGTCTATCTCGTTTCTCGTGAAACCATCGGGACTCAGCCAGGTCCATTTCCTGTGAGGCGGCTTCTGGAAGAAAGAGTTCATCATAAAGAGTTCCTCTTTCTCCAGAAAGTCGGCCAGCCTCTGTCCCCTAGGGTTCCGTTGCCCATACCCAAATTGCCCCACTCTCAACTCATCACCGCTTTTCTTGCCCAACTTTGCGTTAAAGTCCCCCATAACAACAGTGAAGTGGGTTTTGGAGCTATGTATGGCCCTACTAACGTCCTCATACATAGTCTCCACTTCATCATCTGAGTGTGACGAGGTCGGTGCGTATACCTGAATGACCTTCAGCGAATATCTTTTGGATATTCTGAGTATTAGGTATACCACCCTGCTCGACACACTGTCGATGGTTATTATGTTGTTTACGAGGGACTTGTGAACGAGAAACCCGACACCACCTTGGGACTGTTGGTCGCCCTCCCGGTAGTAGAGCAAGTTACCAGACTTCAGGGTTACAGTGTCCTCCCCCTCTCTTCGGACTTCGCATAACCCCATAATGTCCCAGTGTAACTTGCTCAGCTCCTCTTCCAGCTCGCAGATCTTTTCGTCAGTCCTCAATGTGCGTATGTTGTGTGTTACCAGGGCCAGTCGTCGTGGGGGTGGGTAGCCGGATCTCTTCCGGAGATTCTTAGCACCCCCTGCTCCGCCGTTACCTTGACCGCTACCCGCGCCAGGGATAGCGGAGCTGCCGGGGACTGGGGGCCTGGTTTTTGTGGTTCTCATTTGGGGGTAGTTTGCCTTAATCGCCACGCTTGGCAGGCGGGTTGGCGATCGCAGTGAGGATGTGCAGTACACGGAGGACGCTGCTGCCCGACCTCCGGTTTGTCCCTTAGTCGCCTCTTACGACACCCACGGGATGATTTGGGGGAGCGCAATTCTAAGCCGGCGCCCCACGGCCTGTACATACAAGATAGCTTCTATAAACTAGTCTAGTCCCGCGACCCCGGCAGGCTCTGGCCCTCCTAGGGGCGCGTGGAACACAACGCGCCGTCGACCCGGGCATGGTCCATGATGACGAGCCACCCATTACTCGCCGCCCGCATGCCCGCGCCTACGGTGGCCGAAGATCGTCTTGCGACGTCCGTTGCCGTGGTTGTCTCCCGCGGCGGCTGGGTCGTGAGGTGGACGCTGTCCTCTCGCTCACGCGTTCCGCCTCCTCCTTTGCTAGCATTACTGCTTCGCAGAAGGAGGCGACCGCTTCCCATTCCGTCTCGCCCCGCAGCATGGCCTCGACCAGTGCCAGGCGCGAGAGGTCGCCGCCTATCGTGAGAACACGGCGGTGCTCTGTCCAAGCGGGGCAGTCCTGCACCGTATGCTCCACCGTGTTCTCTGGGCGATCCTCGCAGTGGTGACACCCAGGCGTTTCTTCCTTGCCCATACGACACAGGAACCTCCCGAAACATCCGTGCCCGGTGAGGCCCTGCGTCAGACGGAAGGTGAGGACGCCGTGACGCCTCTCCAGCCACTCCTCAAAGAGGGGTCTTACCGCCGCGTAAGGGAACACCCAAATACTCCGAAATATTTTATTCCGAATTTCGATATTCCGATTTTCAAAACTCCAAATATCATAATACCTAAAAATTACAATATCTATTATTAGGAATCTCGAAATTTATTTGACCGAAAGTCGTATGTCCGATTTCTTCGTTTTCCGATTTTCACATATTCGAAAAATGTAATGCTCGATGAGTTCTCATTCCGAAAAACGAAATACCGATTTTCAATAATTCCGAATAAACTGATTTTTTCGGAATATTGAAAATCGGAATTTCATTTCTCATTCCACAAAGTCAGTGACAGAAACGAATTGGTGCAAAACCGGCTCCACGTAATTTTGCCTACCTTACTACCAGAGTGTTATTTATGCCTGTGTAGGCACGGAGTGGCAAGGCGTATCCTCATTACCTTTCACTGTTTGCCTTCAGGATTTTTATTGTTATAAGGAGAACTTAGGATCCAAGAGCGAGCGAAGCGAGCTCGGGATCTGGGGCACCCCGACTCGGACAGGTTAGGTTCGAAGGGGATGGCGGGGTCTGAAAGACCCCGCCATCCCCTTCGTGTTAGGTTACTTTAAACCTTGCTCACAGAAATAGGAGCCCCGCGAAGCGGGGCTCCGTCGACCTACCTTGGTAGGTGCTAGTCAACAAATTGACCAAGGATGTAAGAGCGAGCGAAGCGAGCTCGGGACTGGGGACACCCCGACTCGGACAGGTTAGGTTCGAAGGGGATGGCGGGGTCTGAAAGACCCCGCCATCCCCTTCATGTTAGGTTACTTTAAACCTTGCTCACAGAAATAGGAGCCCCGCGAAGCGGGGCTCCGTTGAACCACCTTGGTCGTGCTATAACTCAGGATGCAATAGCGAGCAAAATGTGTCTTGGGGCACCCCGACTCGGACTTTTCGACCGGAACCGAATCGGAATTCTAATAATCGGAACTTTAATATTCGGTATTCGTGTTTTTGATGTTTCGGAAAATATAAGTCGGAATTTTTGATATTCGGTCTATTGGACTTCGGTATTTTGAAAATAGTAATTATAAACGTTAGGAATTTTGAAATTCCGGAATTATTAAAATAGGAATATTGATCCATCGGAGTTGTTATATTAGGAATTTTGAACCATTCGGAATTATGAAAATCGGTATTTTGAAATTCGTATTTATGAAATTCGGAATAAAGTTTTTCGTATTATCGTAGTGTACCCGATTCATTGTGATCCTTGTGACCTCCGATAACCGTCTCGCATGACGAATCTATAAGGGTTCCGTTTTTTGCCATTTGGCTACAGAACTAACTAGCAGCTTTAGTTAACGAGAACCAATTTTCTGAATCAGTTTAAAGAGTCTGTGTGATGGTTACTGAGAAAAGATGCTTCGTGCATCCGTAAATAGGTAATGTGCAACCAATAATAACTATGGTGATGTGATGGCCGAACGTTTGTTAATTTTGAACAATCTTTACAAAGTGTTATGGAAATATTGAATGTTTTCGCAATGTTTTAACATAGGAACTTCGATAATTACTTTCCTGGCTTTATTGACTTGATTTTAATGTTGGGAGTTACTGTGTTTCATTTTGAAAGTGCTTGTCTGTTGGGCTGTCCGCTAAATAAAGTTCAAATTAAATGTTTAATATAAGAGACATATACCACTTTGATGTTCCTCCTCGGGTTCAGTACTCTCATTGTCTTGTTCACAATCATCTTGTAATTCTTCTTTGATATCATGATGTTCCTCCTCGGGTTCAGTACTCTCATTGTCTTGTTCACAATCATCTTGTAATTCTTCTTTGATATCATGATGTTCCTCCTCGGGTTCAGTACTCTCATTGTCTTGTTCACAATCATCTTGTAATTCTTCTGTGATTTCATGATGTTCCTCCTCGGGTTCAGTACTCTCATTGTCTTGTTCACAAACATCTTGTAATGCTTCTGTGATGTCATGATGTTCCTCCTTGGGTTCAGTACTCACATTGTCTTGTTCACAATCATCTTGTAATTCTTCTTTGATATCATCGCTTTGTGATTGACATTTATCAAGTACACAGTTAACATGCACTGTTGGAGTAATAATAAACCCATTGAAAAACTTCCTCTCATCTTGTTTTATTCTTGATTTTATCTGTAAACAGATATATAAAATGTTCAGTCAAATCGATCGTAGTCACTACAAGCTATAATGTTTACATGAGAAATCACCTTAGAGCCCATTTAATGCACACCACTTTAAACGCGCCGTCGTCGACGCGCGTTTCTGTAACGCGCGTCGTCGGCGCGTTTTCATCAAACAGAGCAGACAGGCTGCGTCTGACTTGCGTGCGCATCACGTCTGTATCGCTACAAACGCGCGTCGACGGCGCCTTGAAAAACGTGTTGTGAATAGGCCCTTAATAGGTTATTTTACTCAAAATATAACAACCGTATTTGTTATTTTATTACGTAAACCAAACCAAACCGGCTGGTACAACTTTACAAACGCAGTGACGTCACAAGCCCCCACTCCCGAATTAGAAAGCGTTTTATCTTTGTCAATATTCATTGATTTAAAAAAAAAACCTAAAAATATGATTGTATCCATTCTTTTTCAATATTCTTACATACGGAGTAAACATATTGGGTAAAGTTTAGTACCTGTTGAGGAGCAGGCGGACGGGGGGGGGGGGGAGGGGGGAATCCCCCTACCTCCCGGTACCACTCCCAGGTTAAGGAAATGTGTTTTCACCTCCCACGCTCGGAAAGATTCTATTTCTCTTTCAAAATCTGAGCGCAAAACTCCATTTTGTGTGTTCCCAAAGTGTTGTTCGAAATTCGAACACGTCTTGTATTCAATTGTTTTCTACACTGACAGGCGAGCCGCCCCCACTGCATTTCCTCGCTGTGTGAGGTGAAAAGTTGTGTGTTGCACTCGGCAGCAAAGTTTTTCTGCGTCTCGTACCTTTGAAAACTTCGCATCGCTCAGGATTCTATATTTGAACCGCTCGTTTCTCTCGCGGTTCAATCTTAGAATCCTTCGCTCGCTCAGTTTTCAATTTAAGTACTCGCGCCAAAAATCAACTTTGCAGCCTTGCATCTATTTTGTAACCTAACCTCAAAACTTGTTTTTGTCACATGAATAGGCGTATTCCAAAAACTTGGTTTCGTTTAGCATAAGGAGGGAGGTGCCCCATGTGTCCTGCCTGGCACCACTCTCATGTAAAGGCAACGCCCAGACCCCACCATCCCCTTCTAATCTAACCTGTCCGTGTCGGAGTGCTTCAAGTCCCGAGCTCGCTCTTGCATCCTACGTCAAATAACTGATTACTACCTACCAAGGTGACTCGACTCGCGGGGCTCCTACTTCTGGGTGGTTTAAAAAAAAATAACCACGAAGGTCTAACCTGTCCGTGTCGGGGTGCCCTAAAGTCCCGAGCTCGCTTCGGTTGCTCTTGCATCCTAGGTCGAATAACTGATTACTAATTATCAAAGTGTCTAGACGGAGCCCCGCAAGGACAGGTTAAATTCGAGGGGGATGGCGAGGTCTGGGCGTTGCCTTTACATAAGAGTGGTGCCAGGACACATGGGGCACCTCCCTCCTTATGCTAATAGTCCGGTCAATTTAGACATTCGAGGTCACATAAAGTCCCAGCAAGCTGAATTTCTGTGAAGTTGTTCAAAACATAATTATAAACAATGTCTAAAAGTTCCCCATCATTCCCCTGTAAGGAAAAAAAAATATTCAATGTCAAAGGTAAAAAAAATGAGTTTTTCGCGTTTTTCAGCAAAACGGTAAGTTTTATCATAAAAGTACCTCAGACAAAAATTGTAGATCATAAAATTATCTATAAAAATGTATCAATACTTTTTTTCTTACGAGCCACCTTTTCTGAGATATAACGATTCAAAAAGTTATAAAATTTGTTATCGTCATAATATGCACACGTTTCCACGCCACCTATGAGGTAGTGTACTTAGCGCGTTTTTTTTAACGTGGTTTCCCCAGTAGGCCTACTCCACGGGTGTGATCCTGTTTAATGTAAAACTATTGCAAAATAACGGAAATTTTCAAAGATTGGGAAAGATAAAAGCGATGTAAATGAAAAAAAAAGTGTTGAAGTTTATTCGTCTTATTCGTAAGTTTCAAATTCTTGTTCTTCTTCTTGATCTTCTTCTTGTTCTTCTTCTTCTGCTTCTTCTTCATCTTCATTTTGGATGCAAGTAAATTGCCTCAACAGCGATGTATCGCATGATACTTCGTCGGAGTCGAACGAATCCTCCATTGTTTGTAATTCAATATTAGAGCACGACCGGCCTTGACAATTTGTGCATGCCAAAGAACAAAACAGTCCGACTTTTTTGCAACCACATTTAGCACTGCATCCCTTTTTGCAGTTGCAAAAAATAGTGTTCAGCAGTTTTTCCGGCGCAGGTGGAAGTAAAGTTTGAACTGGCTCTAATATATTGTTGACCAACTTCCAACCCCAGTCTGTAGGGTCTAGCTGATAACCAAGCCAGACTTGAACTTGGTAATATACTCGAAAAAGATGTTGGTGAGCAGCAACTGAGGTTGGAGGAAGACAAGCTAATTGAACTTGTTTTTTATTTTTAGTATTTTTAACGAAACATGCGTATCGATGCTTATCTAAACAGGTAGTTTTTTTAGGAGCTCCGTACATAGAAAGAAGAAAGCGGATGCCGTTGGTCAACTTCTTGTTGAGTTGTATTACTCTTTTTAAAAACTTCAGCACATTCAATTAAATCTTGTTTTTCAAACATTTTGAAAACTGCTGTTTTACCCCTCCTGTAAAATGCAGATGTCGTATCACAGCCAGTTATTGCGTGTAAAAATAGTACATGATCTTTACACTTTACTAAAGTAAGTAAACTTTTTGATGAATATATAACTGATTGATGCTGAGCTTTTCCTGGTTTTAAGAGAAAAATAGTTTTTTCAGTTGGCGTTCGAGCAGTGAGTAATACAAGTAAGTCAACATCTTCACCAACAACAATAGTTATATTTGTCGAATTGAATTGCTCTATTGCTGTTTCAATAATCAATACGTCATCATCATCTAGATGTATGTACGTGGCGTACTCATGCATATTATGACGATAACAACTTTCATAACTTTTTGAATCGTTATATCTCAGAAACGGTGGCTCGTAAGAAAAAAAGTATTGACACATTTTTATAGATAATTTTATGATCTACAATTTTTGTCTGAGGTACTTTTATGATAAAACTTACCGTTTTGCTGAAAAACGCGAAAAACTCATTTTTTTAACCTTTGACATTGAATATTTTTTTTTCCAACGACGATATAATACTAGACTACGCATTGCACGATCTAACGAACAAAACTATTCTGCCAACTCGCTGAGGTAATACGTAAGCGAGGGGGGCGGGGTACTGCGTTGTGATTGGCTAACTCAAGGTCTGTTCTGTCTCAACGTATGTTTACGGCTCACAGGATTGGTCGAAATGAGACGGTTATAAGACTTTTTTGCCTAATGTGTTGGCAGACATCGGTCGCCTGTTATTACGAGTCTAGTATTATATCGTCGTTGTTTTTTTCCTTACAGGGGAATGATGGGGAACTTTTAGACATTGTTTATAATTATGTTTTGAACAACTTCACAGAAATTCAGCTTGCTGGGACTTTATGTAATTTCACCCTCATTTTTTGGTCTAAATTGACCGGACTATAAACGATACCAAGTTTTTGGAATACGCCTATTATGTCACTAAAACAAGTTTTGAGGTTAGGTTACAAAAACACATTTCCTTAACCTGGGAGTGGTACCGAGGGGTAGGGGGATTCCTCCCCCTCCCACCCACTCTCCCCCCACCCGCCTTCTCCTGAATACTAAACCCAACCTATTTTCAATTCATTTGTGCAGTAAAATGAATTTATTCTATTTCGAAAACCCGCGTCTTCTGGACGCCTTATTAATTAGTATCGCTGCTGCACACCTCGAGGCTGAATCTTTCATTACCTTGTAAATGAATGAAGAAATAAACAACTTGTAGCCAAACATTCAGAAATAAATAAATAGTCAGCGTATATCAACACAAACTTCTGTTTTCTAAATGTTTCTAGCTGCATTAAATTAATATCAACGGTAAGACTCACTCACGCTCAAGTTCAGAAACCCTATTTATTACTGAAGAGAGCTACACATAATACTTTTATAACAAGTGCCACAGAACAAAAGTCAAACCTCACCTCATCACCCTCATTCAACATCTGAGTGAACAGCTTCTCTGCTTCCAGACATTTCTTCTGCAATTGACAGCATTGCTTTAGTCTAGTGTAGCAGAAGACACAAGCGAGCATCGGTCTACTGTCTTCAGTTACAAACTGCAACAAAAAGAATATAATGTAATTATTAATATGAACATACCTCCAAGATTCGGAATTTTAAAAATTGTTACGACCGCTTATTATTCAATTAAATCCTGCAAGTAGTGAAAATTGAAATTCCGGGAAAAAGGCTTACCCGCGTTATGATTTCTGACAGTTCGTGATACAAGTAAATAAAATCAATCTACCTAGTCCGAGCTATGGCGATGATGCGCTTGCAACAGTTGCAGTGTCAATACAAATTCAAATCATTAATTTCAAGTAGGCCAGTTAGAAGCTACTAATTCTCTAAAAATAGTCATGGTGCTACAGTCCCAGTCACAAGACATAATAACTGTGAAAGCACTGCAGGTGTCCATTCCAAAGCATAGATCTCTATGGAGAAAACGGACAAGAAACTAAGAAATCAATGGCTTGTGTTTAAACACATGCCAGAAAAGTACCTATTATTAAACCAAATACTCAAAATACCTGCCACAATGGATAAATGCTCACCCAATTGTGTATCATAATAATGCATTGTAGATATTAACATATTTTCTGTGATAAAAAATTCGAGGGGGTATACATCTCAAAACCAGGCTTGTTCCGGCCAGTGAAAGTGACAGAGCTATACAAGTGATCTAACGCCACCTCGTTCACTCACTGGAACATACCTGGTTTTCAGACTATGTAATACCCGCCCTGAGTAGTGTTGACAAAGACCCACTTGGCGGGGCTACTATTTTTGTTTGCAGGGTTTAAAGGAACCTTATCAAACCAAACTTCGAGGTGTCCTTGAATCTTACTAAAGCGAGTTTTAGACTTGGTGAGCATTTATCTGTTTTGGTTTACAAAAAGAATTATTGATGAACATTTAAATTGTATCTGGAATTAATCATAAATTACTGGGGTTCCCAAACTGTGCGTTGTAAAGAGTACAGGGTCAGCGGGTCATCTTAGGGAGGGGTGCCATGAGACAGGAGGGCCGACCGTTCTCCAGATTGATATTCCGTGGAACCAAGATTCTATCTACCTATATTTATAATAATAATCATTTTATTGCAAGTAACAAGACTCATAGAGTTAGTAACAATATATACTTATAAACTATGTTAGTAAAACAATTACAGAGACAAAAACCAGACATACAAACATAATCAAATTACGACATCACTGCTGCAAGGTTACAGGCGCACCCAAAATCTTGCAGCAGTGATTTATAAACACACAATCCAGCCTACTTGCTATCATAGAAAAATAGAAAAATCAATGCACACTTTTCGTTGTAATTTAATAACTCAAGAACGGGCTCACCTAACCAAACCAAATGTTTAGGCTTTGTTCGGACTATTTATTAGATGGATTATGTGAAATTTGAATAAAATTGGTTGAGCGGTTCTTCATTTATCACATTTTTTGTAACAAATGAATTCAGTATAAGGCGGATCATTTTGTTAATTAGGATTTTGCTGTTAAAGTAGCAAAGAACGTACAAGGGCAGCTAGTAATGTATAAAATATCCAACAGCAAGAGGATAATCTCATTGATCTCTTATAAAGCTACAAACCCAGATTCACGTACTCTGATTTCGTGGAGTTCGGAACCAGCTATTATTGTTTTATTATTCACTTGTATCAAATAGCTAGGACGTCGCGAGCTGAAGAAGTTTGGGAAGCCCAGATATATGTATTTTGACTGGCCTGTTTGTCTAGTGGTTAGTGACCCTGACTGCTATGCCGGAGGACATGGGTTCAATTCCCACCCAGGACAAATGTTTGTGTGATGAGCACGATCATTTATTCTGTGTCTGGGTGCAATTTATCTGTATTTAGAAATATATAAGTATCTTTATCAGTTGTCTAGTACCCATAACAAGCTCTGCTTAGCTTGGGACTAGATGGCGTTGTGTGATAGTTGTGGATTATTATATTATATTCATCATCATCATCAGCCTATAACATTCCCACTGCTGGGACACAGGCCTCCTCTCTGTAAGAGGGACTGGGATTGGTGGATGTCACATGTCTACGAATTTTTGGTTCTAGGACATGCCGGTTTTGTCATGATGTTTTCCTTCAACGTTTTTGAGAGCAGTGATGATGAAATAAATTACACAAAGTAATGCACCTGGGGGGTTCGAACCCACGACCTACAACTCGTAAGTCGGGCCCGATACCACTGGGCCACCACTGCTCTCCTGCTATATTAGAAGGATTACACTTTCTGGAATACACTTACCGATGATTTACGGATATACTTACCGGAATATCAGTTAGCTTCTTGTACATTTCCTGGACATTCTTATCTCCCACCATATACATGCGGACATTAACTACTAAACATATTCTGCACATTTGCGATTTATCCATGTTTTGTGTTATCTCCTGGATATTTTATTAATTTTGGATGGATAGGATAGATTTTTGTTACTCAAATAAACTCGATAGGAAAAGGGTTTTTTTTTAATTCTTTCTTTGGAATGAGTCGATTTGACTACACTGCTAGTGTCATGTGGCGACGGATATTTCGGCTAAAATCATAAGATATCGTTTATCCCAGTTGCCGTGGGATAATTTCCGAGATGCAGGAAGTGGAAGCCGCTAGCAATTTTAGATATCGTACCTAACTTTTTGTGAATTATGAAGTTTTGGTCAAACCTTTATCAGTTTTCAGATTTGGCTAGGATTATGGACACGATTAGATGCAATAAATAGAGATAACGACTGTTTGCTTATGTTTTTTGATTAAATCGTAACGACGCGAAGTGGATGGTAACAATTCAGCAATTCAGTCAGTGACAGAACATCAAGAACATGTCAAAACTGTCAAACAAGCGCGACGCTCAAGAAGTTCTAAAATATGGGGAGTTAGTGCTTCTTACTAGAAAAATGATCCCAAATCGGTGACCTTGAAACGAATGAAATGCACACAGCGTGGCAATCTATTTCTTTCCAATAGTTTGTCCATGATACAGTATTTTGGGGATAATATTATTACTACAGTGTTACAGAAAGTAGGTACTTATAGTACTACGAAATATTTCTTACAACTAGGTATTATTGAACGTTTCATTCAACAGTTTTTGTTGAGTGAGCATTTCTTATTGTGTACTTGGATGATGTTTTTACTAGTCAGTGTTACGGATTACGTACTTATTTGACAGGAATTTGGGTTGAACATTTGAACTAAAAATAGTAAAATCTCAGATTATAGAAATAAACAGATAGAACGCTCAGAACACGCTAGTGTGTCCACCAGAGCAAATACAAAATCAAATCGAATTACATTCCATATTGTTTTTGAGAAAAACTTTTACAATGTTTAAAGACACGAGACGGCATATTTTGGCAAACAACAACAACGACGCGTAGCTTGGTAGTTGGTACTGACTGTCACGTCACGAGTCTGTTTTTTTTTTTTTTGAATGTTTTTGGCATGGCTTCGAGGCCTTTATGCCAAATCTTTATATAATGTTTCGCTCATATTTTGTAAAATGTTCTTTTATCTTCTTTTGTGTATCTTCTTCTTATTTATATTTTTCCAACAGTGTTTTTTATGTACCGTAAAATGCTGCAACTTTGCACGGATTTTGACGTTTTTCTTCGATAAATCTTTAATCGTTAAGAAAGTCGTATGTTTTTTCAATTACTGTCCAATATTGGACTTTAAGCTATAGGAATACATTTGCTACTAGTAAAAAAAACACCTATAAAGCACCAAAAAATTGCTTTGAAAACGTAGGCAAAGTTGAGGTAAAAACTACAACATTGCCTGTCATAATATCTTTTTAAATGAATAGGTATTTTGGTAACGGATTTGACACCCATATTGCCATGAAGTTCTTTTCCACGTCAGACTTCACTGAATCTTGAATAGCACAAGATTTTTTTTTTTACAATGCTAGGCAAAGTTGTGCAGGTTTCTCTAAAACTCCCATACAAAAGTGAGTTCGGTGTAGGGCTGCCCCAAAGGAAATGCAACAATTTTTCTTAATATTCAAATATATTTTTAAGAAATCAAATTGTTGTACTTAAATTCTAATAACATTTTTTCATAGGAAAACAAATAAATGTAAGTAGGTAATAACATTAAAAAAATAATAATGTTAGTACCTATTACGTATAATAAAATCTGTCGAACAATATGATAACATACTATAAATGACATTCGACAAAGAAAATTACATTCGACATCCTTAATTTCTGATGATGATAAATAAAGAAACAATAGTTCTACATTCTATAAAACGTTCTTAGATCAATTACAAAAAAAAAATTACACAAGCAAAACCACGGTCGATTAAGAGTTTGTTGAAAAATTTAAAAGTGGCAGCCCTAACCCTAGATAATGTTGAGTAAAAAGTTGCGAAAATCTGACACAACTTTGCCGACCATGATTTAACGGTTTAAATTAAGATATAATACAGAAAAAACAGTTTAAATACATAAAAGAGCATATTTTCTTTGCTATATAACATATTACGCTAGAAAATAAAGCATAAATATTCACAAAATGAAATTTTCCTGAGAGCCGGTAAAAAGCGAGTATCCGCAGTGACAATGAAACTGACACTGACAGTTTGTTAACTAAAATTTGGAGTGACGTATGATCGAATGTTGCCATACAGATTGCCGACTTGCTTTTAGTAATACCATAGACAATAAAAAACATTTCGCAGCGGGAAAAATTTAACTTTTTTGAATTTAGGCAATGTTGAGCTATAAAGGCAATGTTACAGCAGTTTACGGTATTTGAAAAGCGGCATAAAGCAATCTTTTTTTTGTAGCAACACGTTTAAGCGGCGGGATTCGACATTTGTTGACATTTCTTCTGATATTTCAAAAAGCTCGCTTGCAAGTATTAATCGTTGGAGGTTGAATTCTTCACAGTTAAAAATAATGTGTTCTAGGGTTCCAGGAAACTTGTGGCAGACAGTGCATGTCTGATCGTCTATTATCTTGAATCTATTCAAATGTGCGGGTGTGGTGTTATGTCCAAATCGGAGTCTATTGATTGTTGTAATAAAATCTCGACTTGCTGTCTTCAACTGATAATACCAGGGTTTATTGGGTAAGTCTGTTTGGATACTTCCATACCACTTTCCTTTGTCTTCTTGATCTTTTTTCCAAAAACTTCTCCATATTTCATTTATATCTTCATTAATTTCAGGATAACAATCAGTGAAAGGGATTTTAACGACAGTACTAACATCTAAAGAGTTTATACCCTTATATGCAGCCTTATCAGCAATTTCATTTCCATGTATGCCTTTATGTGAAGGTATCCACATAAAAAATACATTTTTTCCTCGAGACTTAAGATTATTTAATAACATTTTAATTTTATATATTATGTAATTGGATTTAAATTTAAAGTTAAATCCTTTTAAACTATTAACTAAACTAAGAGAGTCTGTAAGGATTAAAAAATATGTACATTTGTCTATAGTATCAATGTACCTAAGGGCTTCTAAAACTGCATATGCCTCCGCAGTAAATATACTACAACTAGTGTCTAAAACAAAACTTTGTACAAATTTAATTTGAGAATCATAAATGGCACTTCGCACATGAGAGTCTCCTTTACTACCATCAGTATATATTTTATAATATTCCCTATTGTGATTCAAAAACTGTAGAAGATCTTGATTGGTGCAAACAGAGGCACTAATCGATTTTGGTACATTAAATAAAATATGAAATTGTGTTGAATAACATGGCCATATAGAATCAGAAAATATTTTATTAAACTTATTTTTTATTTGTAGGAGTATTTGGGACAGTTCTGGATATTGATGGTGAAGAAGACTCTCACCAGTTATCTCAGGAGCACTATATTGAAAATGGTAAGGCAAAATTTTGTTCATTACTGTTTGATTTTTACAGCATATTAATTTTAAACAAAAGCGTTGGGCTAAAAGTAATCTGCGAAGTGATAATGGCATTATTTTTGTTTCTACTTCCATGGCTCTAATGGGTGTAGAACACATAGCACCTAATATTATCCTAAGACCCTTATTTTGTATAATATCTAATCTGTGTACAAACTTACTGTTAATATTAATATATGCAAGGCAACTATAATCAAAGTGACTACGTACAATTGATTTATACAAAATTGTAAGAGTCTTAGGGTCTGCACCCCAAGAAACTCCAGCTAAGCAACGGAGAATATTAAGGCTTTTTAAAGAATTTTCGGAAATGTACTTTAAATGATATTCAAAAGAGAGTTTCTTATCTAAAAATATACCTAAAAATTTATGCTTGTCTGTTTGTGGAATAGGTTCATTGTTAAAATTTATAATTGTGTTAGGTGATTCCTGGCCAAAAATTACAACTCTACTTTTACTAGTATTGATTTTGAGATCCAATGTATTATAATATATTTGTAATTTCTTTAGAGAATCATTCAAAGTACATGCAGCTAGGTCAATATTTCTGTTTGTACAATATAAAACAAGATCATCAGCAAATTGTAGAATATTTACATTAGTATTATTTACATATTTACAAATTTCACTACAGTAAAGGCTATACAATAGAGGGGACAATACTGCGCCTTGCATTGTGCCTTTTGATGCAGACCTAGGTCCATAAATAATATTATTATGTCTAACATATAAAATTCTATTATTTAAAAAGTTAAATATCCATTTACATAAAAGTCCGGGAATGCCAAGTTGTGATAGAATTTTAACTAAAATGCCTGGTTGTATGCTATCAAATGCCCCTTGTACATCTAAAAAAGTACATATTACACTATTTTTATTATTTTTTGCATATTTCAGATCGGAGACAAGTGAAACAAAGCTGTCTGCACAACTTCGCCCTCGTCTGAAGCCATATTGTACATTTGGTATTAAGCCATTGTGCTCAACAAACCAATCAAGCCGAGTTTTTATCATGTTTTCTAGTAATTTACCTAGACAGGATGACAGTGAAATAGGTCGATAAGAATTTGCGTTATCTGGAGGCTTATCTGCTTTTAAAACTGGTATCACACATTGTGTTTTCCATGACTCTGGAATAATCTGATTAATCCATAGATTGTTAAGAATGTTTAAGAAAAGTTTTTGAATTGAGAGATGAAGCTTTTTTATTAATATGTAAGGAAATCCATCTAGACCAGGTGTAGTATGTTTTCGTGAATTCAAAGAAGCAGAAAATTCCTCAAATGAAAACTTTTCTAAGATAAATTTCGTATTTTCATTATCGTTATTAATATTAAAATAAGTTTCTAAGTTAGGAACTTCTAAGCCCTTATCTGACAATTTATCTAAAAAAGAATCAATGAATGTATCCGAATAAGACTTATTATTAACCTTTCTACTATGTTTAAACATTTTAATTTGATTCCAAATTTTGCTAATGGGAGTTGTCCTATTGAAACTATTACACAAACTATTCCATCCATTTTTCTTTTCCTCAGCAATTGTCCTTTTCTTAATAGCATCTAACCTCTTGTAATTAATAAAATTTTCAACACTGGGATTTTTCCTATAGTATTTTAGTGCTTCATAAGAATTGATAACACTCTGTTTGCATTTATCGTTCCACCATGGTACTGGAAGTTTACTTTTGTAATTAGATGTTCGAACAAACTTAGGAATACATGCATCTTTTAAAGATTTAAGTTGATCACAGAAAATGTTATATGTTTGTAAAGGGTCTTCATGATCTACATTTACATTATTAAAATAGTCTTTGGAAAGCTCACTATACTGTTCCCAGTCAGTTTTATTATACAGATATTTTTCTGTAGGAGGGTTTATTTTGTATTTATCAACACATAGTGATATAGAAGTAACTGTTGGAAAATGATAACTACCCATGTTATCGTCATAAACTGACCAATCGCAAAGTGGTGCAATACAGGGACTGACAAAAGTAACATCTATAGCAGATGGATTACGATTTGGATATTGAATAGTTGTATAACTACCATCATTAAGTATGCATAAATTGGAGTCATCAATTATGTCATAAAGTTGCTGTCCACGTCCTTTTGTGGCTACACAACCAAAGGCTATATGATGTGCATTAAAATCGCCACTGACGAAAACAGGAGGAGGCAATGCATTGATTAAGTTTCGTAATCTATTCATTCTAATATGTCCACTTGTAGGTGGGGAATACACACATAAAATAGAAAGAAGACCATGTCTTGTAGTTAACAATATAGCTGTGGCGTCAACATTCTTGACCCACAAATATTAACCTGCATTTCATAGTTACAGCGCAAGTTCTGCTTACCCCTTTTCCTCATGGTCGGCGCGAAGGCGCGCGCCTCTTGATAATGCGCGAGCGCCGCCCGGTCGCGGAAACCTGTTGGCTTACCTCACCCCGGACTCCGCGCGCCGCACCGCCTTCCGCCGCCCGCTGCAGCCGCAGACGACGCGGACCACCGGCCAGTCAACTAGACGCCTTCATCGCGAACCCACGCCACTCTGGCTCACTATCGCGTTATTGCTATAGCCTATCGTAAACCTATTTTTCATTCTCGCTATCACCTAGATCTTTGATTTATATTCTTCCTTACTCTAAATCTTTTCTATTCTCGCTATACTTCATCTCTTCTTCATCTTCACACCTGTAAACTTTTGCTTGCGCTTACAATCAATAATACAAACGTTATAATATAAACATTGCCGAGTATCATTCCGCACGCCCGCAACCTTCCAAAAGTGGTGACCCCGACGTGATCCGCCGCGTAGCGCGACCGCGTGACGTCATAGAAGCTTCCGGAACGTCCGCGACGGAAACGTTAACGTCGAAAAAAATAATATTCTGCAAGTCATTGCGAGATGGCGGATGAATTGACTGAAGCGCTGGTTGCTGCACTGGGATCAACAGAGATAGCAAAGGTTAGAGTACGCGTTCCTCCTTTTTGGCAAGAGAAACCAAATGTATGGTTTACTCAAATTGAAGCCCAGTTTGCCCTGTCCAATATAACGTCCGATGCGACTAAGTATTATACCGTAGTGAGTAACTTGGAGCCCGCCATCGCGGCCCAGCTAGAAGATGTTTTAGAGAAGCCACCGGCGTCCAATAGGTATGAGAAGCTTAAAGCCGAGCTAATTAGGCGTTTGTCAGTTTCCCAGGAAAAGAAGGTGCGACAACTCCTTATCCACGAGGAGCTTGGGGACCGTAAGCCGTCCGCATTTCTTCGCCACCTGCAGAGCTTGGCAGGCCCTGGGGTACCAGAGGATTTCGTGCGCACCATCTGGACCAGCCGTCTGCCCACCAGTCTGCAGGCAATCATAGCGTCCCAGGTTGCCACGTCACTAGAAGCTGTTGCGGAGCTGGCTGACCGGGTATTGGAGATAGCACCGGTGAACCCGGTGGCCCAGGTCGCGAGTACTTCGTCCTCTGATGGGAGCTTACTTGAGGTAATGCGTACTGAAATAGCCAGTCTCACGCGGAAATTTGATGAGTTGACCGCTACGGTAGAACGTCGATCTCGGACAGGTAGGCCAGATAGGAGCCGTAACAGGCGATTTTCCCGTTCAAGGAGTAATTCACGAGGCCGCACTCACAAAATGGCGGACAACCGTGATATATGTTGGTACCATGCCACATTCGGAAGTAGAGCGCATCACTGCATCAAGCCTTGCGACTTCGTTTCGGAAAACGCCAACGCCAGTCGCTAATGACGGCGAGCGATTGCTGCAGTATTTCCAGCCGTTTATTCATCACCGATCTGCAATCTAGAAAACATTTTCTTGTTGATACGGGTTCCGATCTTTGCGTCTACCCTCGCCATTATTTAAATGAAAAGCGGACACGTGTAAATTATGACCTTAGCGCCGCTAATAATTCTGTTATATCTACATACGGATATATAAATTTGCAGCTGAATTTAGGACTACGGAGGGAGTTTAGTTGGAAGTTTGTCGTCGCGGATGTCTCAAAACCAATAATTGGGTATGATTTTCTCTCCCATTATAATCTTTTAGTGGATTGCTGCAATAATCGGTTGATTGATGGTTTGACCAACCTCTTTGTTAGCGGAGCTGTCGCGAAGACCGAGTTACCCAGCATCAAAGCTGTTACCGGTACTTCTCGGTACCACGAGCTGTTGCGAGAGTTTCCAGACATCTCACGTCCATCTGGTGCACCAAGGGAGGTACGTCATTCTACCGTCCATTTTATTAATACCACCCCCGGCCCACCCGTATTCTGCAGGCCACGACGTTTAGCACCAGATCGTTTGAAGATTGCCAAGGTTGAATTTCAAACTATGGTAAAGGAGGGAACAGCTCGTTGCTCCAGCGGACCTTGGGCATCACCTTTACATCTGGTGCCGAAGCATGACGACACGTGGAGACCCTGTGGCGATTACCGAGCGCTGAATGCAAGGACAGTGCCGGACAGGTACCCGGTTCGTCATATTGAAGATTTTTCACAACACTTACATGGAAGCACCATTTTTTCTGTCATAGACTTGGTCAAAGCTTACCAGCAAATACCAGTACATCCGGCGGATATTGAGAAGACAGCCATCACGACACCGTTTGGTTTGTTTGAATTTCCCTTTATGTCGTTTGGACTGAGAAACGCTGCACAAACGTTCCAGCGTTTCATCGATGGTTTGGTACGCGATCTGGATTTTTGTTTCCCGTACATTGATGATCTTCTGGTAGCTTCTAGAAATACGCAGGAGCACGAAGAACATCTACGCAAACTGTTTTCTCGCCTTCAAGAATATGGCGTGGTCATCAACGTGGCTAAGTGCAAGTTCGGCCAACCCGAGGTAACTTTTCTTGGTTACACTGTTTCAGCTGGAGGAGTACGACCATTAGAGGAAAAAATAAAGGCCATACAAAATTTCCCACCGCCTCAAACGATCAAATGCTTGAGAAGATTCTTAGGGATGCTCAATTTTTATAGGCGGTTCTTGAAGGGCGCTGCTGAACTACAGGCCCCACTTAATGATTTATTGGCAGGACCAGGTATGAAAGGATCAAAACCAGTGAAGTGGACTCCACAGTTACTGGAACTTTTTGAGCGCTGCAAGCGTAGTCTTTCAAAGGCAGCCCTGCTGGTTCACCCAGTTACGAATGCGCAACTGGCTCTGGTAGTAGATGCATCCAATGTTTCTTTAGGAGCCGTTTTACAGCAGAAAGTAAATGACGTCTGGCAGCCTTTGGCTTTCTACTCGAAGAAGATGAGCCCCACACAGCAAAAATACAGCGCTTATGATCGCGAACTCCTTGCAATTTATGAGGCCATCAAACACTTTCGTCACATGATAGAAGCACGAAACTTCACTGTTTATACCGATCATAAGCCGCTGATAAGTGCTTTCAAAAAGAAAGATCAACAAGGTTCACCGCGACAAATTAATCAACTGTATTTTATTTCGCAGTTTACCACGGACATACAGCACGTTTCGGGGCAGGACAACCAGGTGGCAGATGCTTTGTCTCGAATCGAGGCAGTTACCGCGCCAGTGGACATCATTGAGCTCGCCCTTGCGCAGCGTGATGATCCAGAGCTGCTAGAACTTCTAAAGGGTAACCACTCGCTGCAGCTGGAGTTAGAGCAAGTACCAAATTCAAAAGTACAGATTTATTGTGATGTTTCTTTGTCCAAACACAGACCTTTTGTAGCAGCTACCCATAGACGCCGCGTGTTCGAAACGTTGCACAGTTTAAGCCATCCCGGGGCGAGGGCATCCATCAAGATGGTCAGTGAGCGTTATATTTGGCCTTCCCTTAGGAAAGATGTTCGGGCTTGGGTTAGAGAGTGTATTCCATGTCAGAAGTCAAAGGTGACAAGGCATACTACATCACCTCTTGGTAAATTTGATATACCAGATGTTCGTTTCGCAGAGGTCAACATGGACTTAATTGGCCCACTTCCAGTATCATCCAATTTTAAATACTGTCTTACCATAACCGACAGGTTTACCAGATGGCCTGAGGTGATCCCGCTTCCTGACATGACAGCAGAGACTGTGGCGAAGGCATTCGTGTCGGAGTGGATCGCTCGGTACGGTTGCCCAAAGAAGGTTATCACGGACCAAGGTAGACAATTTCAATCGCACTTATTCCAACATCTAGCAGAGACGTATGGCATCAAATTAGCGAGGACGACAGCGTATCACCCAGCCTGCAATGGCATGATTGAACGTCTACATCGCACGCTCAAAGCGGCTATAATGACTCATGGTACAAAGGATTGGGTAAGCTCTCTTCCCATAGTTCTCCTAGGACTACGCACAGCATACAAAGAGGACCTGCAGTGCTCATCAGCTGAATTGGTGTTTGGAGAGCAGTTACGTGTCCCTGGCGAGTTTTTCGCCATAACCAATAACAAGGTAGATTACCCAGATTTTGTCAGTCAATTACGACAGAGAATGTCCGAACTACGACCGCGACCAGCATCCGACCATTCGCAGCATAAAGTGTTTGAGCACAAAGATTTACGTACCGCCACGCACGTGTTTTTACGTCAAGATTTGCTGCGAGGATCGTTAGAACCACCTTACAGTGGCCCTCACAAGGTCGTTTCAAGAGGTCCAAAGACAATTGATATTTTGCTCAACAATAAAACTGTCAAAGTGTCAATTGACAGAGTTAAGCCAGCTTATACCTGGCGTGAGGATGTGGAGGCACAAAGTCACGATACGCAGGGGACGCAACCAATACAGACTACCCGTTCAGGGCGTAAAGTCAGGTTTCCTGATAGATTTGTGCCTTAATATGACCCTTTTATTCGTAAGGGGGTACTGTGGCGTCAACATTCTTGACCCACAAATATTAACCTGCATTTCATAGTTACAGCGCAAGTTCTGCTTACCCCTTTTCCTCATGGTCGGCGCGAAGGCGCGCGCCTCTTGATAATGCGCGAGCGCCGCCCGGTCGCGGAAACCTGTTGGCTTACCTCACCCCGGACTCCGCGCGCCGCACCGCCTTCCGCCGCCCGCTGCAGCCGCAGACGACGCGGACCACCGGCCAGTCAACTAGACGCCTTCATCGCGAACCCACGCCACTCTGGCTCACTATCGCGTTATTGCTATAGCCTATCGTAAACCTATTTTTCATTCTCGCTATCACCTAGATCTTTGATTTATATTCTTCCTTACTCTAAATCTTTTCTATTCTCGCTATACTTCATCTCTTCTTCATCTTCACACCTGTAAACTTTTGCTTGCGCTTACAATCAATAATACAAACGTTATAATATAAACATTGCCGAGTATCATTCCGCACGCCCGCAACCTTCCAAATAGCTATACTTTGTAAGTCTTCATAAAACTGAATATCCAACTGTTTATATTTTAAAAAGGGGCGGATTAATATTGCTACGCCTCCATGGTTATTGCTTGCATTACGAAAATGTAAATTGTATCCAGGAATATTAAATGTTCTATTATCTTTAAACCATGTCTCATTTAAGAGACAAATGTCAATATTTTCATGTTTTAAAAAATTTATTAGTAATGGTTTTTTATTATATGCACTTTGTATATTAAACTGTGCTATGCGTAATTGTGACTGTGATGAGGTGTAATTTATATCCATAAAGTTTAAGTAAGGTTTTTAAGTAGCATGTCGCTAATTGTTTTGCTATTAATTGGAGTCTCATCACCCTTATTACTAATTTCAAGAATAGTACGAATAATTGCTGAGTTTAGATCTGAATTATTTAATAATTGGTCTCTTAAATTAACTTTAGGAACCTGTGCAGTAGGAACTACAGGAACCTTATTAGTATTAGGAGTAATTTTATCATTTGAATTTTGTGTAGTTTTATTTACATTTTGTACATTTTTATTAATAAAAGTTTTAGTTGAATTGTTATTTACAACACGTTTTTTATTTGCATTTTCTGATATTGTTGGAAAGCTTTGTTCATATTTTTTGCTATCAACAACACTGGAATAGGTAATTTTATTTCTTTTTTCTAACATTTTTTGAATTTTAATAGGACAAGATCTTGAAATGGCCAAATGTGGTCCCCTGCAGTTGGCGCAGCAAAGCTCAGTACTCTTATCGCATTCCGTATAAAGATGCTCTCCGGCGCAACAACTACAACGCTGCTTACCGTTACATACTTTAGCTGAATGATTAAACTTAAAACACCGGTAACATTGCTGCAGAGGCGGGATATAATCAAAAACCCTATATGAGAAAAGATCATATTGTACATTTTCAGGTAGATTATTGGAGAGAAAAGTCAAGCTAACAGTCTGTAGCGGAACTCGTTGTGTCCCCACTTTCTTCGAGAAACGACGAACAGCGATGATTTCGGAGTGGGATGAAAGTTTAGAGTACAGATCCTTTGTTGAGATGTTAGTCGGAACAAATCTTATCACTCCTGTCTTTTCAATGTGAGCCGCTGGTATAAATGCCTTTAAATTATATTTGGCCAAAAACGTAGAGTTCGCCATGAAATTGTTGGCAGTATTGGCCAGTTTAAATACAACAACAATCTTGGTTGCATTGACTCTTTGTAGGGTCACCACACCCTTTATTTCGGTTGTAAATATGTGATTCAAATAGATCGGACTTTTATTTCCGAATCTTTCATTTTTGTCTAGAGATTCTACATAGACTTTGAATTCTGTATTTACTGCATGCTCTGGGTATTGTCTTATGTAATTTGGTTTGAAAAAAGGAGCAAAATTACTTTCCTGTTTCTGCCGCTGTTGCTGCTCAGGATCCAGTACATAATCCAGTAGCTGCCGCTTAGCCGCTCTCTGTCCATCTGGACCCTCATCCTCGTCACCATCCATCCGAATAACGTATTTCAATTAACTATTCGCAAAAAGTATCAATAAATTGTAATTAAATTAATTAAAATTTCTGGAGGTTTTTTTAAACGATCCGCCTTTTTTGAGTTTCCCGCCCAAAACGTCACGAGTTTGTATTCGATGCAGTGTTGCCGTTTTAGCCACTTTGTGGCTAGCAGTGTTGCCGTTAGGACCAGTGATATTTTAAGTAAAATATCATTGGTTAGGACAATCTAGTTTGTGGCCACATGTAAGAAAAAAGTAGCTAGTTTTGCTAAAAAATCTCTTTCAAAATTCGGCTAGAAGTGGCTAAAGTGCTTTTGGCCAGATACTGTTAGGTATCCAATTACTATTGATAAATATTACAATTTCGGCATGGTGATAAATGGGTTAAATAAAACAATTTTAATACTAATTAGTATTTAACATTATTAAAAGCTAATAAACGTTCATCTAGTCAAAAATATTCTCAATTATTTGGTTTACAATTAAAAATCAATTCCAAAGTCTACAGTGACATCTGGAGATTCATTAATCTCTTCGTCAATGGGTGATGATGTGCAGTATTTCAATTTGTTTGACCGATTTGACCGTTTTTGTGACTTTGTTTAAAACTTCAGCAGGCAAAACATAATTGTAGCAAGCTTTTTTTAATATTTTTAATTGTTTTTTTGTAGTTGGGTTTAATTAATCGGTAGACTTCTAATAGTAATTTAGTAAAAGTTTAACAATCGAAAAATCAGCCAGAAGTGGCTAGATTTATTTTGGTGGCTAAAATGGTTTTCTGTTTGGCTAGAACCGTTGAAAATCCGCTAGATCTAGCCACATAGTGGCTAAAACGGCAACACTGAACGGACGACATGCAAAACAGTGTTGCCGTTAGGACAATCTAGTTTTTGGCCACATGTAAGAAAAAAGTAGCTAGTTTTGCAAAAAAATCTCTTTCAAAATTCGGCTAGAAGTGGCTAAAGTGCTTTTGGCCAGATACTGTTAGGTATCCAATTACTATTGATAAATATTACAATTTCTGCATGGTGATAAATGGGTTAAATAAAACAATTTTAATACTAATTAGTATTTAACATTATTAAAAGCTAATAAACGTTCAGCTAGTGAAAAATATTCTCAATAATTTGGTATAAAATTAAAAATCAATTCCAAAGTCTACAGTGACATCTAGAGATTCATTAATCTCTTCGTCAATGGATGGTGTATTTCAATTTGTTTGACCTATTTGACCATTTTTGTGACTTAGTTTAAAACTTCAGTAGGCAAAACATAATTGTGGCAAGGTTTTTTAATATTTTTAATTGTTTTTTTGTAGTTTGGTTTAATTAATCGGTGGACTTTTTATTAGTAATTTAGAAAAAGTTTAACAATCGAAAAATCAGCCAGAAGTGCCTAGATTTATTTTGGTGGCTAAAATGGTTTTCTATTTGGCTAGAACCGTTGAAAATCCGCTAGATCTAGCCACGAAGTGGCTAAAACGGCAACACTGGTGGCTAGATCTAGCGGATTTTCAACGGTTTTAGCCAAATCGAAAACCATTTTAGCCACCAAAGTAAATCTAGCCACTTCTGGCTGATTTTTCGATTGTTGAGCAGTTGTTTACTTTTTGTTGAATTTAGATTTTGAGTAAATTACTGAGTGTTTTCTTATAAAAGTGCGTGTTACAATTAAAAAAACTGTAATTCAACATGCCTGAATGTTCCATTGTGTCACGGATTGTGTCTTGCCGTGCCAGAAAAAAGAAAAATCAGCCTAAATAGACTTTGTACAGGTTAGTAACAGTTTTTCATGCAAAACTACATGAAATAGAACAATTTCGGTAAAGAAATCGCTAAGTGATCATATTTTCATGGTTAGAGAATTACTTCCGTCCTACAGACAATATTTTTCATTTTATATTTTGATTATTTAATAAATTTAATAATTGGGTTTATTTCCGTCCTACAGACAATATTTTTCATTTTATATTTTCGTTCGTTTGTTTACAATAATAATAGTGTTGTACCGTTCTGTAATAGTTCCCGATACTAGTCCCTTCGTTACACTGAAACTGTTACCAAATTCTAATGATATTATATTGATACATAAATACTAATATTCTATAGGTTTCCCGAAAATGAACGACTGAATAAAAATTGGTTGAACTCTATCGTTGAGAAAAATATTTTAACAGAACACTTTGATGGTAATAGGTTACATGAGAACTCAGTACCTACAATATTTTCGGTAAGTGTATTAAAATGATTGTTTAATAACAGCCTTTTTTTTAGCCTAAGTCATATAGATAGTAATGTGTATTTCATATATTTTTTCAGACGTCCAGCAAAAAATAACTTCATGAATCATTTCGACCTACAGTCATTAGACAAAAAAAAAATGGTAGGTAGAGTGGTGGTAGTAGTAGTAGAAGTTGTCTATTGCGTAGATATCTATGGAGAAAACACTCCATGGACAGGACAATAATTTTGAATCGTCATTTATACAGGACCTAAGACCTTTGTTACATCATTCATCTTGAGATGGTATTTTTATTTTTTAATAGACAATCTCGTGTGTAAAAGAGTGTTACAAATTGTGCGGGACGAGTAAATGATTAATCGTGTACATAGTGAAGTGAAGTAGTGTAAACAAACTGATAAGGACAGTGTTATCTGATAGTCTTATAAGATTTTCATTCATCTTGAGATGGGATTTTTATTTTTTAATAAACAATCTCGTGTGAAACAGTGTTATAAATAAATAATGCCATAACAAAAATATCAGAGATAGAATAGATGAATAAATTGTGTGAAAGTTAAAACTTTTTTTATTTAATAAAGTTCGTTTTTTTCTGCTCTAAGTAATTCCGGGATTTTGGACATATCTTTCACTGTATATTATGTATAATTATGTATGTACATGAATAACTCTACCTAATTCCGACCTATGCTATCATTAGCACAGGATATCGGATTTTAATTGTCATCAATTGAAAATGTATACTGGCCTGCTTGAAGTAAATGATTTGAATTTTGTATAGGTAACCCATCAAAAACATAAATGTGAAATGAGAGCCAAAGCCAAGCACAATAGTTTGATATTATGCCTTGGTTGTTGACTTCAACGAAAAAAGAAGTGAAATCTAAATGGGTGCCAAGTTCAATAGTCAGCTCTGAAATTTATTTAAAACAACATAAACTATATTTCTTTTTATAACTAAGGATCATACATTGTAGCCTAATTTCTGACTTGGCTATTTCTCATAAAATACGAATTATATTTCTTAGTTTTATTTTATTATTCCGAAAATTTGGATTGCTGGTAGTACTAACCATCGAACAATTCGTATATGAGAACTAGCCAAGCAAGAAATTAGGCTACAATGTATGATCCTTACTTATAAAAAGAAATATAGTTTATATTTTATAAGTACAAAGACGGGATAACATGGATTTTAAAAAATTAGGGTGGTGTTTAACTCGTTATATATTCACGTAAAGATCATAAAATCCACATTTCACAAATAGAGTTTAGGCAATAATTATGCAATGCCATCTAGCAATGCAATCCTTCATTGATTTAGTGCGTGGTGCAGTGAGTTTCTGAAAATGATAAAAGGTGGCGCTAGTGTTTGTAGAATACGGTTAGTTACGCGTAATAAATACGAAAATCAACTATATTCTTAATTATAAGTACAAAATTGGGAATATTTGAATTTAAAAAATGAGGGTGGTGTTTAACTCGTTATATATTCACGTAAAGGTCATAAAAATCTACATTACACAAATAGAGTTTCGGCACTAATTGAGTAACGCCATCTATGTTCTGTTGAATAAATCAATCCTTCATTGATTTCGTGCATTGTGCAGGAGTTCCTGAATATGATAATAGATGGCGCTACTGGTTGTTGAATACGGTTAGTTACACATAATAAATACCAAAACCTACTATAATTCTTATATTTAAGTACAAAAACGGGAATATTTGCATTAAAAAAAATTACGGGTGGTATTCAACTCGATAAATATTCACGTAAAGATCTTAAAATCCACATGTAGAGATTTACAGGCACTAATTATAAGTTAAGTGAAAATTATAGTAAAATGATAAAAAATTACCAGTATCTGATTTTTTCCTTTGTATTCACGTAACTACCTATCTGCATGCCAAATTTGAACTTTCTAGGTCATCTGGAACTGGGATATAGTTTTGATCTATAACCGTTTGAGAACCTAAATAACCGTTTGAGATATGTTTATAAAATTTGGAACACATATCTATCTCGCCAGTCTCAATATATGTGCCAAATTTGACAAGTCTAGGTTAAATAGTTTTGGAGTTATGAAGGGCTAAAAAGTGCCTCCAAATGGTTCGTGTAATATTACACATTGTGAGCGCGCCTGTGCTTTGGCTGGCCACGCTCTCGCGTGTCTAGATACATAACTGTTCCAAATACAGCTATGTATTACTACAAAATTCAGATAAGCTTAATTTTTAAGTCATATTATTTTAATCAATAATTTCTTTTAATGTTATTTAATTATCATAATAATTATAAAAAATCACATTATTTTCACGTAACTACATGCATTATAATTCAATCATGTGAATCATTGTATTTAGTCATATTATTATTATGATGTGATCCTAAAAGTACTAGGGATACTAGTATCGATACTCGTTACAGTAACACAATGTTTCTTGATTGGCACATCCCTATCGTTGGCCGCCATTTATTGTTACAGGCTAACTTGTAGGTATACACGTTTTTTGTGTAGGTATTTCCCGTCCATATCATTTTATGTCTATGGTTTGTACGCCCACGGAGCGTCATTGCTTGTCAAAAGGTGCCACTTGGGTGTGCGTCAGAATGGCTGGTTGCCTGTGGCGTTGGTCAATGAGAGTTGATTCGAAAATTGCTACATAATTGCTTATATTTATTTGCTACATATAATAAATAATTGCTACATAGGATATACAGGGTGATTTTTTAGTCACCATCCAAATTGTAATATATTAATCTTTGGCGAAAATCATTGAATACGTGTTTTTTCTTTTTGTATCACTCAATACAAAAATATCGAGATATCACGTCTCAATGTTATCTATAAAAAGTTGATGAACCTGGACACCGCGCTGTAATGTGTCGCTCAGGTGTAGCGGGGCGGGGCGGAGGGTCAGCGGGGTACGCTCTGTCCGTTTCATGCGTCGGCAAGTGTATAATATTAACGTTTAGCTTAGTGACCACACAGAGCGGATGAGAAAATGATTTAATATGACAATTTGACGTATCGATTTTTTTTTCAAAAATGGGGTTAGTGATTGATACCTAATGTCTAGAAAAATTTTGGACGGTGGTAAAAAAGTCATCCTGTATACTTAGATATAAAATATTTTTTTTGACCAGCCATCCTGACGTCAGGATGGCTGGTCACCTCCTAGTTTAAAGTCAAGCGTACAGAGTTTCCCAAAATGTATTGCGTCAATAATTGCTTCATATTTACTTCATTTATCTCATTTATTTGTATCTTTAAAATATGCTAAATAAAGGATGTATAGCTTGACATAAAAATGTAGAAAACCGGAAGTCGCCACTGTCTTCGCGCTAGCAGCACTTTGAATGATTTTATTTTATTTTTTTTCACTTATTACGTTAGTTTTATGGCACAATAATAAATCTAACAAACCTGCGGTCTTTGTTTACATCAAATATCAAAGATTTTAAAACGCTGTCAGAAATAAAAATTTTAGTTCCGTTTCAATCCGTTCTGGCCAAGCTGTAGCAGTAATTTAAATTATCCCAAGGAAAAGTCCCTGATAAAATAATAAAGGCAAATAGTTGCAGTGCGTCTTAATAACTCAACGGTATTGCTACTTTAGGCGGCAGGCGTTCTAAATAAAATTGTTAAATGGCATGTTATGTATGAGTAGGTAAGTGGGCAATAAGCATATTAGAAGGATATCGTAAATAAAAAAAAATACGAAGAGTAAAAAGAAGCTAATTCCACATTGTATAATACAGCGTGAAATTCTAATGGTTGTCTTTCCGAAGCGAAATGAGTTTGTATCGGTAATACAATCGATTAATATTTATAAAAAAAATTAGACAACAAATGGCAGATTTACAATTGTGATAAACAAAACTCGAAAGTGACTTGAACCAACAGTAGTGCATCGGGCGGCCGCCTGGTTGGCTCGATCGACCGCGCGGGTCGTTGCACTTTTAAATCAGCTGATCATACTTTGAGTCCTGACTTAATAAAACACAAAACCCAATAAGTTATTCCAATTTTCCCTTCATACTTTTACGGATTTAGGACCGTCATAAATAATTATCTTTTAAAAAGTCTGATTTAGATAATTAAGTATTGGAGGCGTATTAAAAAAATGGAATCAACTTATTTACAATGATTTTGATTACCTAACCCACTTTTAAATGTTTATTTACGGGGTACGAGTGAGTACTTACATTTCCCGGTAGCGGAGTAATTGTTCGAAATGCAAACCACTATGTTCAATGCACAAACGAGTACGTTTTAACTGGTTGTCTTTCAGTTTGATAAGAGTGTCTTTATCAAGTCTCACGATATTGAAAGCGTCCACTATCGCACATAACAACACGTCACGAGTTTGATGTATACCTCACAATACACCAGGCGTTTGAGCTCAGACCACGATAGACCACAGAAAAGATGTCGATAACGTATTACACTTATGACGTTCGCGGAAGGACTAAACGTAAACGCAGAGCGAACCTTTTAGCCGCGGGCGCGGCCCCCCCCTCACCCGCGCCGTCGCCGTATGCTCCGCGCCACTATGCTCGAGAGCTTATTTTGCTCTGAACATTTATTATTCACTCGCGGAGGCGCGTGAGTTTCGTGTAGGTACCTACCTACGCCATGTCTAGTGCACTACTATCGATTCTCGCTCTTTCGAGTTTATGAATACTTTTTTAAAGATTTGAAAAAAAAAGAACTTTTTTTTTAAGTTTAACTTTGTGTTTCGATAGTACTACTGATGGGTAATCCCTGTCCCAGTCCTGCCGTGGAAAGACAACCATTAAAATTTCACCCTGTATATGCGTAAAATAATATGAAAATACTCGAAGTTGTTGACTCATAATATAATATCTACTTAGGACAAGTAGTCCAGTTAGGTAGGTCCAACTTCGAGAAAGAGGTCAACCACCAAATCCAACTCGGTTGGGCAGCGTTCGGGAAACTACGCAATGTCTTTCCGTCCGACTTACCCCAGTGCCTCAAGACGAAAGTCTTTAACCAATGTGTGTTACCAGTGATGAGTTACGGCACCGAAACGTGGTCTTTCATTATCGGCCTCATCTCAAAGCTCAAAGTCGCTCAACGAGCTATGGAGAGGGCTATGCTCGGTGTTTCTCTACGTGATCACATACGAGTCACTGATAAAGTCCACCGGATTAGCAAGCTGAAGTGGCAATGGGCAGGCCATATTGCTCGCAGAGCAGATGGCCGATGCGGTCGAAAAGTGCTAGTGTAGACCACGGACTAGCAAGCGCAGCGTGCGTAGGACGTCCACCAACAAGGTGGCCAGTCAACCTTATAAAAGTCGCTTGAAGACGCTGGATGCAGGTCGCTTCCAACCGGTATAAGTGGAGATGAAAAGGGGAGGCCTATGTTCAGCAGTGGACGTCCTATGGCTAAGATGATGATGAATATGAAAATAAGCTAAAAAATTGGTTCGGGCGAAACTACCCATGCACATTTTAAAAATCACTTCTGGCCTGCGGGCCACCTTTTTTCGTGGGCGAGATGTCCCATAACCTCAGCATTAATTTACTTTATTGTCATATTATTTTTTCGCATATATTATGCAATGTGGAATTAGCTTCTTTTTACTCTTCGTATTTTTTTTTCATTTACGTGATCCTTTTAATGTGCTTATTATCCACTTACCTACTCATACATAACATGCCATTTAACAATTTAGAACGCCTGCCTCCTAAAGTATCAATACCGTTGAGTGAAGTCGCACTGCAACTATTTACCTTTATAATTTTATCAGGGACTTTTCCTTGGGATAATTTAAATTACTGCCACATTCTTTATTTAACATATATTTGAAGATACAACTAAATGAGATAAATGAAGTAAATATGTAGCAATTTATTGACGCAATACATTTCGGGAAACTCTACACGCTTGACTTTAAACGAGGAGGGGACCAGCCATCCTGAAGTCAGGATGGCTGGTCAAAAAAAAAATTATATCTAAGTATATGTATATCCTATGTAGCAATTATTTATTATATGTAGCAAATATAAGCAATTATGTAGCAATTTTTGAATCAACTCTCATTGACCAACGCCACAGGCAACCAGCCATTCTGACGCACACCCACTTGGCTCTACTTAGCGAACGATAATTTTCATTGAGCGAATAAGTTTCGTTTCGTACGATAGATTAGAAAATGAAAGTTCATTAATACTCTGTGACCAATCTATAATTTGTTACGACTTAGTCACGTGGGAGATTGTACGAAAAATTATTTCCATACATTTGCTTAGGAGTTTTCGTTTATCGAAAGCCACTTGTCTAGGCCCTCAGTTTACTTTACGTCTCAAATACTGAAAATTAGTGCTAAGGGAACTGGTGATAACATTTTCCATCACACTTGCAGGCTTTTGGAATGTCGTAATGGTAGTATGTAGGTAGATATTGTTATTGTTACTTTATTGCTAGATGCAGCCGTAAGGGATGAGATGTAGTAAAAAATGCGATTTGTTGCAACTTCGACAACCACTTAAAGATCAAAGTAAATGAAAAACGTCGAATTACTTGACCACTTTGCAGGCTCCAGGTACAAATAATAACTTTCTACAATTACAAAAACAACATTTTTCACGATCACTTAACAGATACACACTAAACTATTTCGCGTATCGCGTTGTGTCGCAGCACAAGCGTGACACAGGCGCGTGCGACTGTTGCAACCGACGACTGAAGAGGGGTTTTATTCCCCGCCCCCCGCTGTGCGTGTGCCGTAACCTCTGTTGTGCTCGCGTATGATTGCGGACATGATTGTGTCCACCTCGTCACCTTTTTTTAATAATATTGGGACAAAATATAACATGGTGTAAATATTATGGAAATCGATTCAGTTACTGATTCTGAACAAACTATATTCAGGTTTCGCATATGTAACGGAACGGGAGAAAAAGGAATGCGGTAATGAGCCGTTACATATATTGGGTCGTCCACAAAAATATGAACGCCGAATTTCGCATAAATAAGAAAGTAAATAGTGACAAATTCGAAAGGATAATGGCCAGTTTGGACTAGGAAATTGCACCTAGATGAGACTTTCACCAATATGTAACGCATTATTAATCTAATTATCGGATGCCATCAGTTTATTTTTAAAAGCTGGGTAAATAATTTTATCAATTTTTTAATAATTACTACTTTAATTAAGTGAACACAGCTTAAAATATCTAACTTTGAACGCATCCGTAATTCTTTACGTTACTAGAGACGTCAATCCTTTTTCTGCCTTAGTCGGTTTTTTTCATAATCGATTAAACGAAACGAAATAAATCCCAGGCAATGTAAACAGTATAAACTCTCGTTGAATAGTGAACTAATCTCAGCCATTAATAGGATATGATGCTAGTTCATCGTAAATATATTATTTTTTTATTTAATAGACCATTAATTAAATTAAATCTAATAATAGAACATCTCAAATCGATTCTGCTGTATATCAATCTATTACGTCCCTCCCTATTTTTGACAGGTAAATAAAAATGTCTAAAGGCTCCAGTACACGTTGGCCGAGCGCGCTCGGCGAATGCGCTCGGCAGATTTTCGTGGTACTGTTCACACGTTGGCGTCTTTCATTCTGCGTTGGTCGCTAGACAAAGATGGACGTTAGTAAAAGTTCTCTGTGGTTGCTCATTTTTGGGGTTTTTAATGTATTAATTGTGGTTACGTTACGTTACTCTATGACACCATCATGACCGTGAAACAATTTGTTGGCGCAGTGGCTGAGCGATTGACCGCTGCACAGGCCACAGCGTATTTTGGGTTCGATCCCCGCATGGAACAAATATTTGCATGATCTGCAAGTAGTTGTTCCGAGTCTGGGTGTTTGAGTAGGTATGTGAGTTTCATGTTTGTAAATGCACCCACGCTAAAGGAGAAATTCCAGGGCAAATTGTAGGGCAATGTTTAAAAAAAAGACTAAATGATGACGGACTAATTAGATTTGTTTATACTGTCAAATAGCCAATTAAGCGCTACACTACTGTCTACTCCGACGCATACCTAAACCTTTGAAATAAACACTCGGCCAACGTGTGATCGCTGTTTGCTGGTTGTGCCAAATTTCTTTGATTTGTGCACGAAAAACCGACACTAATCGGATCGTCGGCGAATGTTGGCCGCAAACGACAAATACACACAAAACAGCCTACTACACATTTGCCGAACACACTCGCCAAACGCGCTCGGCCAACGTGTACTGGAGCCTTAAAACGCAGACCAGGTCAGGTAATCTTCAAGTAAAATATCTCAACCTTATAGTCTATGGTTCACGTATTTCATCTGACTGTTCCCTAACCCCCCGCTTACCCCTGCCTTCCGTTTTCTGTCAGCCATCTTTGTTAAGAGTGTTACCAGCTTGCAATCTAAAATAGGCAATTAGAATTTATTGACCAAGGACATCCAGTTTTATCAAAGAATATTACTTATTTATTTATTTTCTATTTTTTTTCATATTATCGTCTTTATTAGAAGGTTTTCCAAGTAATAGGGTTGATTTTAGGAGTTTTTACCTAAGTTTTAGGGATAAACATTTTTGAGAGTTGGTATCACTGTTTGATAATCTGTCAAACAATTTCACAAAGTTTTGTGAATAAGTATTTAACCACTCTGCACGACAACATTTTGACACATGACACATCAGCTGAGTCGACCGGGTGATTCGAAAGGAGATGGATATCGTTCCCATACAAGTCTGGCTTAGGCATGGCCAAAAATTTAACAACGTATACCGTAAAGGCTTAAGTCTATTTAATAGCCTAATATATGTTTCATTACTTTAAAACTCGTTGGGTACGAGATAATTAACATAAGACGAAGTGAACATTGTTGGTAGGTATGTCATTTTGACATATTATAAACACAAGATAGACACATGAAAACGAATGCGTATTACGGATCTTCCACAATTTATACACACATGACGATGCCCGATTCTAGGGCTGGACGACTGGCTTGTACCAGACTGCGATATAGTCTGCCTAACCAATAAACAACAGGCATCGCACACATGATCAGGTGCAGTGACCTAAAACAATAAGATTAACATTTATAATAAGGATGAATAAATATATGGTAAGCAGTCCTCAGAAGACGGTCTAAAAATACTAAGACTAACCAATCTCGGAGAAATCCACCGTCTTAGAACAAATCGAATTTCATCCGAATCAACTAGATGGCTTCTTATACGAAACGTCCTTATTCCACAATTAATGCAGCGCTGGTTTTCCATTATTGATAACCAAAATAAGTTGTCCAAAGTCTGAGTATTAGGAGATTGGAAGTCCGTGCAAGCAGGGGTCGGGAGAGCAGATCAGAGTACGGGTAAGCAGAGGGCAGTTGGAAGAGCAACTCATAGAAGATACAGAGCCATTAGAGACACAATAGAAAATGCAAAGTCCAAGAAAATAGGCGTCAGTCAGAAAACAACTAAATTGCAAGAATAAATTCACGATGCGAGCCGTAAAAACATTATGATTGCACAAAGTAATAATAATCATGAATGACTTTAATTGTCATGTCAGATGACATGACAGAAATGTCTTTACTGGAAATAAAACCCGTAGCACATGTACTAATATAATATATTTAAACTTATTTATGCGAAAGTGTGTATATTTCTATATATTATCATGTTTTCACCAGAAAATGACTGAAATGATTTTGGTGACTTTTGGTACAGAGATACATGATATCCTATTGACGCTAATAGGCTTTATGGGTGGAAGGCAGGCGAGGAACAACGGATTGTGATTCATATTTTTTTAATATGTTTATACTTACTTCTTATAGGAAAAGTGGTGTGCACTTTTCCCAGTGTGATGGGGAGAAGCTACAGAATTGTTGTGTTCTCGTTTTCGTTTACATCAAACTTTATACATTCGCATCGCGCGTCGTTTTAATACCACAAATAAGTAGTAGCTTATATAATATCGTTGTAGAAACATGCGGTGCCTAAGTATATTGCCGATCTTTGAGGATAAGCAGTGACTGCTAAGACCATTGCTGTATTCGTTAAAAAGTTCCTCTAGTACCTAGAACAGCATGCAATAATAGAATGGGCATGCGGACGGCGAGTAATGAGCGACTCGTTGTCCAACCATGGACCATGCCCGGGCCGGGTTGACGGCGCGTTGTGTTCCACGAGCGCCTCAAAGTGTGGAATGAAATAAATAATTGAGTATTGATTCGAGTATTGTGTCAGCATAATGACGGGGCCTCCCTTTAGAGGGCCAAAGCCTGCCGGGGTCGCGGGACTAAAGAATTACCTTGATCCCGGAACTTAAAGGGCTATTGAAGGAAACCCTGGATCAGTCAGTACGAGTCTGAGTCTGACAGTCCCTTCCGCTCTGCCATGAGTGAGAGGACTCAATTGATGATTTTACCATGATAAAAAAGGAGTCCCTGGAACAGCACGTTAAACCGAATAAACCCGTTTGGCTGACGTATTTTAACGAATAATATAAAGTAACTAAATACACCTACCAAAATATGTATATTTATTTTATAACTTCATGTGTAGTTGTCTTTAAAAAGAAGACAATGTTTCCATTACATAGACAAACCATGTAATATATTCCTTATTTAATGAAAGACATGCATACATTACGTATAGTTTCCTTATACTTTAGTTTTCACTAAAACTACATTATCATATTTTTTTAAATTGATCTACCATCTTATAAATGGGTAAAAAAAGAATTATGCAATGAAGATTAAAGATTACTTCCTCCCATTTTATTTCCAACAATTGCAACACTAGTTATTTCTTGAAAGCTTATGGTTGGCATAAAGGCCTCGAGCCATGCCAGAAACATTAAAAAAAAATATGACAGCTTATGGACTCTACCCAAAATAAAATTTTAATAATCTTAACAATACTCCTTATAATTGATTTCTTTCCACATACCGTTGCGGGAAAATGAATATCAGTTTATGATTTCAAATATTATTAGCTTTTTTTTAAACATTATCGGGTCTCTGGCCGCGCCCAAGCCATGGATTATCCATGTCCTTTGAGCTATTACACAAGATTTTTTGTCAACTTTCAGCATCCAATTTTTGATCAAAAATATGTTACTCCAGCTATTTCATGCGATAAGTTTGTGAGCAATATCTCTAAGAACATGTTGAGGTCAATAAAACTGCCTCATTCTGTTGTAAAATGTGTGTAACATACAAAATGCTACACCGTTCCAAAAACTAGGTAATTTAGATGTGCAGAAAAATATGTACATAAACAAGCTTATCACATGATAATAATGGTTACACAGTGAAATAAATAAAATAACTTACTATATACATTATTAGATTTGCTAGTGTTCATACATAATTTCATAAATAATAACGATCAAAGTCAGTGCCGTATTATCCATAAGGCACTTTAGGCCAGTGCCTAGGGGCCCACTATGACCAGGGGCCCAGCACTCCCGCTTAAAAAATGAAAAAAAGGGAATTGTGTGGTTTTATGAAACCACAGTGAAAGTGAAACTTTTTCCTTCACATTATAAGGTAAAAGCTCCCATTATTGACACTATAAGAGTGATGGAATGTCTGAATTTTTAAATTGTATTGAAATTAGTCTATCATTTTTTTTTATTAGACACTTTTATTAATTTATTAACTTGTATAATTTAATTTTTATACTTAAATAATCGCTTATTAAATGACAAATATATTAATTTGAAATCAGCAACTCATAGGCAGTAAAAATTTCCAAATTGCGTTGTTGTGCGCGCGACCTCCCTGACGGCATCGGCGTATAATATGTTAAGCCGACGAATCGCTCGTCCTGACGGAGGGAGAGTCCGAGGATCCGGCAGTTGGGACTCGACGTGGCGCTTCACAAAACAGAGGCTATGTGTTTTCATGGCCGTCTGAACGCGCCACGGTCAGAGTCCCACGTAACGGTGGGAGGGGTTTGCATCGGTGTCAGGGGGACTATGAAGTACCTGGGACTTGTCCTCGACAGCCGGTGGAACTTTAAGGCGCACTTCCTGCGTTTGGCCCCAAAGCTGAACCGGGCAGCAGCCGCCCTCAGGCGACTCCTGCCCAATCTTAGCGGGCCAAACGCCTCCTACCGGAGGCTGTACGCCGGTGTCGTGCGGTCCATGGCCCTCTACGGGGCCCCAGTGTGGGCCCCGAGCATTCGGACGCGACCAGCAAAGCTGGTAGCATGCCAGAGGGTCATGGCTATCCGGATGATCCGAGGATACCGCACGATCGCCGGCGAATCAGCCAACCTCCTTGCCGGATTACTGCCCTGGGATCTGGAGGCGACTGCCTTCCAGCGCGTCTATGAGTGGCGCGTGGAGGCGCAGCGCCCGCCGGGGAGAATTCCCGCTGCCCCGACAAGTCGAGGCGCGGCGGGAAGAGGTCCGGCGCGATCTCAGGGCAGTATGGAGGGAACGACTGTCGCAACCGAGGTTCGGGCACGCCGCAATCGCGGCGGTAAGATCCCTATTTGAGGAGTGGCTGGATAGGCGTCACCGCTCACTGCGTCCTTACCTACCGCATGACGCAGGTCCTCACAGGGCACGGAAGTTTCGGGAGGTACCTATGTCGGACAGGGAGGGAAGAAACGCCTGGGTGTCACCACTGCGAAGATCGCCCGGAGGACACAGTGGAGCATACGGTGCAGGACTGCCCCGCTTGGGCAGAGCACCGCCGCGTCCTCAAGGCAGCGATAGGCGGAGACCTCTCGCGCCCGGTTTTGGTCGAGGCCATGCTGCGGGCCGAGACGGAGTGGGAAGAGGTCCTTCTGCGAAGCAGTCATGCTCGCGAAGGAGGAGCCGAGCTGCGTGAGGGAGAGGACAGTGTCCTCCCTCCGCCGTAGACGCCCACGGCGACGGACGTCGCAAGACGATCTCCGGCCACTGTAGGCGCGGGCATGCGGGCGGCGAGTAATGGGCAACTCGCCGCCCGACCATAGACTATGCCCGGGTCAACGGCGCGTTGTGTTCCACGCGGTTCTTATATCATTACCGTGACCCTGGAACGTAAAGGGCTAATGAAGGGCACCGTGGATTTTAGTCAGTACAAGTCTGACAGTCCCTCCCGCCCTGCCCTAAGGCGAGGGAGGACTCGACGATTTTACCACGCTAAAAAAAAAAAATTGCATTGTTGTGGTTTGAAAAAGGGAGGGCCCGAAACGAGCTGTGCCTAGGGGCCCCGTGATGGTTAATCCGGCCCTGATCAAAGTCTGGATAAAAATTAGCAAAAACTATGTTGCAACATGACTCTTTTTAGTGCTGACCGTAAACCCAATGTTCACAAAACGATTAAAAACGTTCATTCAGCCTAATCGATACTCGCAACATAATCGAACATGGAAAAAAAGTAAAACAAGGCATAGAGCATGGACTGATTTATCCGCTTATTTGACTATAGAAAGCTCAGTCCATGCAATAAGTCTATGAAACTAAATCTGAATCATGTTATAATAGTTCAAGTATTGTCGTTTACGCAATAATTTATTTAATTTTATGTTTTATATAGTAATAAATATCGGTGTTTCATTGGAGGCTAAACATGTGTGTCTTCTAAACTTAAATTCAATCATAAGGTTTTACCTATACCCATTTTGTGTTTTCGTTAATTAATTTAAATTTATCTTTTTTAAAAGGATCTAAAATACGTGAAAAGACAAACACCGGGTTCGGATCTAATGCTGAGAGATGGGAGTACTTCTAAATGATTCCTTGCAGTAATAAACAATTAGAATTTCCAACGGGGCGTGGATGGCAAAGTTTTGAACTATGAGGAATAGCGAAAAATCCTGAAGGAAGTCTCGAAGTCGATTTGATAAAAATTAAATAACATCATAAAAATTAAATTTTTGAAATATAAATTCAGCAATCAAACTATCAATATTCTGTGAAGTAGTAACATGCGAAAAACTTGAAGTATAAGGATTTTTTTTTAATAATTCGATTTTTACGAGGAATGGAATCATATTCCAATAAATAAAATTTTGCTACATGTTCACAACATACTGTTCTCATTTCAAATTTTTATTATCACTTCGCGGTGCAAATACATTAAATATTTTTTTGAAATTCGAACTTTAATGTTAGCATATTTCTTCATATAATTGCAATCACATTGCAATTATATGAAGAAATATGCTGTAATAGCTCATAAAGGGATATAAGGAATAATAAAAATCTTATTAGTTTCATTTATTTTTATTTTAAAATTATTAAAAACTTTTAACTGTTTATTCTCTAGTGGGAACACGTCTGTACCTTTTAATATTTTATTAATAACATTTCAACCATTAAACACGCGTTCAGAAACAGCATCCAATGAATTCCAACAAGTACTTACATTTAATATGATTTTTAATACCTCTAATATTAGAAATCCGTTTAGGTCGATATTCTAAGTCTTTGTTTGCTTCTTTATTGATGACTCCGAAAAATTTCCCAGATCAATGTGGCTAAAACTTGTTTTTCATAAGTATGATGCGCCATTTTCTCGTTTTTTTCTTGGAAGCGTTTGAAAACTGACGTCCTTTCGTCTTCTAACACACCACTGCACTTGTTGTACATGTTGCACATGTTTACAGCTTCAGATAAGGAGGATTATTTACGAAATTTGATAAATTAACCGTATAGTTCGGTACCGCCCCCGAAATGGGCGCGACAAGTAAACCTACGCTGGCTCAATAGTGGGTCCAAAAGGGGCAGACGTTGTAGTCATACGACATCCTCATTATAAATTTAAAAAATATAATATTCCCTGCGTAAAATCCTATGAGTGCGCATTAATTAAGAATGCTCAATAAAAATCTGATTTATTCACGAAATTAAAACTTCTACATTTAGCGCTTATTTTCTTAATTTACCGTAACAAAATCCAAAAGTGTAAATACGATCTTCGCCATTTTGATGGCTGTGCTGGGTAGGGCTAAAAATCATAAAAAAACGTGGTTTTCGGACATCCAACGGACCATTATAGGAGGAATGAATAACTTCTCATTTAGTATTGTAACGAATTCATACATCATTTAACATAAATTAGCAGTGGTAATGAAGAATTTGTTATCTGAACTCGAACTTTCGCGCCACTTTTGTTTGTTTACATTTTTATTTTTCACTTTGATCACGTACGCGCTCTTATACTCAATAACAATTAAGATATAATTATATCATGCCAAATGTTATAAATAACGTAAAAAAGTACAGATCTTGGCGTAATTCTCTATTAAAGGGCCAATAACACGTATTTTTCATTACCACTACTCAATTTGTGTTCGTAAACGACAACCATTAGGGATGAGCGTTGAATCAACGAACTAGTTGAATCAACCGTTGATCTCCTTGCAACGTATTAACGTTAACTGTATATGAATCAACTAGTTGAATTCGTCAACGGCGTTTATGAGTTAATTCAACGAGACGAACGCAACGAGTTCAACTCGTTCGTCTCGTTGAATTAACGATTTGCGTTCTCGTTAATTCAACGAGACGAACGAGTTGAACTCGTTGATTCGCGCAACGAGCGTTAATTTACAAAACTTACGTTGATTTCAACGTTGAGTTTTTTGGTTCGTTATTTTTAACGTCATAGATTGAGACTTTGCGA
The DNA here is from genome assembly GCA_954870645.1 of Agrotis clavis. Classification (NCBI taxonomy): domain Eukaryota; kingdom Metazoa; phylum Arthropoda; class Insecta; order Lepidoptera; family Noctuidae; genus Agrotis; species Agrotis clavis. The sequence continues at coordinate 4,016,892 of OX940944.1, forward strand.
GCGGTTGAAAGAGTTGATTTTCGAAATATTTATTTTAAGAATAGTAATTTGGTGCAATTTGTTTACATACGTTTACCACAGATACAGATACCTAATCCCAATGTATTATTTCAAATGTACTATTATTTAAGACGCAAAGGTATGGCGAACTCTATGAAAAATTGAAATAATAACTTTGATTTCACACAATTTTATATGTTAGTTTGTACATAAAAAAATTACGTATACGTTGCAAAGTTGACAGTTAAATTCGTCAACGAGACGAACACGTTAAGTCGTTCAACTCGTTGACGAATTTAACTAGTTGATCAACTAGTTGACAAACGTGAATCAACGTTAACGTTTCGTTGACGGAAAAACCGTCAACGACCCATCGCTAACAACCATGTTTATTTTTTTTAATCGTAATGATGTGTGAAAGCGAGTATTCTAATCGATTCCATAATTGATTTTTTTGTCAACTCGAGTGAAAAAAATAAGGAAACTAGGAAATCGATTAATAAAAATTAAAATAAATTTGTTTTAAGCTTTGAATACAATTATTATCTATTATAATATTGTTTAAAGCTTTTATAATAATATTACGTACATTGTCATTCCAATTAAAAAACAATAATAGACAAAGGAACAATGTCAGTAATCAATGTTTGAATGCGCGGCAATGGGGAAGGCAAGTGTCAAAGTGAAAATGACAGTTTGGTCCCCAAAGAACTGTAAAGGCTCCAGTACACGTTGGCCGAGCGCGTTCGGCGAGTGCGTTCGGCCAATGTGTACTAGGCTGTTTTGTGTGTGTTTGACGGTGTTTGACGTTTGCGGCCAACGTTCGCCGACGATCCGATTAGTGTCGGTTTTTCGTGCTCAAATCAAAGGAATTTGGCACAAGCCGCAAACAGCGATCTAAAGGCTCCAGTACACGTTGGCCGAGCGCGCTCGGCGAATCCGCTCGGCAGATTTTCGTGGTTCTGTTCACACGTTGGCGTCTTTCATTCTGCGTTGGTCGCTAGACAAAGATGAACGTTAGTAAAAGTTCTCTGTGGTTGCTCATTTTTGAGGTTTTTAATGTATTCATTGTGGTTACGTTACGTTACTCTATGACACCATCATGACCGTGAAACAATTTGTTGGCGCAGTGCCTGAGCGATCGCCCGCTGCACAGGCCACAGCGTATTTTGGGTTCGATCTCCGCATGGAACAAATATTTGCATGATCTGCAAGTAGTTGTTCCGAGTCTGGGTGTTTGAGTATGTGAGTTTCATGTTTTTAAATGCACCCACGATACAGGACTAAATGACGGACTAATTAGATTTGTTGATACTGTCAAAATAGCCAATTAAGCGCTACACTACTGTCTACTCCGACGCATACCTAAACCTTTGAAATAAACACTCGGCCAACGTGTGATCGCTGTTTGCTGCTTGTGCCAAATTTCTTTTAATTTGTGCACGAAAAACCGACACTAATCGGATCGTCGGCGAATGTTGGCCGCAAACGACAAATACACACAAAACAGCCTACTACACATTTGCCCAACACACTCGCCAAACGCGCTCGGCCAACGTGTACTGGAGCCTATACGTTGGCCGAGTGTTTATTTCAAAGTTAGGCGTCGGAGTAGATTGTAGTGTCGCAGTTATTTAATGTTTCAAGATCATGGCGTCATGGAGTAACGAAGAAATATTTAGGTTCATTGATTATTACCACAATGAATCCGTTTTATGGAACCCCAAACACGAGCAACATAAAAATAAAACCAGAGTAAGTAACATGAATTATTATGAATTCTAACCTAACGATTACATTGAATAATACATGATTAAGTTGTGATGTCAGAGTAATGATAATCACATTAATATAATAAAGAATACTTAACGATTTGTTTTTCTTTGTGTTTGAAACGAATAACCTCAAAAATACTGGACCTATTTATAAAATATCAATATCAAAATATCATATTAATAGTTCATATCAATATTGATGGGTTATTGAAACCCCTTGATAATGTTATTATTGAACTGTTCCATTGTAGTCTCCAATTAAAATGTAGATGTAGGTACCTACTAATTCTTTTTATTTTTTCAGGTTAATGATGCTTGGAGTAGAATTGCTGATAATATGAATATTCCAGTTACTGAATTAAAAAAAAAGAAGGAGTCATTGATGGCCACATATAGGGTGCATCGCAAGAAAAAAATCCAATCTATTAAATCTGGAATGGGTGAGGATGAGAGTTACAATCCGATTTGGCCATTCTACGAGCCTATGGACAACTTTTTGAATGATGTGTATGAATGTTCTAGCATAATTAACACAGAGGGCAGCAATGTAAGTAAAACAACAAATATATTAAAACAATTTTTAATTATTTTCTATTCTGTTTCTACAAAAATAATTCACAAAATCCATCCGTATCTGAGTTGCTGTTTGCGTAGATCTACGTGGCACATTTTGTAATGGCAACAAAGCACTATTTCTATTTTCATTTCTCCATGAACCTGGCTGTACCATTTCCCCATTAATGAAAGTATCAAATGAACCTGGAGGTGTATAAATATTCCGAGATGAACTACTGCATCTCAAAAAGTTATGTAAAAGTAGACAAGACATTGAAACAATAGAGGCTCGTAAAGGGGTTTCCAAAGCTATAGCTTTTTTAAAAATTCGAAACCTGCTGGATAGGATGCCGAAAGTATTTTCCACTTTTACACGAGAACGAGACAATTGCTGATTAAATATTCTTTCTGGGGATCCTTGGGCGTGGTGGCCTGGAAATGGTTTCATTATGTGGTTACTGAGCGCAAATGCTCCATCTCCTAAAAATACGAATGGAATGTCATTGTCGCCACCCGGAAGTAGGCTAGGAGGTGGTAAATTCATACTGCCAGAAGACAGTTTTTGACATAAAACACTCTGATTAAATACACCACCATCACTTATCCGACCTTTACATCCTACATCGGCAAACATAAAACAATAATTGCTATCCACTAGAGCTAGTAGAACAATGCTGAAGCTGCCTTTATAGTTAATGTAGTCAGACGCACTATTTGCCGGTGATTGTACAGTTATATGCTTGCCATCTATAGCGCCAAGGCAATGAGGGAAGCTAAAACCTTCTGACTTGTGAACCCATTCTTCTGCAGATTCAGGCATCTGAAAAAAAAAGAAATTAACAAGTTAATTTTTTATAGGCTTCATCATCGACACGTCCTATAGAAGACGATAGTCAAGGAAGCAACTCCGTGGCTGCGGGTAACAGTAATTCAGGAACAGTTCCAGTTATAAGACGACGTTCTAAAAATCCGCCAGAATTAGCAGAGGCTGGCAGGGAGATGTCAAATGCATTCAACACATTAAATCAAGTACTTAATAAGGATTCTTCAATGCGAGAGGATGATCCATGCTATTTATACGGCAAACTTCTTGCAACAAAACTAAGAAAATACACAGAAATAGAGAGAGAAGAAATCATGCTAGAAATAGATAATATGTTGCTAAACAGACGTCAGAAAGCCCAATTAATGATTCGTAAAAATTCATATATCATTCGTCCACCGTCTTCTCTGAGTTCACATGGATCTGAATGGTCATACTCGCCTCCTCCTCCTCCTTCTCCTCAGAACAGACCATCCTCAGCACATACACCATCTTCTACTCAACAACAACCTCGACGAGTTCAAATAATTTCCAATGAAGTTTTAACCCCAGTACAGATACACACATCACAATCTTCACCTCCATCTCAACATACTATGGCTGATCACAATTACACATGCGAAAGGTACAATTCTTCAGAAACTCACTCAACTCCAATAAAAAATATTCTTTATCGAGCATACACAGATGCATAATAAAAACAAACAGTTTAACCTTATTTGAGCCAAATGTTAATCAGTATTATGTTGAAATCGTTAAAATAAATGATTGATTTATAATAAAACCTTTTTTTTGCCTACCTTAATCGTATCTTTTAACACTTCATTGAGTGCTAAACAGACTTCAATCACTGTGCGTGAGATAAGTGGGCTTGATATTTTAAATAGATAGTGCAGACTTCTGTAACTGTCCCCGGTAGCTAGGAATCTTAATGTCACTGCAAGCCGTATTTTTACTGGTATAGCTTCCCTCCAGTCTGTGTCCTGTTTTGAAACGATCGGGGAAATTTTTTGTACGAGGTATTCAAAGTCAGTAACTGACAATCGAACGAAGTTTTCAAACTCTCCAGATGGCTCTACAAGAAGCTCGGCAAGTTGGTTATTCATGGTCTCCCTAAAAAAAAGGAGATAGGTAATGATTAGAACCTACTATGCGATTATAAAGCTAGTTTAAAATTTGATTTAGGTACCTTGTTCTGTTTCGATGAATACTCAGCATCCACCATCTTCTTTTACGCCATCTTTTCTTAATCGCTCTACTCTTGTGCACATGTAAATAAAATTTGAAAGTGCTGTACAAGTATATTGCAGCGGCCGTGATCGCCCTAACGTCCATCTTCGTGTAGCGACCAACGCAGAATGAAAGTCGCCAACGTGTGAACAGTACCACGAAAATCTGCCGAGCGCATTCGCCGAGCGTGCTCGGCCAACGTGTACTGGAGCCTTAAAATCAAAGGAATTTTCAGAAAAAAAAAACATTTATTGATGTAAAATGACTAGATGTTGTGTAATAAGCTGTAAAAATGATGGAATACACTTTTCAAAATAATATCTACTTTTCTTTTGGAGGTTATGTACCAGTATTGCATCGCTCGAAAATCGAAGAATTATCACCTGGAACGAGTTTTGTAATAGTTGTGGTGTTAAGAAATTAAATATATTGTGATATTTCTCGAATCTAAATAGAAAAAAAGGTTAAAATTACTGACTTAAAACATTATGATATTTTATCAAAATAGAAAGTCAAAAGCAGCATTATATTCTTGATAAAGGAGAGGACAGGTAAAACATACCTAAACTCAAAAATTGAAACCTCAACTACAAGTAATTGTGGATTTATTACGGTAAAATCAAATGTATAACCACTCAATTAAATCACTTTTTTTCTCTTGTAGATGCGCCGCGGCGTCTTAATTCTTCTTTTAGTATATAGTACTTGCATGGACGAATAATTTTCCATATTTGTTTTGTATTTATACTCAATTTTTATAACAAATAATCTTGTTTGTTTTTTTGTACAAGGTAGACGTGGGGACCAACTATCGCAGCGCCATCTACGATTAGCTTTGAGTTGCCATCCCCATTATTTAATTCTAAAATTTTGAAATATGAATGCGCTCGCTGTGGTCATGGTACTCGCTATTCAAAATAAATGTAATAACATTTTAATTTATTAGCTAATTTTTACTGTACATTTTATTTTGTACAATAATAATTATAATTTTTAAGGTTGAATGAATATAGAATGCCTTGGATCTTGATAGGCTTTTTATAAATGAGTTTGTTTCTTACCAAATAAAATTTTGTTTTTTATCATGGTAATCTATAACAATATCGTGGTAATCGTGTTAATAAAAATCATCAAATGAGTCCTCCCACCCCGGGCAGGGCGGGAGGGACTGTCAGACTTGTACTGACTCAAATCCACGGTGTCCTTCAATAGCCCTTTATGTTCCGGGGTCACGGTAATGAAATAACTCCCGCGACCCCGGCAGGCTTTGGCCCTCTAAGTCATTATGCTGACGCTCTTTGAGGCGCGTGTGGAACACGACGCGCTGTCGACCCGGGCATGGTCCATGGTCCATGGTCGGGCATGGTGGCATGCCCGTGCCTACGGTGGCCGGAGGTCGTCTGCCGACTTCCGACGCCGCGGGCGTCAACCACTGCGGTTGGGGCGGAGGGAGGACGCTGTCCTCTCCCTCTCGCGGCTCCAAATAAAAGATAGCCAAATTAATTATTTTATTGTACAAAATTGTTTCGTGAGATTGGTTAGGTCATGTAAGTATTACACGTCAGAAATCGAGCTTTTGAATTAAAAAAAGAAAATGCTAGGTATATTTTTACACTATTCGATGTCGCTGTTAAGGCTCAGGTCTTGTAAAACTCACTCGCGCCGAATTATTTGCGTAACTTTGTTTGTGATTTTTGAACAAAATAGTGCAATAGCTTGAAATATTATTATTGCACATAAATAACCATAATATAAGTAACAGCTAGTTATTTTTTTTAATTTGATTTTATTGGATTATATACGGTAAATCAAGCGTTCAAATCAGCTCTTTCCTGCCCAACGTCATTTCGAGTTACGTTGGTGCACTCAATCTGAGACAATGAAGAATTAATTTAAAAATCTGAGCAGCGCATAATGACCGCAATATCCTCGTCTTCAAACTGCGCTGATTAGTTTTTTATATTTATCTTTCATTTTCTAAATTAAGATGGCAGAATATTATCAAAATTCTCGGATTTTATCTGTCAATAAATAGTTTTTGAAGTGAAAACTTCTTTAGCGGCGTTGTACACTTTTTCTGTAATGGGTAAAAAATTTAAAACTCGCGTCAGGGTCACGTGACCCACTCGCGTCAGGGTCACGTGACCCTGATCGAAAATGAGTAAGACGTCATTCAAATTAAAAATAAAACATAGTAACAAAAAAGTTTTCACTTCTACCGGCACTCCTGGAGTGCAACCTTTTTTTTCATAAGAACTATGCATCGTAGGTATGTAATATTTAGATTATTTTGATGTCGACAGATCAATAAAGCAAATACAAAAAAAAAAAAAACCGGCCAAGTGCGTGTCGGGCCACGCACAGTGTAGGGTTCCGTAGTTGCCCATCAAAAAACTAATTAAACTGATTCGCTGAAATTAATTTTAAAAAGAAGAATTTTCAAAATCGGTCCAGGAGTCTTTGAGAAATCAGGAAAAATACATAAGAAAAAAGATTACGACGAATTTAGAACCTCCTCCTTTTTTTGAAGTTAGTTAAAAATAGTTGACGATAAAAACCTACCTATCCCCAAAAAACATACCGTAAAAACATACCTATTAAAGCTGTAAAATAAAGTTGACAAACTTACATTTGCAGTTGAAGAGCATGTTCTCCGATACATTTTGTTTAAGAAAACATATTATTCAAGTACATTTTATAAGTTGGTCGACTATTACTCGTAAAGTTGTAAAGCCTACTTAGTCATGATAATTTTCTTTTAAACTTCGTTATATATGCTACTATTGTGAATTTTTTCACACCCCCAAACATAACCGTTTAGCTGGTAGAGGGGGGGGACACTCAAATCGAGCAAAATTTAGCACTTTAAAGCTTAATATTTCACAAACGAATTTTTTTATCAAAAAACTGTTAATGGAAACTATAATTATTTTTTAAAGGCCTATTTAATGATACCCCACACTAAGGGGTACGCGAGAAAAAAAAAATCCTCACTTTACGTGTAAGTACTGGAGGTACCCTTAAAAAAAATATTTTACGACATTTTATTTTACCACTTTTTTGGCACAACAAATCCGTATATTTACAACAAATTACAGCCCTCTAGTACTGTGCGTCTCTGAGCTAAACTGCGGACAGACGGACGGACGGACGGACGGACGGACGGACGGACATGGCGAAACTATAAGGGTTCCTTGTTGACTACGGAACCCTAAAAAGGTTGCACTCCAGGAGTGCCGGTAGAAGTGAAAACTTTTTTGTTACTATGTTTTATTTTTAATTTGAATGACGTCTTACTCATTTTCGATCAGGGTCACGTGACCCTGACGGTCACGTGACCCTGACGGTCACGTGACCCTGACGCGAGTTTTAAATTTTTTACCCATTACAGAAAAAGTGTACAACGCCGCTAAAGAAGTTTTCACTTCAAAAATTGTACCTAAAGCGCTTTTTTTCAACAATAAAAAATATCTCAAATAACCTCTCAAAAAGTGTTTATAAACGAGAATTGCAAGAGAAATTCCTTAGTGGCCGGTGGACGGCCGGAGCGATTGGACGTGATGTCCACGACGAATTTTTATTGGTCCCTCTCGCTCGCACCTTCTCTCGCTCTAACGGTGATTACGCACAGTTACGCATCTCAGGTTGCTCTACTTTATTAAATTAAAATATATTTTTTAACCGACGGAAAAAAAGGAGGAGGTTCTCAATTCGACATGTATATTTATATATTTTCGACATATATATATTTTATTTATGACCATTCATTACTTTTTCTTACGTGGTCCAATTTCAATTTTTTTTTTTTTTTTTTGTACGTAGTGTATCTGAAGGTTGGTCCCATTTAAATATCAAAACTAAACGCGGCCTATATGAGTAGAAAAAAAAGAATTAATTGTCAATTTTCCTATAGAATTTTCAGTTGTGAACCGATTCTGTTGAAATAAAGTTAACATAATGTAGTCCTGAGGACATTATAATTATACTACATGTATAGCAGAGATATGGAGAAGTAACTAAACAGGTTCGAGCGAATTCCGACCTTATTGACATTTAAAATTTAGTTTGTTTTTTCTCACATTCACGTTTGCTAATATTGCTCCTTCATTAAAATCCGGTTTTTGCATAAATGTCAGTAAGGTCGAAAATCGTTTGAACATATTTTTTAAATTGCTTAACGATAGCAAGTTAAAAAAACAGCTTCAAGCGATTTTCGACCTTATTAACATTTAAAATTTGGTTTGTTTTTTCTCACATTCACGTTCGCTAACATTGCTCCTTCATCAAAATCCGGTTTTTGCATAAATGTCAATAAGGTCGAAAATCGTTTGAACCTGTTTTTTAAATTGCTTAACGATAGCAAGTTATTGTCTCACATTCACGTTCGCTAACATTGCTCCTTCATTAAAATCCAGCAAGGAACAAAAGCGTTGGTTACTCTGTCTCCAGGTGGTAATGGACTGTGCCTATGACAAGGAGTGCAGTCCTTGGATGTTACTGTGGTACCCCGGCCAGGGCGGGAGGGACTGTCAGACTTGTACTGACTAAAATCCACGGTGTCCTTCAAATAACCCTTTCATGTTCCGGGGTCACGGTAATGAGATAAGTACCGCGACGCCAGCAGGCTTTAGCCCTCTAGAGGGGGACCCCGTCATCATGCTGACGCTATTTGAGGCGCTCGTAGAACACAACGCGCCGTCGACCCCGCATGGCCCATGACTTTTTTTACCCGACTGCGCCAGGAGGGTTATGTTTTTCGAGTGTATGTATGTATGTATATTTCTTTGTGTTGCTCTGCAGCCTAAACGGCTTGATGGAGTTTAACTTGAGAGGTGTCGTTAGATTCGTCTTAAACGTGAGAGTGTCACTGGGTACATAAAACTGGCCAAGTGTGAGTCGAACTCGCGTGCAAAGGGTTCCGAACTAAAAATATTTTTTTAAGATCTCTCACATTCTATCAAGTGGGGTGTCAAATCAAAGGATTTTAAAAATGGTTTACCAAAATATATATATAACTTATATGTTTCAATTTAATTTGGACTGATAAATGCTAACAAAAACTAAAAATAGTAAAATAAAATAAATATTTAAAAAAACAAAAAACCCAACTGCGTAAAAAAACTAAAAAGAAAGAAACAAGCCCAGTAGTTTAGAATTCACTCATGCACACTCACAGTCGAGGGGCCCCCCTTGGGAAAATTTGATTGGTATAATTTGAATGGGCCCCGACTGTGACTGTGAATGAGTGAATTCTAAACTACTGGGCTTGTTTCTTTATTTTTAGTTTTTTTACGCAGTTGGGTTTTTTGTTTTTTTAAATATTTATTTTATTTATCATGGTAAAATCATCAAATGAGTCCTCCCACCCCAGGCCAAGCGGAAGGGACTGTCAGACTTGTACTGACTTAAATTCACGGTGTTCTTCAATAGCCTTTTACGTTCTCGGTTTTCAAGGGTATACAAAGCGCCGTCGACTCGGACATGGTCCATGGTTGGACAGCGAGTCGCCCATTACGCGCTTACGATGGCCAGAGATGACCATGACCGAGTCTCGTGGGCGTCTACCACTGTGGCTGGGATGTAAGGTTTACGCTGTCCTCTCTCTCACGCGTCCCGCCTCTTCCTTCGCCAGCATCACTGCTGCACTGACCTTTTTTTAGGTTTAATTAGTTAAACACGATTGTTATTATTATTATTAAAACACTTGTGTGATACTCGTATTATTACAAACCAAGTCATATTAAAACTCCTTATTAAGCAACAATTTCTATAACTCCTTTTAAATAATCCTTAGTAGAGCAATGTTCTTACCGCATCAAAATTGTTTTATAATAATTCAGTAGGCAGGATGTATGCGGGGGGTTGCGGGGAGGGAGCCCGAAATTTGACGTACGATCGACTGGCCGAACGCGATTCTATTTTGTGCAAACCAAGACAGAAGCCTTAAGGGTCAAATTCGGTGAAGTAATGATAATTTGGTAAAATATGAACTAATATACAAACAATAATTTAGTCATTGTACAGCAGATCAAAATCAAAATTCGCGCAAACTCAGATAGAGTTCTCATATCTTCAATTTTAAAATTTTCAGGTGAAATAAATTTATTTAAGTTTTTTTAAATTCAAAATAAATCTAACTTCTCCATTTGGTTTTGGTACCGTAAATATCTTTTGTATTTTGTAAATATTGTTTTTTAACTGGTTTACATATTCCTAGCAAGAAATACTTTCTAGGCTGAATCGTATATGTCTTTGCCTATAATTACGCGCCGGACGGAGAGACAGATTAAAAAAAAAAGCTGTCATTCATGATATGTGAACTTTCGGGCATGTCAAATTTGCTATAAGAGAGTGCCCTGTCTGAACCTATCTAGTCTGTGACGCAGACCGTTGTTGTCTGTGGTTGTACTTTGAGTGTCGAGCACTTTTTTTGCGATTTTCCAGTTTAATTTTCATATTTGCTGTGCTTACGGACTCCGATTTGTTTTCCACTCTGTTTTGACTTGGCATTCGTTTAATGGACTTAGATTTGTTTTATTACTTAGATTTGTTTAAGTTATCGAATGTGAACAATGCACATAAAACATGCACACACATTTGTATGAATTCCCTGCGTTCAGATGGAAAACGGATAGTCGGATACATTCCACAAGGAAAAAAAAAAAAACTCGTCCTGACCTATCGGATGACGCAGGTCCTCACCGGACACGGAAGTTTCGGGAGGTACCTGTGCCTGATGGGGAAGGAGTAAACGCCCGGGTGCCACCACTGCGAAGATCGCCCGGAGGACACAGTAGAGCATACGGTGCAAGACTGCCCAGCTTGGGCGGTGCACCGACGTGTCCTCACGGCGGCGATAGGCGGAGACCTCTCGCGCCCGGCATTGGTTGCGGCCATGCTGCGGGGCGAGACGGAGTGGGAAGCGGTCTGCTCCTTCTGCGAGGCAGTAATGCTCGTGAAGGAGGAGGCGGGCCGCGAGCGAGAGAGGACAGCGTCCTCCCTCCGCCCCAACCGTAGTGGTAGGCGCCCGCGGCGTCGGACGTCAGCAGATGATCTCCGGCCACCGTAGGCGCGGGCATGCGGGCAGCGAGTAAAGGGCAACTCGCTGCCCGACCAAGGACCATGCCCGGGTCGACGTCGCACAGTGGTCTGGAAATCGAGCTCCATACTCATAGAAACTTAAAGTGAGGAATAAAAAAAATAAATATTGTAATGGCTCTGGTATACCTCCCTTGACAACATATTAAAGTATGGATGGTATAAGTTACACTAGGCGTGAGAAAAAAAATATTTTTTTTTTTTTTGTATGGGAGGAAACACTAAAAGTACGTTTTCTCGAAACTTAATAGAACTGTTAGGCTAGTGGTCACACGAGCTATAGTCCCATACACGGCGATCAAGATGACATACAATTCATGTACCGTTAGGCGCCACTTCGCACGTAATAAATTTTTGAAATTTTGAATTTTCGACATGTGATTTTTCAAGTGTTTGGCTTGGTTAAATGACGTTGCCAGTCGATTTATTTATATTTATATACGATTAAGCCTGCGAATGACCATTACGATGACAATAATTGAAAAAAAATGATTGTACAAGTTTTTTTGCGCATTCTAAGAACTAACTCATAACTAATTATTTCATCTAAGAACTTCTCCAACTTTTTCATTTCCGAAGGAGTATCTTTACTTATATCACATGTCTGCTCTGCTTTACAACATGGCTTCCCATAATAATCCAATAGAAGGCTGCAGTGCTTCAATCTCAGCCTCAATCAAAGCCTGTTCTTCCACGGTGTTTCTTGTTTTCGTTTGAAAACTTAAAATAAGTAGGTCTGTAAAACATGGTGGAACATATTTAAAAAAGTATGAGACACGGCTTCAAGAGAACATCAAATGGCCTGAGATCGTGAGGGTAAAAATGACTAGTTCTGTAGTGTCGCAAAGTAGAGCAGCAACCATGTTCTTCTGACTTTGGTGTAAATGAGGGTGCATCAACATCCTACACACCGGAGACATGCAATGTTGGAACATCAACACCAGTTATGACGCCGAGAAAACCATTCGTGGAGCTAAGCCCGCTATAGCAAAGAAGGAGAGTGGAAGAGCTCCAAACGCATAGCACTGAAAGCCTTGCTCATGCAACTGGTTTGAAAGCACAAAACAAGAATGTGCCTGGCAGATATCATTTAACTGGTAACGGAGAATCCCGAAGACTTGGTTGACACAGCTTTAGGTATTTTGACCTCATTGAAGCTATCATTAGCATTGAGTGCGACATGGCGTACAACATGGCTTCCCATAATAGAAGGCTCATCATCATCATCAGCCTATAATGTTCCCACTGCTGGGACACAGGCCTCCTCTCTGTGAGAGGGAGTGGGCCATAATCCACCACGCGGGCCCAGTGCGGGTTGGCAGATGTCACATGTCTTCGAATTTTTGGTTCTAGGACATGCCGGTTTCCTCACGATGTTTTCCTTCACCGTTTTGAGAGCAGTGGTGATGAAACAAATTACACAATGTAATGCGCCTGGCGGGGTTCGAACCCACGACCTACAACTCGTAAGTCGGGACCGATACCACTGGGCCACCACTGCTCCTCAATACACTCCAATCCACTGCTCTTCAATAGAAGGCTGCAGTGCTTCAATCTCAGCCTCAAACAAAGCCAGCCCTTTACGATGTTTAACTTGTTTTCGTTTGTAAACCTAAAATGAATAGGTCTGGGTGGGATTTGGGTTCTCCCATACTTTTTCATCGCCACAAACTAAACGCAGAGACACAAAAGAACAAATAAAAATACTGCAATCGTCTTCGTCTGCCATAGTTTGCTTATACAAGCTTTGCCCTGAAGCACCATCAAAGCCCCATTTGCATATAACAACTCTTTGCCATCCATCGAAGATTGCACACGTGACAACTTTCCAAGCCTAGCCACAGTTATGTCCAAAACTGCTTGGAGCTTTACTTTAACCTCTCTTTCCGTGATGTCTATGGTATCTTTTGGGGGTTAGCAGTTCTTCGCTTCAGGGATGGCAGTACAAGAAGGATACAATGGTATTCCTTCTTCTTTTGCACAAGATCTTAATGTTATAATATACTGCCACTTCTCTTTACAAGTGGTTAGAGAGGCTTTCCACAATGAGGTCAAAATACCTAAAGCTGTGTCAATCAAGTCTTCGGGATTCTCCGTCACCAGTTAAATGATATCTGCTAGGCACATTCTTGTTTTGTGCTTTCAAACCAGTTGCATGAGCAAGGCTTTCAGTGCTATGCGTTTGGAGCTCTTCCACTCTCCTTCTTTGCTATAGCGGGCTTAGCTCCACGAATGGTTTTCTCGGCGTCACAACTGGTGTTGATGTTCCAACATTGCATGTCTCCGGTGTGTAGGATGTTGATGCACCCTCATTTACACCAAAGTCAGAACTGGAACATGGTTGCTGCTCTACTTTGCGACACTACAGAACTAGTCATTTTTACCCTCACGATCTCAGGCCATTTGATGTTCTCTTGAAGCCGTGTCTCATACTTTTTTAAAAATGTTCCACCATGTTTTACAGACCTACTTATTTTAAGTTTTCAAACGAAAACAAGAAACACCGTGGAAGAACAGGCTTTGATTAAGGCTGAGATTGAAGCACTGCAGCCTTCTATTGGATTATTATGGGAAGCCATGTTGTAAAGCAGAGCAGACATGTGATATAAGTAAAGATACTCCTTCGGAAATGAAAAAGTTGGAGAAGTTATTAGATGAAATAATTAGTTATTGAGTTAGTTCTTAGAATGCGCAAAAAAACTTGTACAATATTTTTTTTTAATTATTGTCATCGTAATGGTTATTCGCAGGCTTAATCGTATAATAATATAAATAAATCGACTGGCAACGTCATTTAACCAAGCCAAAGACTTGAAAAATCACATGTCGAAAATTCAAAATTTCAAAAATTTATTACGTGCGAAGTGGCGCCTAACGGTACATGAATTGTATGTCATCTTGATCGCCGTGTATGGGACTATAGCTCGTGTGACCACCAGCCTAACAGTTCTATTAAGTTTCGAGAAAACGTACTTTTAGTGTTTCCTCCCATACAAAAAAAACATAAATATTTTTGTTCTCACGCCTAGTGTAACTTATACCATCCATACTTTAATATGTTGTCAAGGGAGGTATACCAGAGCCATTACAATTTTTATTTTTTTAATTCCTCACTTTATGTTTCTATGAGTATGGAGCTCGATTTCCAGACCACTGTGCGGCGCGTTGTGTCCCACGCGCGCCTCAAAGAGCGTCAGCATAATGACGGGGCCCCCCTCTCAGAGGGCCAAAGCCTGCCGGGGTCGCGGGATTATTTCCTTACCGTGACCCCGGAACGTAACAGGCTATTGAAGGACACCGTGGATTTTAGTCAGTAGAAGTCTGACAGTCCCTCCCGCCCTGCCCGGGGCCGGAGGACTCATTTGATGATTTTACCACGCTAAAAAAAAAAAAAAAAAAAAAAAAACTGATTTATGTGGCTGTTCTAAGTAATTCCAACATCTGTTAGGCTTAGATACTTAGAGCTTAGTCCATTCTCTATGTCTATCTAGACACAAGTCACACAAGACAGTCTTTTTCTGGCTTACAGATACATTCCGTTCTTAAAACGGATACATTCCGAAAGGAAAAAAAACTGATGTATGTGGCTGCTCTAAATAATCTTAACATCTGTTATTAGGCTTACTTAGAGCAAGCTCAGTCCATTCTCTATGTCTATCTAGACATAGAGAATGGACTGAGCCTGTGAGACACAAGTCACACAAGACAGTCTGTTTTTTTGTTATTTCCTCTCTTTCTAGAGTAGAGTATGGGCGTATGGCCTATGTCATACCGATGATGATGATGTTCATTCTCTATGTCTATGTCGTAACCTAAATGCCACAGATTGTTAAAGTATGAACATAACATCAACAAATATATTTAAGGGGGATGCTCCAACCAGCCCGCGAAATTCAAATTTTTTTACGTTTTTTGCAATTTGCAGGCCAGTGACATGTTGTAGCTTTATAAATATATGAGTTGAACATGAACATGTCACTGGCCTGCAAATTGCAAAAAACGTAAAAAAATTTGAATTTCGCGGGCTGGTTGGAGCATCCCCCTTAATAATTACTTGATTCTCCCATCTTTCAAAAATATTCTGAAGACCGTATTATGATATATTTATATATACGAATGAAATGATATATGTTGCATCAAGTGTCGTTTTATTAGATTTTGGCGCGTGGCCATTGTTCTTTAGTTCGTTCGCAGTGGAAAACGTGCAGCTTACCTTTTGCCTCCGAACGGGCTCGCCTTCCCACCTGGCCAGGGGGTGATGAAGTCGATGGGATTGAGATGATGATGATGAGGTCTCGTGGCACGTAGAAGCGGAGAAAAGACGAAAGATGCGAAGCAGTATTGGTTCGCCGCACGCGCGATTGCTTTGAACTGAACTGTCATCTGATCGATCTGTCACTTTTACGAATAGGTTTTAAAAGATGCGTTCGGAAATCGATAGTTAAATTTGCAATAACGAAACATATCCGCCCACCAATTTGACGAGATATCGAGTTAAATTTATAATAGAAAGGGAATGTTGTTGTTTACAATGGGGATGGCAACTCAAAGCTAATCGTAGATGGCGCTGCGATAGTTGGTCCCTACGTCAGATTACTGTCTACCTTGTACAAAAATCAAACAAGATTTATTGTTATCAAAATTGATTATAAATACAAAACAAATATGGAAAATTATTCGTCAATGCAAGTGCATATACTAAAAGAAGAATTAAGACGCCGCGGTGCATCTACAAGAGGAAAAAACCGGCCAAGTGCGTGTCGGGCCACACACAGTGTAGGGTTCCGTAGTTGCCCATCAAAATACTTATGCGAACTAACTAAACTGATTCGCTGAATTTAATTGTAAAAAGAAGAATTTTCAAAATCGGTCCAGGAGTCTTTGAGAAATCGGGGAAAATACATAAAAAAAAAGATTACGACGAATTTAGAACCTCCTCCTTTTTTTGAAGTTAGTTAAAAATAGTTGACGATAAAAACCTACCTATTAAAGCTGTAAAAATAAAGTTGACAAACTTACATTTGCAGTTGACGAACATGTTCTCCGATACATTTTGTTTAGGAAAATATGTTATCCGAGTACATTTTTTCACCAGAAATTTGAGGTCATCGGAAAACTTGATACTTTTGATGCCTGTGCACTCCACAAAATTTTATGATGATTCCTTCACAGTCCAGGCTGTCCGTTTGTGGAATGCACTGCCGTTATCAGTAAGACAAGCCCAGTCACTGGTTTCTTTTAAAGGATTAGTCTTAAATAATTTCCTTTCTCTCTAATGTATATATATATATATCTATATATTAAAATATGTATGTATATTCTATTTTATGTGTATTGTATTTATATTATTATAGGTTAGGTATCTGTTATTTTTTGTGCATCACTACCTACCCTCATTTTGATTAAAAATCTTTAAGTCCATCCTAAGGTTGTCTGGAAGATATCGCTATTAGCGATAAGACCGCCGTTGTACCCTTAAAATTATTAATTTTGTAAGTTTGTTTTTATTTTGGTGTACAATAAAGCATATTCTATTCTATTTTATAAGTTGGTCGACTATTACTCGTAAAGTTGTAAAGCCTACTTAGTCATGATAATTTTCTTTTCAATTTCGTTATGTAAACTACTATTGTGAATTTTTTTACACCCCCAAACATAACCGTTTGGCTGGTAGAGGGGGGGACACTCGAGTCGAGCAAAATTTAGCACTTTAAAGCTTAATATTTCACAAACGAATTTTTTTATCAAAAAACTGTTAATGGAAACTATCAATATTTTTTAAAGACCTATTTAATGATACCCCACACTAAGGGGTACGCGAGAAAAAAAAAAAAACATCCCCACTTTACGTGTACAGGAGGTACCCTAAAAAAAAATGTTTTACGAGATTTTATTTTACCACTTTTTCGGCACAACAAATCCTTATATTTACACCAAATTACAGCTCTCTAGTACTGTGCGTCTCTGAGCTAAACTGCGGACAGACGGACGGACGGACGGACGGACGGACGGACGGACATGGCGAAACTATAAGGGTTCCTTGTTGACTACGGAACCCTAAAAAAGTGATTTAATTGAGTGGTAATACATTTGATTTTACCGTAATAAATCCACAATTACTTGTAGTTGAGGTTTCAATTTTTGAGTTTATAGTCCGGTCAATTTAGACCAAAAAATGAGGGTGAAATTACATAAAGTCCCAGCAAGCTGAATTTCTGTGAAGTTGTTCAAAACATAATTATAAACAATGTCTAAAAGTTCCCCATCATTCCCCTGTAAGGAAAAAAACAAAAAAAAAATTCAATGTCAAAGGTTAAAAAAATGAGTTTTTCGCGTTTTTCAGCAAAACGGTAAGTTTTATCATAAAAGTACCTCAGACAAAAATTGTAGATCATAAAATTATCTATAAAAATGTGTCAATACTTTTTTTCTTACGAGCCACCGTTTCTGAGATATAACGATTCAAAAAGTTATGAAAGTTGTTATCGTCATAATATGCATGAGTACGCCACGTACATACAATAGAGCAATTCAATTCGACAAATATAACTATTGTTGTTGGTGAAGATGTTGACTTACTTGTATTACTCACTGCTCGAACGCCAACTGAAAAAACTATTTTTCTCTTAAAACCAGGAAAAGCTCAGCATCAATCAGTTATATATTCATCAAAAAGTTTACTTACTTTAGTAAAGTGTAAAGATCATGTACTATTTTTACACGCAATAACTGGCTGTGATACGACATCTGCATTTTACAGGAGGGGTAAAACAGCAGTTTTCAAAATGTTTGAAAAACAAGATTTAATTGAATGTGCTGAAGTTTTTAAAAAGAGTAATACAACTCAACAAGAAGTTATGACCAACGGCATCCGCTTTCTTCTTTCTATGTACGGAGCTCCTAAAAAAACTACCTGTTTAGATAAGCATCGATACGCATGTTTCGTTAAAAATACTAAAAATAAAAAACAAGTTCAATTAGCTTGTCTTCCTCCAACCTCAGTTGCTGCTCACCAACATCTTTTTCGAGTATATTACCAAGTTCAAGTCTGGCTTGGTTATCAGCTAGACCCTACAGACTGGGGTTGGAAGTTGGTCAACAATATATTAGAGCCAGTTCAAACTTTACTTCCACCTGCGCCGGAAAAACTGCTGAACACTATTTTTTGCAACTGCAAAAAGGGATGCAGTGCTAAATGTGGTTGCAAAAAAGTCGGACTGTTTTGTTCTTTGGCATGCACAAATTGTCAAGGCCGGTCGTGCTCTAATATTGAATTACAAACAATGGAGGATTCGTTCGACTCCGACGAAGTATCATGCGATACATCGCTGTTGAGGCAATTTACTTGCATCCAAAATGAAGATGAAGAAGAAGCAGAAGAAGAAGAACAAGAAGAAGATCAAGAAGAAGAACAAGAATTTGAAACTTACGAATAAGACGAATAAACTTCAACACTTTTTTTTTCATTTACATCGCTTTTATCTTTGCCAATCTTTGAAAATTTCCGTTATTTTGCAATAGTTTTACATTAAACAGGATCACACCCGTGGAGTAGGCCTACTGGGGAAACCACGTTAAAAAAAACGCGCTAAGTACACTACCTCATAGGTGGCGTGGAAACGTGTGCATATTATGACGATAACAAATTTTATAACTTTTTGAATCGTTATATCTCAGAAAAGGTGGCTCGTAAGAAAAAAAGTATTGATACATTTTTATAGATAATTTTATGATCTACAATTTTTGTCTGAGGTACTTTTATGATAAAACTTACCGTTTTGCTGAAAAACGCGAAAAACTCATTTTTTTAACCTTTGACATTGAATATTTTTTTTTCCTTACAGGGGAATGATGGGGAACTTTTAGACATTGTTTATAATTATGTTTTGAACAACTTCACAGAAATTCAGCTTGCTGGGACTTTATGTAACCTCGAATGTCTAAATTGACCGGACTATTAGCTATGTTTTACCTGTCCTCTCCTATAACAAGAATAAAATGCTGCTTCTGACTTTCTATTTTGATAAAATATCATAATGTTTTAAGTCAGTAATTTTACCCCTTTTTTCTATTTAGATTCGAGAAATATCACAATATATTTAATTTCATAACACCACAACTATCACAAAACTCGTTCCAGGTGATAATTCTTCCGCCAGACGAACCATTTCATGATTTATGGAGCGATGCAATACTGGTACTTAACCTCCAATAGAAAAGTAGATATTATTTTGAAAAGTGTATTCGATTGTTTAGTTATGGTATAATCATAGAATTTCATTAATAAACTCAACTAACGGCCTGTCTCGGCTTCGCAAGGCTGGATATTTGTTTATTATGTAGCTTTTCCTTAGTTATAATTCAATTTTTGTTCTCAAGGCAGTCACAGCAACTACCCATTATTTCTTGATAGTGTGAATTGTTGGAAAGGAGAACATTCACGCTCCATACATTTTTGGGCCTTTACCGAAAGTGCCGGCCAACGAAAAAAATTGGTACCTATGGGTAGTACTAGTCATTTGGAGCAATAGTTACTATGGCACAAAAGTTGTGGGATTGCTCTCGGCCAAGTTATTCAAGTTCGAAGATTCGTAATTTTCATACATTTTTTAATTTCTGAAAGTGCTCAGAAACACCAAATAATGATAAGTATTGCTAGAACTAGCGACTTCAAGCAATTTAACATAAAATATAATCACGCCTGTAATCCCTGAAGGGTTGGGCAGAGGTGTACTGAATTAAAATGAATAATAATCTCTTTAAAATATATAAATCTGCTGGTGGGGCCAGCATCGGGAACAGAATCAACGTTGCCTGTAGTAGGGGTGTTGGGAGAGCGACCTCCTAACAATACGAATCCTGACTAAAAGTACTGCTTTCTGAATCAGCCACGTTTTTGGCTAATAAAGTCATCAACTGTGCTACGGCGTTCTACTAAGATAGTCCTGCGACTTGGTAGGGTAGCTGGTAGGCGTTTGGCTCTATAAGGGCCTCTGAAAGCTCCTTTAGGCGCGCGAGGAACACGACATGCTTCGTCCTTACTCCCCATTACTCGCCGTACGCGGCTGGATTGAGATTTCGAGGGTGTCCTCTCCTTCATGTGTTCTGCCTCCTTCCTCCTTCGCTGTCATTACTGCTGCAGAAGAAATGGCAGCCTCCTTTCCGGATTGCCACCGTGTGATCTGGAAGCGGAAGCCTTCCAGCAATTATGTGTGGATCACCCGAATAGCCATGATGCCCTGGTGCGATCAGCTTGTTTGGTCGCCTCCTTATGGAGACGACGGACACAGAGTTCCCGTAGAGGGGCTTTAAGCGCACCACTTCCACGTAGAGCCTTCAAAAAGAGGCGCTTGCCCCGCAAGATTGGGTAACAGCTTTAAGGCAGCCCCAGAAATGCTCCTTGAAGTTCCACGGGATGTCAAGGACGAATACCAGTTGAGTCTCGTTGACTGGACAGCGATGCAAACCCGTCCCATCGCTAATTGGGGGTTCGACAGTATCGCGTTCCGAAGGCTATGAGGCTATTTAAGAAAACAACAAATGCATGAATCTAATCTAATATCTTTAAACGAGCAATTCTTGTATATTTATTTATAATATATAATCAGGATCTCGGAAACGGCTCCAAGGATTTTCATGAAAGTTACAGATTAGGGGTTTTTCGACTCAAGGAATCGATTTATCAAGGTCCCAGGTTCGATAAAAGCTCGGTTCCCAAGATATAGACATTCTAAAAACCGAGCGAAGCTCGGTCAACCAGATATTGAAATGTAATGAACGCAAAGGGCAACGAAATGAATAGGGTGGACTTTTAGTCAGCAGGAGTCTGACAGACTCTCCAGCTCAACCCAGAGCGAGATCACTCATTTGATGATTCTATTTCCCAAAAAAGGGGTTGATTCAAAAAGCACTTAATTGGTCACGATTCGTATTGTTAGGAGGTCGGTTTCCTAAGACCCCTACCACAGGCAATGTTGATTCTGTTCCCGATGCTGGCTCCACCAGCAGATTTACCTATATATTTTAACATGTTTTTATTTCATTTCACAAAAAATTAAGAGATTATTATTCATTTTAATTCGGTACACCTCTGCCCAAACCTTCAGGGCTTACAGGCGTGATGATATTTCATGTTAAATTGCTTGAGGTCGCTAGTTCTAGCAATACTTATCGTTATTTGGAGTTACTGAGCATTTTCAGAAATTAAAAAATGTATGAAAATTACGAATCTTCAAACTTGTATAACTAGGCCGAGAGCAATCCCACAACTTTTGTGCCATAGTAACTATTGTTCCAAATGACTGGTACTACCCATAGGTACCAATTTTTTTCGTTGGCCGGCACTTTCAGAAAAGGCCCAAAAAAAATGATCTCCTTTGTATGTTCCATCATTTTTACAGCTTATTACACAACATCTAGTCATTTTACATCAATAAATCATGGACCTAAAAAAAAAGGCGGACGGAACTTCACTAAGAAACAATGGGGAAGGCAAGTGTCAAAGTGAAAATGACAGTTTGGTCCCCAAAGAACTGTAAAATCAAAGGAATTTTCAGAAAAAAAAAACATTTATTGATGTAAAATGACTAGATGTTGTGTAATAAGCTGTAAAAATGATGGAATACACTTTTCAAAATAATATCTACTTTTCTTTTGGAGGTTATGTACCAGTATTGCATCGCTCGAAAATCGAAGAATTATCACCTGGAACGAGTTTTGTAATAGTTGTGGTGTTAAGAAATTAAATATATTGTGATATTTCTCGAATCTAAATAGAAAAAAAGGTTAAAATTACTGACTTAAAACATTATGATATTTTATCAAAATAGAAAGTCAAAAGCAGCATTATATTCTTGATAAAGGAGAGGACAGGTAAAACATACCTAAACTCAAAAATTGAAACCTCAACTACAAGTAATTGTGGATTTATTACGGTAAAATCAAATGTATAACCACTCAATTAAATCACTTTTTTTCTCTTGTAGATGCGCCGCGGCGTCTTAATTCTTCTTTTAGTATATAGTACTTGCATGGACGAATAATTTTCCATATTTGTTTTGTATTTATACTCAATTTTTATAACAAATAATCTTGTTTGTTTTTTTGTACAAGGTAGACGTGGGGACCAACTATCGCAGCGCCATCTACGATTAGCTTTGAGTTGCCATCCCCATTGAAGCACCCATAGTAAGTCAGTGCGCTAATGTGGACAAGCCAGCACGCACACATTCACACCATAGTAAGTCAGCCGTCGGCCATTACGCTTCGAACGACACTCGCGGTTTTATACGGTGTTATTTTGTCTAATAAAAATCAAAGTATGCCGTCATGTGTTGCAAAAAGTTGTCTAAACCATAGTAGTTCAATTAAAAACGCCAGGGGATCACTTTTCATTGTTAAGCATGTCAATTTGAAGCTTATTTCTCGATTTTACGTCAATAAATTTAATAAACATCTCGAAATCAATCAGTGTTGCAACTATTTCAAGGTTCAAATTATTTTAAAATTGGGAGATTTATATTTTATGTTACTATTTATCGTTATTGTATTCTTCTATATTTTTACAGATTTCCCCACGGCAAATGATGCATGGAAAAATGATTGTATAAAAATAATAAGGGAGTGTAGACATGGAATAGGAATGTAGATGTGTAGGAATGGAACATAAAATAGCATTAATTAAATATTTATCGCCGAAAAATACTTAAACATTCGTTTTCACCACTTAAGTAAATTAGAAGGGATTTTTAGATGTGTCGATAGCAAAAGACAAGTCTACAAAAATTTGAATCACCAAAAGGGATTGTAAAACTTTATTAACATTAAACGAGTTGTAAATATTTTAATATCCAATGTGCTTAAATTATTTGACCTTTATTTTAAAAATAGGTATCCGTCACAAAAAAATTGTAATTAAACTTAAGTTCAAGGGAGATCTTAATTAAATATTGTTTAAAAATGGGTAATTTTTTCCTTCATCTGGCCCCTATACACACGCACACATATTTACGCCGCCGCCATTGTGGTGCTTCAATCGTTTCGTAGTGAAGTTCCGTCCGCCTTTTTTTTAGGTCCATGCAATAAATCGTTTTTTTTTCAGAAAATTCCTTTGATTTGACAGTTCTTTTGGGACCAAACTGTCACTTGTCACTTTGACACTTGCCTTCCCCATTTGATGTGGCATGATCAACTGACTGACAGTGACATACTTTAATGTCAAACGTAGTGTGTGCATGCGATGAACGATAACAAGTGAATAAAAATCGATAATCGATTACGGTTGATAGCTTTGGTTACTCATTCGAGTGAAATAAATAAATAAAAGCTTATTATTTTCCGAATGACTAATAACTTAAAAGTCGACTAAATGTTTGCAACAAATAAAATAACTTGCCAGCGATTAAATATTTTCGCGACTATTATATTATGTAAGGTTCAAAATTAAGGGTGTTTTAAAAACTAAAAAGTAGCAGCTGCGTTTAGGTAGCAAATAAACTATACCAGTCAATTGAAATATTAGGCGAGGAGCTGTATATAATGACTTGGCGACTAATAATGTTAGTAGGGTGGCATTCGCCGGTAATGTGTGCAACTAACACGTTAATGTTTAGTTTTGTTTATTTTGTGAGCCAGCATGACAGGTAGTAATCAGTTATTTGACCTAGGATGCAAGAGCGAATGAAACGAGCTCGGGACTTGGGGCACCCCGACACGGACAGGTTAGGTTCGAAGGGGATGGCGGGGTCTGGAAGACCCCGCCATCCCCTTCGTGTTAGGTTACTTTAAACCTTGCAAACAGAAATAGGAGCCCCGCGAAGCGGGGCTCCGTCGAGCATTCTGGCAGGTGATACTGATTTAAAGCTATTAAAAGTCACACAATTATAAGCTAGTTTATATTTATTCTTCATACAAACAATTTTAAATAGAATCTGATTTGTATTATTTATGTATGCCCATTTTTTATTTTATTTTCATCATTAAGTTTTCGCTTAGATATTAATTCAGTTCCCAAAAGAAAAACTTGATGCTAGTTTAAATTAAAACGGAGCTTATAACTGATATATTAATATGCTACCTTTTACTTATTACGATACTCCTTATTAGCTGCCAACCCATTATATATGGTACCCACTCTATTTTTTTTTAAAACCTAAATTCATTTTACTTAGTTGCCGCATTAAATACATGCCATAAATAAAATTCGAAATAAGTTTTGAACAGAAATCGAATAGGACATGTTAGAAAACAAAAAGTTTTTTTTTTTTACTTAATGTTAAGATTAGATGAATTGATGTTGAAATATTAGATTATTGGTCACTTTGCGACGGCAAAGGACACAATTTTACGAAAGGACGTGTCAGTGTATTTGTGGCCGTTCGAACCGTCGCCACGCGTACAATCCCGTCTGGACTTGGATGCAGTGTAATGACACGAGCGAGCGGCCAAAAAAGGGGGGGGGGCGTATTTTCTGTTTTAATTAGAACAAGTGATCCTACAGTTAGAGGTTGCGATTGGGCAGTCCAATTTGCCCGTTGAGTAAGTGTATGCAAATATTCCGTTTTCCAGCGCTCCCAAAAGGTTTGTTGAAAACGCTGAATTAACTGCCATCGGCCTAAACGATTGATGTTAATTTTGGTTAGATCCTCATCAGGGACCGCTGTAAGAGGCTCGAGAGTAAGGAAATGGCCGGGAGTTAAGACTGAAAGATCGTTAGGACCGGTACTCAACGGACAAAGAGGACGCGAATTTAGCATTGCCTCTATCTGTATGAACAACGTTGTAAGCTCTTCGAATGTGAGACATTGCGTACCTATGATTCGATATAGATGAGACTTAACGACCTTTATTTGAATCTCCCAGATCCCGCCGAAATGCGGACTCGAAGGAGGGTTGAAACGGAATTCAATTTGTTCAGTGCGCACCGCGTCACTCATGTACTTATCAAATTGGGTTTTTGCACCGACGAAGTTGGTGCCTCGATCCGAAAATATACAATTGACACGACCGCGACGTCCAACGAATCTTCGAACAGCAGCGATAAAGGCATCAGATGAGAGGTCTGAAGCGACTTCGAGATGAAGTGCCTTTGTCGTGAGGCACACAAAAAGGCACAGATAGGCCTTGCCCGTTTTGGCACCTCGATAGCGACCGAATTTGATAGAAAAAGGTCCTCCATAGTCAACTCCAACCATGGAGAACGGTTTGACTTGGTTTACGCGTACCGCAGGCAAATCGCTCATAAAGGGTTCTATGGGGGTTGGATTGGTTCGATAGCACGGAATACATTGCGACAAGCAATGGCGGATGGCTCGCTTTGCAGATAGAATCCAAAATTGCTGAACCAATAGGTATTGCAAAGTATTGACACCAGCATGACAGTGTTCACGGTGAAGCGTTTTAATAATCATATAAGTTAATTTTGAATCGCGAGGAAGGAATGCTGGGTGTTTGTGTTCGAATTCTAGCCCAGAACGTGACAAGTGACCGCCCACCCTGAGAACTCCGTGTTCGTCAATGAAAGGATTAAGTTTTCGAAACTGTTTAGGTAAGCTCAACCCATTTTTAAGCCGTAATATTTCCTTATTGAAATGTTGGTTTTGCACATGTTTTACCATAACCAATAACGCAGAATGAATTTCCAAACGAGACAAATTAGAAGATTGTTTACGCAAAGATGTGTTTCGAATGCGAGAATTATTGAAGAATCTTAAACAATATGCCAGGATGCGTTGCGTCTTGCGAAGTGATGAGAATTTTTCTAGTAAGTATTCGATTATATCTTCCTCACTGTGTGTCACCATGGAATTGACTCGCTCTTCATCTTGAGTCTCAATTGGAACCATCAAATTGTTCGATATTGGCCAGCATTCTTTAGCCTGCCGGAGCCAGGGGGGACCCGCCCACCATAACGAACTATTGACGAGCTCCTCAGGAAGCATGCCCCGCGAGGGAATGTCCGCAGGATTGTCTGTAGATGGGACATGATTCCATCGGGCTTCGGGAAGCACAGTTTGGATATGACCAACACGGTTCGATACGAAAGTCTTCCAACGAGAAGCATGTGACTGGAGCCACGCAAGCACGACCATAGAGTCAGACCAGGTGAAAATGGTTAAGTGGTAGAAGTAGACTTGTTTAACGAGACTTATGAGATCAACAAGAAGAACAGCTGCACACAACTCGAGGCGTGGTAAGGAAACTCTTTTGATTGGAGCGACACGCAATTTTACACACAGTAAAACGGTTTGCACGGATCCGTTATGATCTTCAACCCTTAGGTATGCAGCAGCACCGTATCCTGCCTCTGACGCATCTGCGAAGCCATGAATTTGATAGTTTGTGGAATGAGCTTGAGAAACGCAACGAGGTATTTTCAAAAGGTTAAGTGAAGTTAATTGCTTTATGTAAGAATGCCAACGTAAGATGATTTCTTCTGGCGGAGCCGCATCCCAATCAATGCCCAGTATCCACAATTTTTGAACGAGGAGTTTCGAAAAGAATGTAATTGGAGCTAGAAAACCGAGAGGGTCGAAAATACGTGCCAACTCACTAAGTATATTACGTTTATTACATTTGACATCACGTGGTGCAACGTCAAACATAAAAACGTCACTAAGCGGATCCCATTTAAGGCCTAAGACTTTGATTTCCATGGATTGTCCAATGTCCATGGAAAGAAAGTCAGTTAGGCAGTGGTCAATTGGCAAATCAGAAAGAAGTTCAGGTATGTTGCTCGCCCACTTCCGAAGTTCTAAGCACCCACGGTTTAAAAGTTCGATAACCTCTTGTTTTATCGTACGGACCTCTGAAAGACTGGATCCACCAGTAACCAGATCATCGATATACAAGTCAGACTGTAGAGCCTTACTTCCTAAAGGAAGATCCGCGCCTTCGTCCGCGATTAATTGCTGGATTGTTCGACAAGCTAAAAAGGGCGCAGATGACACACCGTAGGTAACAGTATTAAGGCGAAATTCTTGAACGGATTGGTTTCGATCCGAGCGCCATAGAATGCGCTGGTAGTCGCGATCACGCTCCCGCACTAAAATCTGGCGATACATTTGACGCATATCGCATGTAAAAACGATCGGATGAATGCGAAATCTCAAAAGCAGTTCCATAATGTTCGTTTGAAGTTTAGGGCCTATTAACATCGTTTCGTTAAGTGAAACACCATTGTCGCTCTTACATGAGGCGTCAAACACGACACGTAGTTTAGTCGTAACACTATCAGGACGGATAACGCAATGATGAGGAATGTAATAATTGCCTTTGGAAAGGTCCTGAATAGACACGCGAGTCATGTGATCACACCGCAAATACTCTTCCATAAAATCCTTATATTGTTCAAGTACAACTGGATTACGGTAAAGTTTGTTTTCCAAAGAATAGATATATGTTTATCAATCATAGAATGGCTTAATGCCAACAACCTAAAAATTAATTTGACAAAAACTAAAATAATGGACTTCAAACTTCGACAAAGAACACTGACACAATACCAAATCAGGTACAAAGGAGACGCAGTACTAGAATCCAAAACCACAAAGTTTTTAGGATTGCACATTGACAATGATATGTCATGGAAATCTCAAATTGATAGTGTTTGTTTAAGACTTTACCGATTCTCTTATGCCCTATACATGTTAGGTAAAATCGCAAACAAAACTGCCCTCCTAACGGCCTACCACGGGTATGTAGCCTCCACACTAAGGTATGGACTTATATTTTGGGGTAATGCTGCAAATATATCGTCCGTACTTTTGGCACAAAAAAGATGCATACGAGCCATCTGTAAATTAAAAACAACAGATACATGTAAGCCGCACTTTAGGGATTTAAATATTCTGACAGTACCGTCGCTGTATATCTATGAGGTTCTGATGTTTGTAAAAAATAATATGCACTTGTTTAGTCACGTAGAAAGTCAACGTCGCTCAGATAAGTTAAAAATAATAGCTACTAAGACTGCTTTTGCTTATAAAAGTGTCTATGCAATGGCACCTAAATTGTACAACAAATTACCTTGTGATATTAGAAATAGTAAGAATAATAATGAATTCAAGAATAAGCTCTTTAAGCTACTAAATGACAAGGTATACTATTCAGTCAAAGAGTATTTGGATGACAAATTCTGATGAATATCTACATTTAATATCTTTTTATACTTTCATGACATTTTCAATGCTTTATTGACACAATTTTGATAATTTGACATGCATATACTCGTACTTGTGACATTACTATTAACATTTTCATATATAATAATTATCTTTTTTATACTTTCATGAAATTTTCCCAACTTTATTGACACAATTTTGATAATTTGACATGCATATACTCGTACATTTTATATTAATAACATTAAAATTTGTAAACTGATTTTGTATGCCTATCGGCGGGACATGGTTTGTACACTAATCTATTGAAAAACACCTGTAATCACCTATGTTCACAAAATGAATAAATGAATTTGAATTTGAATTTGAATTTAGAATCTACGTAACGCCTTCTCTTTGGGCCCGGGAAACGAATAATCTTCAAAATCCTTAAACGGCAAGGCAACTATGTAACGTCCCTGATCGTTACGCGATACAGTGTTTGTAAATATTTGCTCGCAACGCTCCTCTAATGGGGTTAGCCGAGAATTTGTAGGAATGTTTTCCAACTCCCAAAATTGTTGATGATGTTGATGCAAGTCAAACTCCATTGAAAGAAATGAGTTTGTCACTGAATTGCTATCAGCGTTACCGATAAGAAGCCACCCAAAGATAGAATTAATAGCAGAAGGTCCTTTGGAACTACCGTTATGTTTGCCAGGAATTAAGAGCGAGGCAAATACTTCCGCGCCAAGCAAAACGTCGAAGGGCCGGGCTTATCAAAGTCCGGGTCAGCTAAATTAAGGTTTTTCAAATGAGGCCATGAAGCAGTATTTAGGCGAGATGAAGGCATAGTATCACAGATTGAAGGCAAAGAGAGCGCTTCGATCTTCAAGATGGTCTCTCCTTTGACACCGATTTCCAACTGAATGGACCCAGACACTGCTGCAGCAGATGAGCCGAGACCGTGAATCTTCCGCGTGGTTGGAATGGAATCAAAACCTAACTTCTCGATTGTCCTTTCGGTAACGAAATGAGCTTGACTGCCAGAATCGACTAAAGCACGAAACGATAGAAATTGACCATCACAGTCACGAATTTGCACCCGCGCTGTCGATAGCAAAATGGCAGATCGATTAGAGGAAGCCTTAAGGACGGAGTCCGAGGTAGTTGGCACAGAAACGCTATCACATTTCTGTGATTCGTTTGTATTTGGGTGAAGTAATGAATGATGTCGTTGAGAACACTGACGGCACCGGAATACAGATTTACAATCTTTGAGACTGTGTGAAGGACGAAGGCAATTGAAGCACCACTTATGCGAGTTGGCATGTTCTTGTCTTTCGTCGACAGTCTTCTTGCCGAAGTCAGGACAGTACGATATGGTGTGATCCTTTCCGCAAAAGGAGCATTTAATCTGAGATGAAGTACTGATAGGAGCAGACTTTTCTGTTACAGTTGATTTATTAGGTTGAGGTGTTGAATTACTATCCTTTGTTGGTACAAATGACGAAGCTCTTTTTTGATTAGCTTGTGCTGATTTTTCAGTTGAACGCGGTTTCTCAATTGACACACGCGGACTAGATGTGAAGTGAATGTCTCGTACGAGAGCTTTTTTACACTTCGAATAAAGAAATATTGAATTAAAATGTTATAACACGGTAATGCAATAGACGAATTAGCTTGTTCGTACTCGTATCTTGTTTTAGAATCCAATTTAGAGAGAATTAAATAAGACAACACAAAGTCCCATTTATCGGTCGGTAATTCCAATTCTTTAAGGATAGTAAGGTTTTCATTAAATGTGTCCAGTCCAGCACTCGACGAAAATCGTGAGGTGATGTCGGTTTAAAATTGACATTCAGAATTTCCTTCCAACATTCGAATGCTAGTTCACGTTTATTGTTATACCGAGAAACTAAACTTTTGAATGCCTCTCGATAATACGCACCCTGAACCGGAAATGTTTTGATTAAACTTAACGCATCACCAGTGAGACTCGATATCAAATAATGCATACGTTCCGTGTCAGATAAACTGCCATTTTCATGGATAAGTGACGTAAAAACATCATAAAATTTAGGCCAAGCCTTAATATTTCCTGAAAAGGACGGAACAGTAATTCTCGGAAGCTTTACGTTCAATGAAGCATTCGATGGAGCAGAATTAAAAGAATCATCGTGGGAAGGTTTCGGATTCAACTCGGAATGAATCGTTATAATTTTATAATATAATGTATCAAATTCTTCCCGAATTGAATCTTGACCTTCCTCCAAGGCGGCGTCGATCAGAGATAAAATATCCTGATGAGCGTCTTCAAACTTTTCTACTAGATTTTGAACGTCAGAGAAATGAGCGAGAAATATGCCTACATTTTGTATGTTTTCCTTTGCCTGTTCAGCTATTTCATATGTACGCTTTAACCGATTAAAAGCAAGAGTACGCTTGCGCCTTAATGAAGGTAAGTCCGTAACATCAAAAGAAATTTGTTTACCAACAGCTTTTTTAATTCTTTTATCTGTACTACGTCTTCGTACTGTTGAATAAGGCATTATTAAATATTTAATCGAATAAATAAACCAAAACTATCCCGAATAACGAATTATGGAATAATCGACTAACTTGAAATAAATCGATTACAAGACTGAACGTAAAACCGAAAAGTATAATCACGCGTTGCGATGTGCAACGCGTGATAGCCGTAACACAATGACGCTGCCGATTTAACAGTTTACCCACATTTAAAATGTAAACGAAAAAATGAAATGGATTCTAATTTGAATCGAAATGTTACGTAAATTGAACTAACAATGGAAACGAATGATAATTATGTTAGTTGTACAAAGGATTTATCCTAACGGTATTGATAGTTACTTATTACGACACACGTAACAAGTTATTTTACGTATTGGAATTGAATGAAATTGAAACGCAGTTTTCGAGAATGAATAGTGAATTAGTGATTATGTCACACCAATCTCATTAAGCGAGATGAAATTGTTAATTTATTGCGAATTAACAATAGCGTTTTGAGAATAATGAAAATTGGGTGGGACTTCGATAGATGAGATGACTGACGATTTGCGTTTTAAAGTGAATAAAATGGCGGACCACGCTAAGGGTGGATCTCGCCGGGGCCTCCAAAAAATATATGTAACGGAACGGGAGAAAAAGGAATGCGGTAATGAGCCGTTACATATATTGGGTCGTCCACAAAAATATGAACGCCGAATTTCGCATAAATAAGAAA
The DNA here is from genome assembly GCA_954870645.1 of Agrotis clavis. NCBI lineage: Eukaryota > Metazoa > Arthropoda > Insecta > Lepidoptera > Noctuidae > Agrotis > Agrotis clavis. The sequence continues at coordinate 4,048,722 of OX940944.1, forward strand.
GTAAATAGTGACAAATTCGAAATTTAGTTCGTTCGCAGTGGAAAACGTGCAGCTTACCTTTTGCCTCCGAACGGGCTCGCCTTCCCACCTGGCCAGGGGGTGATGAAGTCGATGTGATTGAGATGATGATGATGAGGTCTCGTGGCACGTAGAAGCGGAGAAAAGACGAAAGATGCGAAGCAGTATTGGTTCGCCGCACGCGCGATTGCTTTGAACTGAACTGTCATCTGATCTGTCACTTTTACGAATAGGTTTTAAAAGATGCGTTCGGAAATCGATAGTTAAATTTGCAATAACGAAACAGCATATATGTACTAGAAGTAATGTTATATATCGATCAAAATTTATCAATTATCACGGTATTATGTGATCACGTAATACGGGTATTGAAACACAATACTTCGCTTACAATATCTTTAATTATAACTCTTCTGACATTATATATGTTTATTTAGTGTTTCAAATAAAATGATTTTTTCAATGGCTACTTTGAATAAAATTCAGATAGATTAAAAAAAAAAGATTTTAACCAGTGTGTTCACAAACATGATTATTAAAATTTCCCCTTCGATTAATACTCTTTTGACATATGTCACATTTATAAGGTTTCTCCCCTGTGTGCATAAGAACATGATTTTTTAAATGATATCTTCGACTAAAACTCTTCTGACATATGTCACATTTGTGTGGTTTGTACCCTGTATGTATAAGAACATGACGATTTAAAAGACCATTTTGACTAAAACTCTTTTGACATATGTCACATTTATAAGGTTTCTCCCTTGTGTGCACACGAACATGATTTTTTAAATAATATCTTTGACTAAAACTCTTCTGACATATGTCACATTTATAAGGTTTTTCACCAGTGTGAATAAGAACATGACATTTTAAATTACCATGTTCACTAAAACTCTTTTGACATATGTCACATTTATAAGGTTTCTCCCCTGTGTGCATAAGAACATGATTTTTTAAATAACATCTTTGACTAAAACTCTTCTGACATATGTCACATTTATAAGGTTTATCTCCTGTGTGCATAGAAACATGTCTTTTTAAAGTACTACTTTGAGTAAAACTCTTCTGACATATGTCACATTTATAAGGTTTTTCACCAGTGTGAATAAGAACATGTTTTTTTAAATTACTACTTTCACTAAAACTCTTCTGACATATGTCACATTTATAAGGTTTTTCACCAGTGTGATGAAGAACATTAACATGTGTTTTTAAATTAATACTTCGCCTAAAACTCTTCTGACATATGTCACATTTGTGAGGTTTGTACCCTGTATGTATAAGAACATGACTTTTTAAATAACGTTTTTCACTAAAACTCTTTTGACATATGTCACATTTATAAGGTTTCTCCCTTGTGTGCACACGAACATGATTTTTTAAAAAATATCTTTGACTAAAACTCTTCTGACATATGTCACATTCATAAGGTTTTTCACCAGTGTGTATAAGAACATGTTTTTTTAAATTACTACTTTCACTAAAACTCTTCTGACATATGTCACATTTATGAGGTTTTTCACCAGTGTGATGAAGAACATGTTTTTTTAAATTACTACTTTCACTAAAACTCTTCTGACATATGTCACATTTGTGAGGTTTGTACCCTGCATGTATAAGAACATGACTTTTTAAAATACGTTTTTCACTAAAACTCTTTTGACATATGTCACATTTGTAAGATTTTTCACCAGTGTGTATTACAACATGTTTTTTTAAAGTACAACGTTGACTAAAACTCTTCTGACATATTTCACATTTGTAAGGCTTTTCACCAGTGTGGATACGAATATGTGTTATTAAATGATCTCTTCTAGTACAACTATAGTGACACACATCGCATTCATATATTTTTATCCGCTCTTTCGCAGCTGTATGAGTATTATTAACAATATTACTGATAGATTGAGAATTTGTGACAAGCTTTGTGAATTTAGAAGGAGCTGCAGACTTGTGTTTCTCGGTGTTCCGGATAATTAGTAAGTCTGTCTGTTCAGTTTTCTTTTGCTGGAATGTCATTGTATCTTCTAGTCTTGTTAGTCGTACGTATAGTTCTGGTTTCTTCGCTTCAGACACACCTGTGAAAATAAAACGGGTGAGAGCGGAATACAACATAATTTTTTGTTTATGCTAAACCCGATACACCCGTCAAGAATTTTTATACATTATTTTTAGTATACGCGAAACCTGAATACAGTTTGTTCAGAATCAGCAACTGATTCGATTCCAATAATTTTATCACCAAACACCATGTTACATTTTTTTTTGTAAAAAATTTAGTTAAAAATATTTTAATTATTACCAGTTAATTACAATTGTTTGCCATCGTGGTGAAAGGATTAGCTCCACAGACTTATAAAGAGAAGCAGACCAAACATTAATTCCTAGTTATACATAGATAGATATCTATCATTCTTTATCCTTGTTCTATCAAGCAATAACTTAGTAATAGCGTCTCGTTCTTTTATCTGTAGCCACACTGCCCCACACATAGACAAATTTTGACATGAAGCTTGTTATTCTGCGACGCCATATTGATAAGCTCATAACCTACAACAACACTCTACGGTGTCAATCACGCTAGGTGTAAAAATATTAACTGTTTGTTACATTAAAGACTTGAAAAAAGTAAAATAAAATGGTGAAGTGCAGTGCGTACCGGTGTGACGGTGATAGCTCTAACAAAATACCTGGATTATCCTTTCATCGGTAAGTTTTTATTCAAGTTGTTGTAAACTGAAACAATTTGTCGTTTTTTGGAAATGAATCAACTGTTTCAATGAAGTTTAATCGTTTTTATCGTAGCCCTAATTACTGTCATGCAATTTGCCCATATGCTTACTTAGAATAAATTGAACAAAACAAATAAACAAAAAAAATTGTCTTCTATTTTCAATTATTGACAGTTTAAGTACTTGTGGAATTAACTGGGGACGGATTTAGTATTGCGAAATGTTAAATCTAATAAATATTAATTATCATTTGTTTACATAATTATTGTGTAAATACATTTATTGTAAGTGCATAATATATGGTTAATAATTATTACAAAGTTGAATAATCCATAATAGTCCGGTCAATTTAGACCAAAAAATGAGGGTGAAATTACATAAAGTCCCAGCAAGCTGAATTTCTGTGAAGTTGTTCAAAACATAATTATAAACAATGTCTAAAAGTTCCCCATCATTCCCCTGTAAGGAAAAAAAAATATTCAATGTCAAAGGTTAAAAAAATGAGTTTTTCGCGTTTTTCAGCAAAACGGTAAGTTTTATCATAAAAGTACCTCAGACAAAAATTGTAGATCATAAAATTATCTATAAAAATGTATCAATACTTTTTTTCTTACGAGCCACCTTTTCTGAGATATAACGATTCAAAAAGTTATGAAAGTTGTTATCGTCATAATATGCATGAGTACGCCACGTACATACATCTAGAGTTGTAAAAAATGTCTGCCATCGCTTGCGCACCATTATTTAAATCTTGTTCTTGTGTTTATTTGTAGGTATCTAATAAATAAAACAGTTGCATTTAATTCTACTTAAAATATTGTTAATGTGAGTAAGAAGTTATGACCAACGGCATCCGCTTTCTTCTTTCTATGTACGGAGCTCTTAAAAAAACTACCTGTTTAGATAAGCATCGATACGCATGTTTCGTTAAAAATACTAAAAATAAAAAACAAGTTCAATTAGCTTGTCTTCCTCCAACCTCAGTTGCTGCTCACCAACATCTTTTTCGAGTATATTACCAAGTTCAAGTCTGGCTTGGTTATCAGCTAGACCCTACAGACTGGGGTTGGAAGTTGGTCAACAATATATTAGAGCCAGTTCAAACTTTACTTCCACCTGCGCCGGAAAAACTGCTGAACACTATTTTTTGCAACTGCAAAAAGGGATGCAGTGCTAAATGTGGTTGCAAAAAAGTCGGACTGTTTTGTTCTTTGGCATGCACAAATTGTCAAGGCCGGTCGTGCTCTAATATTGAATTACAAACAATGGAGGATTCGTTCGACTCCGACGAAGTATCATGCGATACATCGCTGTTGAGGCAATTTACTTGCATCCAAAATGAAGATGAAGAAGAAGCAGAAGAAGAAGAACAAGAAGAAGATCAAGAAGAAGATCAAGAAGAAGAACAAGAATTTGAAACTTACGAATAAGACGAATAAACTTCAACACTTTTTTTTTCATTTACATCGCTTTTATCTTTCCCAATCTTTGAAAATTTCCGTTATTTTGCAATAGTTTTACATTAAACAGGATCACACCCGTGGAGTAGGCCTACTGGGGAAACCACGTTAAAAAAAACGCGCTAAGTACACTACCTCATAGGTGGCGTGGAAACGTGTGCATATTATGACGATAACAAATTTTATAACTTTTTGAATCGTTATATCTCAGAAAAGGTGGCTCGTAAGCAAAAAAGTATTGATACATTTTTATAGATAATTTTATGATCTACAATTTTTGTCTGAGGTACTTTTATGATAAAACTTACCGTTTTGCTGAAAAACGCGAAAAACTCATTTTTTTTACCTTTGACATTGAATATTTTTTTTTCCTTACAGGGGAATGATGGGGAACTTTTAGACATTGTTTATAATTATGTTTTGAACAACTTCACAGAAATTCAGCTTGCTGGGACTTTATGTAACCTCGAATGTCTAAATTGACCGGACTATAATCCATTAACTTGGCATAATATGTAACGCATACAATGTATCAATTTATCACAATTAAATGTTGAAATGAAATAGGCATAGGTCATACACATGTATAAGCTACTCATATTTCTTTGATATTTTGCTTGTGCATAATAAAAATAATAGTAATATTTCTGTTCCAGGTTTCCAAAAGATGAAAATTTAAGGAAAGCCTGGATTGATAACATCCAGCTCCAACCCAATCCTACTGGTGTACTCTGTTCGAAGCATTTTGAGGAACACTAATTGATAAATGCCAGCGTCTTTCGAACAAGATTACGTCCTGGACCAATTCCTACACTGTTTAATGAATTGCCTCTGGTTATGCATGTATGTAACTGTATGTTACTATAGTAACAAAGTATTTTATATTATATTTGTCTTGATTATAATTATGTTGGTATTTTGTTTACAGGATAAGGAAAATGTGAAAAAACGAACTGCTGCTGGGACAACGTGACGTTCCTGTACTCAAAGAAGTACAACATAAAATAATACCTGCTGTTTCTGCATCAAATATAACTGCTGTATCTCAATGATATACACAACATATTGCTCTTAATGAGACGAACCGGATTGTTAGTGGTTGCCTTAAACCGACCCCGGTACGAATGTTGTATCCACTAACTGGGATTGCGCCTCCTAAAGTAAGAAGGCTTATAGCCAGCCGCAGTGAGAGGACAAAGCTACAAACTGACTCCCGCCACCCGATGTACGGGTACATTTCCGTGACTCCGAGGCTTAAAAGCCGTAACAGCTTCTTTGGGTGCGTCAGTCCAACTAGTCCAGCTGGTAGAAACGCGTCTACAATAAGGTGTGAGGTTTGGCGGGAACAGCTCAGACCTCCTGATGGCTTTATCGAGCCTTCTGAAAGCCTTCCACCTGGTCACGCGTTGCCGTGGTCCACTTGGAAGTCGCTTAATAGACTGCGAACCTAGGTCGGAAGCAGCAAAGATAACCTTCACAGATGGGGATTCACTGACGGCTCAGACCTCAAATGTATATGCGACGTGTCCCCACAGACAATAGCTCACCTTCTCTCTTGCACCGCAAGTCCTGTCACCTGTACACTTGACGACCTTATGACTGCATCAGAGGGCGGGGTTCGCGTAGATGAATTTTGGGCTAAACAAAATATATAAAATCATTTTTGCCACGCTAAGAAGAAGAAGTTAATTACGGGATTAAATATAATGACCACCATAAAATGCTTTGATACCCTTAGCTACTACACTTCAAATTGTATTCGAACACCAAATATAGTAAATGATCACCAAATCTACACTGAATGTGCACCAAATCCAAAACTCGCTTTAGCAAGATTTCAGGGACACCCCGAAGTTCGGTTTGGTTAGGTTCCTTTAAACCTTGTACACAGAAATAAAAGCCCCGCGAAGCGGGGCTTCGTCGACCCTGCTTAGGTAGATTTTTTTTATTACACCTCGTTATGACATATTTTAATGAACATATTTTGGTGATCATTTACTACTTTTGGGTTGACAATGATTTATTTGGAGTCATTTTGATTAAATAGGATAGCCAAATGTTAAAAAAAAGGGAACCGACTTCAAAAGCAAACACAAAAAAACTATAAAAAAACTTGAGAGGTGTCAAGGGACACCCGGATGGAACGAAGTTACTGTATACACTCAACAAAAATAATCGTCGCGACTCTACTCCAGTCCAGTCCAGTCCGGTCCGGTCCAGTCCGGTCCAGTCCAGTACGGTCCGGTCCAGTCCGGTCCGGTCCGGTCCGTTCCGGTCCAGTCCAGTCCAGTCCAGTCCAGTCCATTCCATTCCATGGTAATAAACACATAACCCTCCTTTGCGTCGCGCAGTCGGATAAAAGTGTCGTGACAACTTTTCGTAAGAATTTCCGTCCAGCCCCCTTTCACAACGCGCGATAAGGAACTTCGTTCCAATAACTTTTCTTTCGGAAGTCGGTGGCTTTGCTTTTTATTTCATTGACATTATGGCCACCGACTTCCGAAAGAAAAGTTATTTTATAGTTTTTTTGTTTGGTTTTGAAGTCGGTTCCCTTTTTTTCAAAAAGTTTTTTATTTTTTCCTTTTTTTAGTTGAGATATTCAACAAAAATCTTCATAAAATCGGCGTCTTTGAAAATCTACAATCCTATTAAGAAAAACGGATCTATGTGAGCAACTTCACGAGATATCCATTATTGTCACTAAAACCTTCCCCAGAATGTAACAAACACTTTTCTGAAAACTGCATCAAAATCCGTTCAGCCAAACGCGAGATAAACGCGGACAAACATGCAATCGTCTCTGAAAATATACGATCCAAGTAAGTAAAACGGATCCACACGGGCAACGTCACGGGATATCTATTAGTATTATATACTTAAACCTTCTCCAGAATGTAATGAACACTATCCTGAAAACCGCATCAAAATCCGTTCAGCCAAACGCGAGATAAACGCGGACAAACATGCAATCGTCTCTGAAAATATACGATCCAAGTAAGCAAAACGGATCCACACGGGCAACGTCACAGGATATCTATTAGTATTATATACTTAAACCTTCTCCAGAATGTAATGAACACTATCCTGAAAACCGCATCAAAATCCGTTCAGCCAAACGCGAGATAAACGCGGACAAACATGCAATCGTCTCTGAAAATATACGATCCAAGTAAGCAAAACGGATCCACACGGGCAAGGTCACGGGATATCTATTAGTATTATATACTAAAACCTTCTCCAGAATGTAATGAACCACTTTCCTCAAAACCGCATCAAAATCCGTTCAGCCAAACGCGAGATAATCGCGGACAAACATACATACATACATACATACAAACAGGTCGAACTGAGAACCTACTTTTTTTTTTGAAGTCGGTTAAAAACTGGTTATAATTTTACATTAAAATGCGGGTTTCATTTTGGTGATCATTTACTATTTTTGTCTGTTATATTATGTTACTATATCTGGTGGTAAGTTAAACATAAGCCGTTAATTACAATACAGTCACCGTACGGTTAGGTACCTATTGCTTAACGCCGCGTGTCACAGCGAAAGCGTCGTTTGATGAGTCGGGAAAGTTGCCACGCACCGCCACCAGCAGGCGCCACTATCGCGAAATGATTGCAATACAAAGTTTTATGTATTTCATTTCGTCAACTTCAACATTTCATAAAGTGTTCCCTTTACGCAAAACACATGTATTCCTCTAGTAGAAATATTTTAATATGAGGATGTCGAAACATTTACTAAAACAAAATGATAGAAATACTTATTGACGTGGATAAATATTTTGTAAATATTTTTATCATTCACAGTCTTAAATTTATTTTATAACATTTTGACACAGATTTTGACGTCCCGAGATAACGAAAAAAACGACTATTTGGTAGAAAATTAATAAAATTGGCACACTTTGCGAAAGTGACAATTCCCAATTATCTAAAGCCCCAAACACACGCGCGCACGGGCATAGGCATGTGCGTTGTGTTCCACGCGCGCCTGAAAGAGTGTCAGCATAATGACGGGGCTCCCCCTTAGAGGGCCTACCGGTGTCCCGGGACTAACGAATACCGTGACCCCAGAACGTAAAGGTCTATTGAAAGACATCGTAGATTTTAGTAAGTATTACGTCTGACAGTCCCTCCCGCCCTGCCCTGGGTAGGAGGACTCATTTGATTATTTTACCACGTTAAAAAAAGCCCCTAACACACGCTCCTTTTATTTACGTCCGTTCACAAAGCTAGTTGCGTGATATCTTTATATGTTCGAGAATGTAAAGCTAAGGGTGGTGTTGGTACTAATTTTTGATGCATTTTGATGTAATGACAGACACTAGCGCCGCGTAAAAGGGACTTAGTAGTTTTTTACTCATATATTATGAGGTACAGGTACACAGATTATTGTAGTACAACAATTTTAATGTCAGTTACCTCTTTTTATTTGAATCTTCATTCTATAATATCCTATCAAATTTTTTTTTTTTGGGGCTTGGTCTTAATATCACTTTTCTGATAAATGAAACCTTTGAGAGATATCTATCGGCTCCAAAAGAATGAGCCCAGTGCTAATCATTTTTTTGCCTCCAAAGCAATAAATAGAGCGAGAAGCAACTTGTACCGAACACGCGGTGAGACAGCAATGACCACCAATTTTTCATCGCAGTCGCAGCATTATACTATAGGCGATATTTAACAGGGTGGTGGGTGCTATGCCTTATTTTGTAGTTGACATGTAAGGAGATGGCTAAATGAGTGCCCCAGTCGTCTATAAGAATTTCATTTTAACTCGTAGTATTTGAAAATTCATTAATGAATTGTTTAATGTTTAATAATTTCCTAAGACTTATATAAAATGTTAAACATAAAAAAGTATCTGAATTGCTTTTCGCTCATTTTTTATTGACATGATGACTTGGTCACGATGAAATAATGAAAACTAGGGAAGGGTAATAACGCTTTTCCAGATTGTAAAATGAAACTGTATTTAATCGATTTTTACTAATGTGATTTAAAACGATTTGTTTTCTGAAATTAAGAATTGGCGTTGAAACAGTATTTGGCGGGAATCGATAGATTCAGAGTCGTTTCGTTGCTTTTTATTGTGTTTTCATGCGTTTTGATTCGGAAAATCGGATTGTTTTAAAGTGATTCGTCCACTAAACTCAACTTTATTATTTTCGTTAAAAGCTTCGGAATGAGCTTCTTAGTTTAATCTTAGTTCATATTTTGTGCAGACTAATATTAACTGGACAGGTTCCGTCTGAACTGGAAGGAAGACGCCCAACATCGTGAAAGGTAGGAGTGGAAAGAGAATATTGCCTGGAGTGGGAGAGAAAAAAATAACTGAAGTATGATCGATACTACTTTCTAACGATTTCAATCGATTCTTTTATCGCTTCTGTGACACTTTGAGTCCATCCCATCTTTAAGAAAAAAACAAACGTCAGACGTCGTTTGAACGCTCTGCGCTCTGCTTATTAATATTGTTCGTTGTGATTCTTTCATTTTGCTTTTCCTTGACTCCCGCTTGTTTATTGGACTTCCTGCTTGCAAACCTACCGACCGCTCGCTTCTCGACTCGGACTTGACTTGTATACAGTGAATCATGCAATGCATAAACTGTGGTATATCCACGCGAAGACTGCGGCGTCATATACACTCGAGAGGAGCTCGTGGCTAAATAATTATAACCGCACAGGCCGATCTTTCAGCCAACATTGTCATCCTTGTTATGAACTGCTGCATTCAGGAGCAACTGGTGAAATTCGTTTATTCGGCTATTCAACGGAGTGCTTAACTTGTGGTTGTTCTGTGAGAACATTGCAAGGCCATCGCCATGTAGTGGAAAGAAACAGTTCAAAGTTGCAGAAATTAACAACATCACACCCAGATTTCCAACATCACGTAATAAAATGACATTTAAACACAGTCCGTCGCTTCGTATTCTTTCAGACTTTATTTTTATGAATCACAGATTAAAGAATAAATATAGTATTTCCTATTTTTCTTGTTTCATTTCGAAATTGTTAAATGTATCCTTAGCTAATTAGAGGGTTCAACAACGAGTTCAGAAAGGATTAATCAATCACGAAAAAATGAAAGCGCCCAGCGCGTTTATTTGACTTTACCGATATAACTAACATAATATTATGAATGTGGTTATCATTATTAGATAGATTAGTTCTTCCAAACAGGTTTAGGTATACTGTATTCAACTATGTAAATCAAGTAAACGATATCGTTTGTTTATCATTACAACTACTTACCTACTTATATCGTCTGTGAAAACTGTCTTTATTTTAAGTTTAAGCACGTATCACATTATTTGGTAAGTAGTTTGAAGATGTTTAATTAATCTGAGTGGGTCACAAATGTGGTCATCAATAAATAAATACAATCGCAGATACATAAAAGTAAACGCCTAAGTAAAAGTTTATAGCAATATCAATATTTGCAATTTTTGTAGTACTTTTAATGGTAGGTGTTCACGTTTTTTTTTATCATGATTATGAAGATATAACAAGTTTTAGAAACTTTTTTAATGTGAAATATTAATATTGAGCTATTCAGCGTTATACAGTGCTAGGTCCCATTTCTATAGCCGTCTGAATTTTTGCACATACTTGAACTTTCCATCTCCTTTGAAGTATTCAAAATTTTGACAATAGCAGTTTTCATTTAAATTATTTTAATCCTGTATCTTCGAAATTGTTATAAATCTGTGACGAAACTAAATAAATAATAATAAAAGTGAAGTGCTTCTTATCCTATATCGCAGTTTGATACGATTAGAAGTTGTTTTCAGTTACATATTGTCTCAAATTGTTGACTGCAAATCAGTGCATTTATCATTACCTAGTTCATGTGAAATGGTATTTGGATGCATAAAGATTAGATGGGAGGAGGATGGACACAGCGGAACCATCCGACAACAATAGTACGCACAATAACAATATCACGATAGCATTGATATAATTATCACTGTGAGTTAATTTATTATATTGATAGGAACAATTCGTAATGTATAGTATCATACGTATTCTAACATTTCCCTTGTTTGCTCTGAAGGAGTCGTCAGGAATTTCCTGCGATGATATTCAGTAAGTTTGGTTTATTTTATTCTTGATTTATTAATGAAAATAATGTGTTATTGAAAAAAGAAAGTTTACGTGACTTATTTACAGTCTTGTCCGTTTAATCACGTCCCATTGAACACAGCGAAACATAGTTTTGAATAATCTATAAGCCTACGTATCATTCGTTTTTATTTTCTCGATCTTTTTATCCATTTCCAATTTTATTATTACGAAAATCTGACAGCCGCGATCTGAAAAAAAGTGTTATAGGTCTAGCCTGTAAGAGCCACGCTGGCTGACTGATTCGTCAAGGAACGAAAGTAATGACACTACTTTTAAAAGGCAAAAGATGAGAGGACGATAGTGAATGTGTGCTCAGAATAAAACGGCGTATGTGCCCAAACATATTGACGTCTTTTTATGAATTAAAATTGTTATTAATTAAAAAACTGTCTTTATAGAATTTAGATACTAGTATTTTCTACAATTTAAAACAACATCCTTTCAATAACTCATAGGAGTTATGCCATAAAGTCCAAAAAATAAAAAACATAGACCGAACTTTGCATTTTTTTTGTATCGAGAAAATTTAATTGAATCGTGTTTTCAACTTTGTGAGAATTTAGATCATATAGTCAATAACTATATTCCAAGTTGTAAGATCTGTAGTCCAGTCATGTACGACAGAAAGTTAAATATAAAAACCGTTTATGTACTGACTTAGCCCCTTAACTATCACGAGACTTATAGCACAGGAGACGCGGTTTACGGATTACGTTTAAAAGTTTTTATGATTTCAACCATATCTTAGTATTTCAAAACTAACATCAATTCGACCGAAATATATGCGTACGTGCGCGCCGCGCGGCTATTGACAACCCGCTGCGCTAAGGTTCGTCGATGGACCGGCGGCCAGTAGGTAGTTAGCGCGTGTAAGTACATGGAGTGCAATATCTGGTAATCTGTGGCCTGGGTGTCACCCTGCGAAGATCGCCCGGAGGACACAGTCGAGCATACGGTGCAAGACTGTCCCGCTTGGGCAGAGCACCGACGTGTCTTCACGGCGGCGATAGGTCTATCTCGCGCCCGGCATTGGTCGCGGCCATGCTGCAGGGCGAGACGGAGTGGGAAGCGGTCGCCTGCTTTTGCGAAGCAGTCATGCTCGCGAAGGAGGCGGGCCGCGTGAGAGAGAGGACAATGTCCTCCCTCCGCCCCACCCGCGGTAGTGGACGCCCATGGCGACGGACGTCGCAAGACGATCTCCGGCCACCGTAGGCGCGGGCATGCGAGTTGCCCTTTACTCACTGCCCGACCATGGACTATGCCCGGGACGAAGGCGCGTTGTGTTCCAAGAGCGCCTCAAGGAGCGTCAGCATTATGAGAGGACCCCCCTCTAGAGGGCCAAAGCCTGCCGGGGTCGCGGGACTTATCCCTCCCTTCCGCCCTGCCCGGGGTGGGAGGACTCATTTGATGATTTTACCACGTAAATAAAAATGTATATGCTCCTCATGAAAAAAGTGAGTTTTCAACCTCGAGGAGTGTCTGCGTTAGCCGCCATATTGGCTTGAAGGGGCCCAAATATGTTCTTTTTAAATGTTTCAACCGTTGACTTTATGGCAAATATGCCTATGAGAAGTTTAAAGACAATGAAATTCCACAACAAAATTTGTTTAAACGCTTCTAAAATCAAATACCATTTACTGGTATTTGATTTTAGAAGCGATGGACAACCTCACCCCACTCTCCTTAGCTAAAGAGAACTGGCTCAAACCTGCGGTGCTCGACACTAATAATCGCATGGAGGTATGGCAGAGCAAGGAGCTTCACGGACGCTTTTTCCGGGCTCTACATGGGTCTGATGTAGATTTGTCAGCGTCCGTAGCCTGGTTACGATCCGGGGACCTCTTTGGTGAAACCGAGGGTTTTGTCTGTGCAATAATGGATGAAGTTATGATGACGAGTAACTACCGGAGATTTACTGTGAACCTTGTGACATCCGATTCTCGCATGACGAATCTATAAGGGTTTCGTTTCTTGCCATTTGGTTACGGAACTAACTAGCAGCTTCAGTTAACGAGAACCAATTTTCTGAATCAGTTTAAAGAAGGCGATGAAGTAAATTCATTAACAATATAGTATATGTGATGGTTGCTGAGAAAAGATGCTTCGTGCATCCATAAACAGGAAATGTGCAACCAATAATAATTACGGGGATGTGATGGCCGAACGTTTGTTAATTTTGAACAATCTTTGCAAAATGTTATGGAAATATTGAATGTTTTCGCAATTTTCTACTAACATAGGAACTTCTATAATTACATTCCTGGCTTTATTGACTTGATTTTAATGTTGGTTGGGAGTAGTAACTCCCAACATTAAAATCAAGTCAATAAAGCTTTTAAATTAAGATTTTAATGTTGGGAGTAGTAACTCCCAACATTAAAATCAAGTCAATAAAGCTTTCAAAATGAAACACAGTAGTGTTTCATTTTGAAAGTTGAGCTGAAGCTTGTCAATAAAATATTAAATATAAAAGACATACCACTTTGATGTTCCTCCTCGGGTTCAGTACTCTCATTGTCTTGTTCACAATCATCTTGTAATTCTTCTGTGATATCATGATGTTCCTCCTCGGGTTCAGTACTCTCATTGTCTTGTTCACAATCATCTTGTAATCCTTCTTTGATATCATGATGTTCCTCCTCGCGTTCAGTACTCTCATTGTCTTGTTCACAATCATCTTGTAATTCTTCTTTGATATCATGATGTTCCTCCTCGCGTTCAGTACTCTCATTGTCTTGTTCACAATCATCTTGTAATTCTTCTTTGATATCATCGCTTTCTGATTGACATTCATCAAGTACACAGTTAACATGCACTGTTGGAGTAATAATAAACCCATTGAAAAACTCCCTCTCACCTTGGTTCATTCTTGATTTTATCTGTAAACAGTTTTATAAAATCTTAAGTCAAATCGATCGTAGTCACTAGATGTTTACTTTACTTTTGACAGCTACATGAGAAATCACCTTAGAGCCTATGCACACCACTTTAAACGCGCCATCAACACATCATCAGACAGCGCGTTTTTATGAAACAGAGCAGACAGGCTGCGTCTGGTCTGACTTGCGTGCGCATAGCGTCTGTACCACTACAAACGCGCAACGAGGGACGGCGCGTTTGAAAAACGTGGTGTGCATAGGCCATTAATGGGATTTAGATCTGGCGATTGAGCAGGCCAGTCTAAGGCCCTAACATTATGTGTATGTAACCAAGCTGCTACCGTTCTCGCCGTGTGTGCCCGGGCATTGTCGTGCATGAGCAGGAAATCTTGCCCCATTTGTGTTCTGTGGGGCAAGATTACGGGCCCCAGCACCTGTTGGACGTATCGTTCTGCCGTCATATTGCCCCGCACCCAAACGAGATCCGTCCGTCCTCCAAGACGAATTCCTGCCCAAACCATAATTGTTCCTCCTTGGTATGGGTGAACTTCCTGAGGGTTCTGGAGACGGCTCCATCGTCCAGGAACTCGCCAAACACGCGTCCTTCGTGAATCTGGATGGAAGCCGAACCTGGCCTCTTACAGTGCCGAGCCTTTATATTCTAGTTTTGTTGACCAATTTAGTAAGGAATTTGCACAAACTGGAAACGGAAGACCAAAGGCAAAACAGATACTTAACTCGTAGAAAAGATTTACCCTACACGATTCAACCCAGACTGAAAGTGGTTAGTCATAGTACAAGGTACCAATCCGTTTTCTTATTAAGTCAAATCGATCGTAGTCACTAGATGTTTACTTTACTTTTGACAGCTACATGAGAAATCACCTTAGAGCCTATGCACACCACTTTAAACGCGCCATCAACACATCATCAGACAGCGCGTTTTTATGAAACAGAGCAGACAGGCTGCGTCTGGTCTGACTTGCGTGCGCATAGCGTCTGTACCACTACAAACGCGCAACGAGGGACGGCGCGTTTGAAAAACGTGGTGTGCATAGGCCATTAATGGGATTTAGATCTGGCGATTGAGCAGGCCAGTCTAAGGCCCTAACATTATGTGTATGTAACCAAGCTGCTACCGTTCTCGCCGTGTGTGCCCGGGCATTGTCGTGCATGAGCAGGAAATCTTGCCCCATTTGTGTTCTGTGGGGCAAGATTACGGGCCCCAGCACCTGTTGGACGTATCGTTCTGCCGTCATATTGCCCCGCACCCAAACGAGATCCGTCCGTCCTCCAAGACGAATTCCTGCCCAAACCATAATTGTTCCTCCTTGGTATGGGTGAACTTCCTGAGGGTTCTGGAGACGGCTCCATCGTCCAGGAACTCGCCAAACACGCGTCCTTCGTGAATCTGGATGGAAGCCGAACCTGGCCTCTTACAGTGCCGAGCCTTTATATTCTAGTTTTGTTGACCAATTTAGTAAGGAATTTGCACAAACTGGAAACGGAAGACCAAAGGCAAAACAGATACTTAACTCGTAGAAAAGATTTACCCTACACGATTCAACCCAGACTGAAAGTGGTTAGTCATAGTACAAGGTACCAATCCGTTTTCTTATTTAACAAGTTACCTATAGAATTTAAGATAACAAATAGTGTAAACATATTCAAAAACAAATTGAGAGCATATTTATTGAGAAAGAGCTACTATAGCATTGACGAATTCATAAGTGACAAAACAATTTTATGACGATCATGTTGTGATACTGCTATTATTTATATTGTTTTAGATTTTTAAAGGATCATTAGCTATGGTATGGGTATTATTATTAACTTGTTTTGAAGAAATTATGAATTCTATTTATTATTACTCTTTTTATTTTATTAATTTAATTATTTTTAGACATTATATGTAATTGTTATTATTGAATTACCTACAATTTATTCATTATTTTGTTAAATTATTGTTTATTCTTTTTTTTTATTAATTCGTAATCATTTATTCTGCTGTCGCCTAATTGTAATTGTAATGAACTTCATATTTTATTTATTATAATATTGTAATTGTTTTTTTTCTACACAATGTATTTTGTTACGAAATAAATGACTATGACTATGACTATGACTGGATTCATCCGTGAACAGCACATTGGACCATTGCTCACGGCCCCAGTCCACGTGGTTCCGAACCCATTCTAATCGTCGTCCACGATTGCCTCTCCGTAAAGGTGGACCCGGAGTGGTCTACGAGACCGTAGATTGCTTTCATGCAGTCGCCTTCTTACAGTTTGGTCACTCACAAGCACTTGGTGTTCCACTCGCAGCCTTTGGACCAATTGAGTCGCCGTTGCATTTGGTTGTGCTCGCGCAGTAATTTGCAAAAATCGGTCTTGTCTGGGGGTAGTGATGCGACTTGGCCCCCGGTGCCTCTCCGCTACTTCACCTGTGGCACGATAGCGTGTCCACAATCTTGAAATTACATTTTGATGGGTCCCTATGGCCTCAGCAACATTACGCTGAACAGATCCAGCTTCCAGCATTCCCACAGCTCGTAACATCTCCGCCCTCGTCAAATGTCGGCGTTGCATGGCTACAATACCTCAATTTTAACTTTATCTTTTGTTTAAAAATGAAAAAAACTATAAATATACGTAATTCGTATTGTTTTCTAAATTGACAAACAAACAAATGAAAATTCCCTCTCCTATACATCAAGACATTTTTATGCCACCGAAACAAAAGAATTTTCAAAAATTTGAATTTGGAATTAGTCTGAGATAAATTACAAACAAATCGGTGTATAAAAGATTCCAATGCGGCCAGTACTTTTCGAGTTATTTAATTGAGTATGAAATATCCCTAGACCGTGTTGATGTGTGTAAATAGTCAGCGTATATCAACACAAACTTCTGTTTTCTAAATGTTTCTAGCTGCATTAATATCAACGGTAACACCCCTTCTACACGATCAACCCGACCGCCTGACAGAGGTGATCTTGGTCGCGTCAACAGTACCCCACCGTCTGGAACGCTGTCGGCTGACGGTCGGGTCCCACCACGAACGCAGCCTGTCGGGACGGCTGCGCTCCCGACTGACTCCGCCCATATTTGGTCGCACACCGGACCAAGGTCACCTCTGTTAGGCGGTCAGGTCTGACCGTGTAGAAGGGGTTTTAGTCTTAAACCCCTTCTACACGGTCAGACCTGACCGCCTAACAGAGGTGACCTTGGTCCGGTGGGAATGAAAATCTACCGTGTAGACGTTGGTCGTGCGTAGGGTTGCCAACTATACTGTTTTGAACAGTATTATACTGTTTTTCACTAAATTATACTTTTTACTGTTGAACAAAAAAAAAGTATTCAAAATACTGTTTTCAGCATCAAAATGCAGACACATTATTATGTGTTACACTTAGACGCTCACAAATTTGTTTTTATTTAGTCAGAGGGCGCTCACTGCTCAGTGCAGCGCAGCCACAAACAAATCACACTGAGTTACAAATAAAGATTTTCTTGAAATGAGTACTAGCCAAAAGTGGTGCCATAGTTTATTAGTAAACACTTCAGAAGAATTTATAAACATAACTAAAATTGTCTCATATCTACTTTCTGTTCCTGCTACCTCAGCATTTACTGAAAGAGTTTTTTCAGTAATGAATTCTAAGTGTCGGGATGACAGAAATAGAGCATCTATCAATTTAATAAAAAATGAGCTCCTCATTTATTTTAATTTCAGTTTTAATTGTGATGAGGCGTATGAAGTTTTAAAAAATGATTGTAAATTAGTAAGTTGTGCGAGAAGTTCCAAAAAATATGTATTTAAAACAATAAATAAATAAAATACTGTTCGTTTTTCTAAAATACTGTTTAATTATCGTCATAGACCTGAAAATACTTTATTTCTTGAAAAAATAGTTGGCAACCCTAGTCGTGCGACCAAATATGGGCGGAGTCAATCGACCTTTGGATAACCTTGGTCGGGAGCGCATCCGTCCCGACAGGCTGCGTCCGCGGTCGACAGGACCGTCAGCCGACAGCTTTCCAAACGGTGGGGTACTGTTGACACGACCAAGATCACCTCTGTCAGGCGGTCGGGTTGATCGTGTAGAAGGGGTTTCACTCACGCTCAAGTTCAGAAACCCTATTACTGAAGAGAGCCTCACATAATACTTTAATAACAAGTGCCGCAGAACAAAAGTCAAACCTCACCTCATCATCCTCATTCAACATCTGAGTGAACAGCTTCTCTGCTTCCAGACATTTCCTCTGCAATTGACAGCATTGCTTTAGTCTAGTGTAGCAGAAGACACAAGCGAGCATCGGTCTACTGTCTTCAGTTACAAACTACAACAAAATTACAATGTAATTATTAATATGGACATGCCTCCGAGATTTCGGAATTTCAAAAATCGTTACGCCCGCATATTTTTCAATTCTATCCTTTAGGTAGTGAAAATGAAATTCCGGGAAAAATGCTTAAGAGCGTATATTCCGAAAGCTGGCAACGTCGCAAATGGTTGTCAAATATTAACAAGTTTTAATTAATTTAGCATTGTTACTGTATGAAAATAAGAAATATGGCTCTGTAGTGCACTAAAAAATTGATAAGGGAATGCAATAATTCATATCGTAACACCAAATATACAGTTTTAGATGTAGAAAAAGCATTTGGAAGCTTTCCAAATGCCTTTTATACACCGAAAATGGTTACAACAACAAATTCAGTGTTTTAATTGCATTCCTATATCATTTTTTTAGTGCACTACAGAGCAATATTTCTTGTTTTCATACAGAAAATTTGCCAAATTAATTAAAACTTGTAATTATTTGACAGCTTTTTGCGACGTTGCCAACTTTCAGAATATGCAGCCTTAACTGTGTGTGTTATGATTTCTATGACAGTTTGTGATATATGTCAACCTACCCGAATCTGTCAGATTTTACCAATCTAACATTAACCTTCTACTATTGTGATAAGGTTGAAATTCTATTAAAGAAATCTGACAGATTGTGGTAGCTTGTTGTGCTGGCGTCTGTACATAAAATCAATCTAGGTATCTACTCCGAGCTATGGCGATGATGCGCTTGCAACAGTTGCAGTGTCAATACAAATTCAAATCATTAATTTCAAGTAGGTAGGCCAGTTAGAGGCTGTTAATTCTCTAAAAATAGTCATGGTGCTACAGTCCCAGTCACAAGACATAATAACTGTGAAACACTGCAGGTGTCCATTCCAAAGCATAGATCTCTATGGAGAAAACGGACAAGAAACTAAGAAATCAATGGCTTGTGTTTAAACGCAAGCCAGAAAAGTACCTATTATTAAACCAAATACTCAAAATCCCTGCCACAATGGATAAATGCTCACCCAATTGTGTATCATAATAACGCATTGTAGATATTAACATATTTTCTGTGATAAAAAATTCGAGGGGGTATACATCTCAAAACCAGGCTTGTTCCGGCCAGTGAAAGTGACAGAGCTATACAAGTGATCTAGCGCCACCTCGTTCACTCACTGGAACAAGCCTGGTTTTCAGACATTATAATACCCACCCTGAGTAGTGTTGACAAAGACCCACTTGGCGGGGCTACTATTTTTGTTTGCAGGGTTTAAAGGAACCTTATCAAACCAAACAAGGTGTCCTTGAATCTTACTAAAACGAGTTTTAGATTCTGTGTTTTTATCCGTTTTGGTTTATAAAAAGAATTATTGATGAACATTTAAATTGTATCCAGAATCAATCATAAATTACTGGGGTTACTAAACTGTGCAACGTGACGTCCAGGTGCGTTGTAAAGAGTACAGGGTCAGCGGGTCATCTTAGGGAGGGGTGCCATGAGACAGGAGGGCCGACCGTTCTCCAGATTGATATTCTGTGGAACCAAGATTCTATCTACCTATATTTATAATAATAATCATTTTATTGCAAGTAACAAGACTCATAGAGTTAGTAACAATATATACTTATAAACTATGTTAGTAAAACAATTACAGAGACAAAAACCAGACATACAAACATAATCAAATTACGACATCACTGCTGCAAGGTTACAGGCGCACCCAAAATCTTGCAGCAGTGATTTATAAACACACAATCCAGCCTACTTGCTATCATAGAAAAATAGAAAAATCAATGCACACTTTTCGTTGTAATTTAATAACTCAAGAACGGGCTCACCTAACCAAACCAAATGTTTAGGCTTTGTTCGGACTATTTAGTAGATGGATTATGTGAAATTTGAATAAAATTGGTTGAGCGGTTCTTCATTTATCACATTTTTTGTAACAAATGAATTCAGTATAAGGCGGATCATTTTGTTAATTAGGATTTTGCTGTTAAAGTAGCAAAGAACGTACAAGGGCAGCTAGTAATGTATAAAATATCCAACAGCAAGAGGATAATCTCATTGATCTCTTATAAAGCTACAAACCCAGATTCACGTACTCTGATTTCGTGGAGTTCGGAACCAGCTATTATTGTTTTATTATTCACTTGTATCAAATAGCTAGGACGTCGCGAGCTGAAGAAGTTTGGGAAGCCCAGATATATGTATTTTGACTGGCCTGTTGGTCTAGTGGTTAGAGACCCTGACTGCTATGCCGGAGGACATGGGTTCAATTCCCACCCAGGACAAATGTATGTGTGATGAGCACGATCATTTGTTCTGTGTCTGGGTGTAATTTATCTGTATTTAGAAATATATAAGTATCTTTATCAGTTGTCTAGTACCCATAACACAAGCTCTGCTTAGCTTGGGACTAGATGGCGTTGTGTGATAGTTGTGGAATATTATATTATATTCATCATCATCATCAGCCTATAACATTCCCACTGCTGGGACACAGGCCTCCTCTCTGTAAGAGGGACTGGGATTGGTGGATGTCACATGTCTACGAATTTTTGGTTCTAGGACATGCCGGTTTTGTCATGATGTTTTCCTTCAACGTTTTTGAGAGCAGTGATGATGAAATAAATTACACAAAGTAATGCACCTGGGAGGTTCGAACCCACAACCTACAACTCGTAAGTCGGGCCCGATACCACTGGGCCACCACTGCTCTCCTGCTATATTAGAAGGATTACACTTTCTGGAATACACTTACCGATGATTTACGGATATACTTACCGGAATATCAGTTAGCTTCTTGTACATTTCCTGGACATTCTTATCTACCACCATATACATGCGGACATTAACTACTAAACATATTCTGCACGTTTGCGATTTATCCATTTTTTGTGTTATCTCCTGGATATTTTATTAATTTTGGATGGATAGAATAGATTTTTGTTACTCAAATAAACTCGATAGGGAAAGGTAGGGTTGCCAACTATTTTTTCAAGAAATAAAGTATTTTCAGGTCTATGACGATAATTAAACAGTATTTTAGAAAAACGAACAGTATTTTATTTATTTATTGTTTTAAATACATATTTTTTGGAACTTCTCGCACAACTTACTAATTTACAATCATTTTTTAAAACTTCATACGCCTCATCACAATTAAAACTGAAATTAAAATAAATGAGGAGCTCATTTTTTATTAAATTGATAGATGCTCTATTTCTGTCATCCCGACACTTAGAATTCATTACTGAAAAAACTCTTTCAGTAAATGCTGAGGTAGCAGGAACAGAAAGTAGATATGAGACAATTTTAGTTATGTTTATAAATTCTTCTGAAGTGTTTACTAATAAACTATGGCACCACTTTTGGCTAGTACTCATTTCAAGAAAATCTTTATTTGTAACTCAGTGTGATTTGTTTGTGGCTGCGCTGCACTGAGCAGTGAGCGCCCTCTGACTAAATAAAAACAAATTTGTGAGCGTCTAAGTGTAACACATAATAATGTGTCTGCATTTTGATGCTGAAAACAGTATTTTGAATACTTTTTTTTTGTTCAACAGTAAAAAGTATAATTTAGTGAAAAACAGTATAATACTGTTCAAAACAGTATAGTTGGCAACCCTAGGGAAAGGGTTTTTTTTTTAATTCTTTCTTTGGAATGAGTCGATTTGACTACACTGCTAGTGTCATGTGGCGACGGCTATTTCGGCTAAAATCATAGGATATCGTTTATCCCAGTTGCCGTGGGATAATTTCCGAGATGCAGGAAGTGGAAGCCGCTAGCAATTTTATCGTACGTAGTTATCGTACCTAAGTTTTTGTGATTACGAAGTTTTGGTCAAACCTTTATCAGTTTTCAGATTTGGCTAGGATTATGGACACGATTAGATGCAATAAATAGAGATATCGACTGTTTGCATGTTTTTTTGATTTATCGTGGAATTCGTGGATAAAACAATTCAGTGACAGTAGTGACACTGACAGACCAGACCATGTCAAAACTGTCAAACAAACGCTACGCTCAAGAAGTTTTAAAATTAGGGAGTAAAGCCGGGTTTTCACAGTAAGAGTTGGCTCGGACCGAGTGCACTCGGATGTCTACTCGGATGCTACTCGTATCATGTAAACACGTAATCCGAGCGCACTCGGACGCCAACGTCTAATCCGAGTAGACTCGGACTCTGCTCTATTTTTCGAGCTCACTCGGATCATTTGAATGTACTCTGTGGATAATTTTTATGTAAACAATATGGCGACATAACCACTATCCGTGTACACTCGTACGAAGCTGACTCGTACGAGTGCACTCGATCCGAGCCAACTCTTACTGTGAAAACCCGGCTTTAGCGTTTCTTACTAGAAAAACAATCACAAATCGGTGACCTTGAAACGAATGAAAGGCACACAGCGTGGCAATCTGTTTCTTTCTAATGCTACGTTCACACGCTCGCGTTCAACTCTACATTCAACGTGCACATTCACATTCACGAGCGTGTAAACGGTACGCCCGAGCCCGTGAACGCGCCTGTGAACGTGAATTCAAATTCAAATTCAAATTATTTATTATTCTTTCGCAAGTAAATAGGTATACAATATTAGTGATTGGAGTCTCCTTGAGATGCCTGTATTAGGAGACTCCGCTCTTCCATAACTAAAAGTAGGTACCATAAAATACGCGACAAAAGCAGCATGCATAAAAATAAATAATAATAATGAAATAAAATTAACTAAACAATTAGATTTAAAATACATAATAAAATCAAATTAAATTAAATACAGACATTAAACAAATTCAAGTAATATTAAAAATAAATTGTAATAAATCAAGTCATAATTCAATCAAGAATCAGACTAAACATCACTCTTCCTTATAGAAAACATTTAAGATTCAAATCAGATAAAATTCAGATAGATTACACAAAAGGAGAATCAATGTCACAAGTATATTGAAAATTCATGATTCAATTATAGAAGATCAAAAAATAAATAATAAAATTAAAAATACACAAAATCAAATCAAATTACATTCAAATAAAAATTCAAATTAAATCAAATCACAATTACGCAGAATAAGAAAACATTTCAGAAATAAATTATTTGGAGCATTGGGATGTCTGCAGGTGTGTGTGTATGTATAATGTGGATGTGTGTGTGTGCCTTGCATGTTTGTATTATGTAGCGTGGCGTAAGAGTGCTTCTGTTTCCTCATACGTGAGATTTTTAATCCATTTGACCATAGCTGTTTTGCATTCATAATACTGTTTAACGTAGATATACACCTCTTTGTTGATTTTATTGTGTAATTGAGCCGCACGCTTTTCGAATTGCATGCAAGCAAACCTGGTTTTGTTATGAGGGATTTGTGCTACAATATCTTTCCTTCTTTTATTTCTCTTGGATGCATCATATGTCATGGCCTTGTGTTTTTTCAAAACCGTTTGGACAATATACAGTTTTCTTACTGACAGAAGATCACTAATCTGATAGAGAGTGGCAGTGGGGAATCTTAGTTTTTTGAAGTACGTTGTTTTAATGAGCGCGCGTTGCGCACGCTCTATCTCCAGTAACTTTGTTTTGGCCGATCCCCCCCAGTAGCGAAGCTACCTAACATGCCGATTCCTATCGGGTTTACTTTCGAAATATAGCAATATTAGTAGCAACGATTTTCATTTATCATTAAAAAAAATATTATTTACGAAGCTACATTACTTGTGAAAATAACAATCAAAGAAAAACACTCTAAAACTAAAACTAACAATCAAAGAAATAATAAACAATTTCAACTCCCGCTAAACAGAAAGGTTTGTAAGCCGCAAGGCAAATCAGGAATCCCGATCATAGTTCCTCTTGTAGCGATTGTGAGCTTGACGCTACATAACACCGCTGAATTAAGGACGCTGGAAAGCCGAATGTCTCCGGCTTATGATAAGGATAGAGATATGAAATGCGTACGCCAGAACGGGATGGAATGATACTGGACTTCGTAATTCGTTTAGATAGTTTTATTTGGATGACAGATTCACATTAGTTTTGGCCCGCTTATTTTTTTATAGTTTTGAATAATTATATTGTTTTCAACTGTCCATTTGCATTTGATTTTGTATTATTTTTGAAATTGATAAGTTTTGCGTAGTTAGCGCAGTAAAAACATGGTTCGTTCAGTTCAATGATAATGTTTTGTATTAAACAGTGTTATGTTAGTTAGAAGTTTTCAACTAGATGGCGTTGTGCAATTACGTCACGTTTTTGAATCGCGGTGTTAAGATCTGTAGGCGATTAGTATATGGTTTTGTGAACATAGAATTTTTGGAGTTAGGAATTTTAATAAAGTTCAATGTATGATTGTAATAATTGGATAACCGACTACAGAAAAGGTGGACAAGGAGGTCACTCACTCAATTCGTCCGTATCCATTGGGTGATACGGAATACGGACAAAGTATCCATAAATATTACAATGTTTTTGTTCTTTGTTCGCGGGATAACTTCGTCGTGGATGAACCGATTTTGATGATTCTTTTTTTTTGTTGGAAAGAAAATATTTTAAAGGTGGTCCCATGATAAGAAAATCAGGGTTTGATGATAGAAGAC
This sequence comes from Agrotis clavis, assembly GCA_954870645.1. Lineage (NCBI taxonomy): Eukaryota > Metazoa > Arthropoda > Insecta > Lepidoptera > Noctuidae > Agrotis > Agrotis clavis. The sequence goes on from OX940944.1 coordinate 4,073,895, forward strand.
CAGAGGAGAAATCGAGTGGAACTTTCAAAAATCTTAGGGGCGACTAGTGTGTTTGTAAGTTTTATTCATTAAGTATTTCAAATAAAGGTCTGGAGTATAATATCTTGATGATGGAGCCGAGAGACAGTTGAGAGAACTCCTCAACGATTCACAGCAGCTACCTTGTTTGAGCTTGATTAATTTGTATTGATGAGAACTTTTTACCTAGACGGGTTGCAACTGTCATTAGGGGTCTGATGACGAAAACGAAGAACAGTTCAGGGAACTCCTGAACGGTTTATAGCAGCTATCTTGTATTTGGACTTAATTCATTTATAGTGATGAGAACTTTGCACCTATATGGATTATATTATTCGATGCCTTCCGAATACTTCCGATACCTGCCATTTGTTCCCATAAAAATTAATTTAGTTTGGTTAAGTAGTTTTTATTTTATGACCATTTTTAGCTTGTTATGTAAGTACATGGGCGATGTTATAACCGGTGCTACGGATATTACAATTCTAGTGCCCTAAATTGTTGTTGAATATTTAAACTAGAAAGGCTAAAATGAGCCCAAAGCTATAGTTACTAGAATTCACGTTTTGGTCCGGGTTCCCCTTCAAAATTTTTTACCCTACGCCACTGAATTCCCCCCCAAATAGGGATCATCATCGTCAGCCTATAATGTTCCCACTGCTGGGACACAGGCCTTCTCTCTGTGAGAGGGAGTGGGCCATAATCCACCACGCGGGCCCAGTGCGGATTGGTGGATGTCACATGTCTTCGAATTTAT